>CM056055.1:147754790-148338760 GCA_029574335.1 Rana kukunoris
CCTCCGAATAATCTCCAGCAGGGCTGGGGATCCGACCAAGTATATTCCAATGTCATCAGCGTAAAGAGATACATTTTCCTCTTGAGCCCCCAATTATCAATACCGCAACCTCCCCACTGGCTCTTATCCGTGCTGCCAAACGGCTCTATCGCCAAAGCAAAGACCAGCGGTGACAGGGGACATCCCTGCCTGGTGCCTCTCTTTGTTGGAAAGGGGTCAGACACAGATGCGTTTAATCTCAATCTAGCAGTGGGCTTCAGATAAAACAGTTGCACCCATCTGATAAAGGTGTCGCCGAATCCCAGCTTCACCAGAACCTCCAGCAGATATGGCCATTCGACCGAGTCAAATGCCTTGTGTGTGTCCAAGGCCAAAACGACCCGAGATCCCATCACATCATGAGTGGCCTGCAAATTGGTAAACAGTCTACGCAAGTTGATAGAGGTCGATCACCCAGGAACGAACCCTGTCTGGTCCGCACCAATAACAGTAGTAATGACTGTGTTCAGTTGCCGGGCGAGCACCTTGGCCAGAATCTTGACATCCCAATTAATGTGCGAGATCGGCCTATAAGATGCACAAAGTAGGTGATCCTTATGAGGTTTGGGAATGAGGACAATCAGCGCCTCTAACATAGAAGGCGGCAACTGTCCCGTTTTCATAGCAAAATTATATACCCTAAGTAGGTGAGGTATAAGCAGATCCCTGAATTGCATATACCACTCAATAGGAAATCCATCCAATCCTGGCATTTTATTTCTGGCAAAGGATTGTATGGCTTTCTCAACTTCCTCAGCCGTCAGAGGACCATCAAGAAGTGATGTCTGTTGGGTCTGAAGTCTTGGCATAGAAAGAAAGAGAAAGAGGTAGTCATCCAATTCCACAATTGTGTAGTGGGCTCTAGCAGCGTATAGTGAGGAATAAAATGAGACAAAGGCATCCATGATTTCAGTGTTTTGTTCTACCACTACTCCCTCTGAGCTCTTTATTCTAGGTATGCTGCATGGCTGATAGTCAAGTCTGGAAAGATACGCCAGCAAACGACTGTTCTTGTCACCAAACTCGAAGAGTTGCTGGCTCTGATACAGCAGCTTCTTCAGGGTGCGTTCCAAAAGCATCAAGCCCAGTTCTCTGGCCCTGTGCTTCCTGGCTGCGTGTGTTTAGGAGTGGGGGCTGCAGAATAAGCAGTCTCCGCCTCCCTGAGATCCCCATCCGCTTCCACCAGTCTGGATTGAGATGCCCTGCGGGCCTGACCAATGGCTCCAGCAAAGGAGCCTCGCGTGGCGGCCTTAAAAGCATCCCAAACCACCAGAACAGAGGCACAGCTTGTTAGTTACCCAGTAGGATTTCATTTCGGCCATACTCTGGACTACAACAACCTGATCCGCCAGCCACAGAGGGCTCAGTCGCCACACCCGATAGGAGGGGTGCCTAGGGCGAGGTCCAACAGCAAAGGGGAATTATCAGACACTGCCCTAGGGAGGTATTTAACCTCAGTCACCATCTTGACCAAACAGAGATCAATACGAGACAGAGTACCGTGTGATGCAGACTGACACGAATACTCCCTCCCATCTGCATGCTTCCATCTCCAGGCCTCCACAAGATCAAACTGAGTCAGAAAATAACACAGGGGGGTGGCAGGCAACGTAGAGCATCGTAATCTATCAATGGAGTTATCCAGCACCGTATTATAGTCCCCTGCTATCAATAAAGGGCTCTCCGTTATCGTTAATATGGAGTTCATCACCCATTCAAAGAACAGTTTAGTGAATGGTGGAGGGGCATATAGACTAGTCACCATGTATGGCCTACCCATAAGCTCAAGCACAAGAATTACAAAGCAACCATTAGGATCGAGTTTGACATGTTTTATACTAACAGGTGCTGATTTGGCTATGAGGATGGAAGTGCCCCTGGCATATGTGGAGTATGTGGAATGGATTGCGTAAGCAAATTTTTCTCTCTTAAGGGCCATGACTGCAGAGCCATGAAGATGGTTTCCTGGAGAAGGATCACATGCGGATTGTGGCATGCCAGATAGTCAAACATTAATGATCTTTTCACTTTGGAGTCTAACCCCCGCACATTCCAAGAAATTAATCGCAATCTAGACACGAGGAGGTACAAAGAAATATAACTAGTGGAGCCCAGCTCTCACAACCCACTGGTAGCAACCATAACCTGGGTCCAGCGCGCCGCAAGAAGTGAATAAGGGTAAGAGCAAGTCAGACATGTAGAACATCATTATGTAACTTAGAAATATTAGGTGCATATTAGAGAGGCCAACTAGACCAATCTGTAAACATACATGGAGTGATGGATACCAGCATTTTCAGAGTAAAAACAAAAACAACCCCGAACAAAAATCCCCCAAAAACAAGGGAAACAGGCAGAACAACCCTAACCCTCCCGGCTTCCAATACCCAACACATGGGGGCATTAATCCCGATAACAGAACCGTGAAACAAGGGGGACATTGTTACGACCGCTACCCAGGAGTAGCTTTGCCTGATGAGCAGAGGGCAACATGAGATAATTGTTCATCAGACATTCGGAGAAGAAGTGTCGGAAGAAAAAAAAAACAGAAACAAACTTTCTCTGTGTCCAATCTTACAGATTCAAGAAGGGGGAGCTGTGAAGAAATACAACCGGAGGTCAGCGAGGAGGAGATCTTCGTTGCTGGTGATGTTGATCAGGAGGATCCAAAGAGTCCACCCAGTGAGTCGTTTCTTTCGGATCCATGAAGAAATAGGCCTTTCCTTTATGGATGTCCCTCAGTTGTGCAGAGTATAGCATACCATAGGGCAGTGTGAGGTCTCGTAGTCTCCTTTTAATGGCTAGAAAGGTGGCCCTCTGCTTCTGCGTGGCCACTGAAAAGTCAGGAAAGATAGTAATGCCGTTGCCATTGAAGGATATGCGGCCCTTTGTTCGGGCAGCCCTGAGAACAGCTTCTCTGTCCCTGAAGTGCAGCAGTTTGATTAGCATAGCACGTGGGGGTGCCCCAATAGGTGCGGAGGGGAACTCTATGTGCCCGTTCTATGGCGAATAGTGGAGAGAAGGTGGAAGTGCCAAAAGTAGATGTTAACCACCATTCCATGAAAGCCTCAGGAGCCGTACCTTCTGAACCTTACAGAAATCCCAAAGAAGCGCAGATTATTACGCCTCATCCGGTCCTCCATATTCGTTAACTTATCGGTGGTATACTCTTGGGTTTGGCGTAATTCTCTAACAGAGGCCTGCAAAGGACGGGTCTCATCCTCTAAGTCACCTATGCATTGTTCTGCATTGGACACTCTATGGCAGAGATTTTGCACATCTTGCTTCAGGAAGGACAGATCTAATCTGATAGAGTCTATCTGAGTGGTGAGGGAAGCATGGCTGTGCTGAATAGCCTCCATGATTTGTGTCAGCGTGGGTTCTGCAGTACTTGTGTCAGCATTGTTATCACTGGGGGAGGAAGGTGCTGTGTCCTCAGGCTGTGATAGCACCAGGGGGTCATCAGGGCTAGAGGCAGGGGGGTTTTGTGACTCACCCTTCCCTGGTTTGCATTGCCTTGGATGAAAAGGAGGGCTTGTTGTGGTCCCTTCCATGAGGCTGGCCGGCGACATTTTGTTGCGGGTCACCTGGAGAGAGCAGCGGCGGGAATTCAGCGATATTCTCCAGCAGGGGGACGTATTTCAACATCCTGAGGTGTTCTTGGTGTTCTCAGGAGGGTAAGATGGCTGGCGGGTTCTCACAGGGGCAGTCAGGTCAGCAGGATCAAACTAGGATAGTAGCGGGACAGACGGTGCTCAGGCTGACAGCTTCCTCACATTCAGCAATCAGCCACGTTCCTTGTCGGGTTGAATTCTAACGGGCAAGGGAGCCAGAGCTAGTGCCTTGACTTGTTCATCATGTGGCTGTGGAAGCGGAGGAATGAGTCCATGGAAGCTGCAGGCGGTAGATTGACAGGATGGGGAACTCCAGCGGCGATGTAGAGAGTCAGCCGGGTGCATAGAATGGAACACTTTAGCAGGGGTGGAGAAAGATGGCCACTACAAGGAGCTCCGGAGGGAAGACTAAGGCTGCGGCTCTAACCTGTGCTACAGACAATGGCAGCCACCCGTTGCTGGGAGTCACAGCAAAACTGACTATGGTGCTATGACTTCCAGGGCTGGTCCAGATCAGGTGAGGAGTGAAGTGGGTGCCTGGGTGCAGCAAGATGGCCGCCACTCACAAGGCTGGATTAGACAGTCCTCCTGCAGGCTGTTGTGAAGGAGCTGAGGGCAGCAGGTGGCGGCCAGCAGGTGTAGAAGTTCGGGCTGCCGAGCAGGGGCACAGGGAAAGCAGGTGAGGCCGGGCTGGGTGGAGCAAGATGACCGCTGTTACCGCAGGTAGGCCGGAGCCGCGGGCTATTATCCAGACAGCCATGGACATGGTGGATCGTTGCGATGTCAGCCACAGGTGATGGCCATGCAGCTGAAGGGCCAGGTGCAGAGTGCACAGGGAGACCGGAGGCGAGCGCTGGCAGTCAGGCCGGGTGGGGCAAGATGGCTGCCTCTCCAGGGACTAGGCCCGAGCCATGGACTTTTCTACAGGCTGTCGCGGCTATGGAAATATGCCACGATTTTGGCCCCAGGCAGTGCACCAACCTTCTAGGGAGCCCTGTGTGGTGTAGAGGGATCAGGATGGGTCTGCTGGAGAAGTAATTCCGAGGATGTTGAGCGGGATGGCAGGAGCTCTCCAGAAATCAGGGTTGCACCAATTCCTAGCAACACATCGCAGCGGCGATCAGAGAGTGGTGATTTTGGGAAGCCATCAAATGACGTTCACCAGGAATGAAAGCCGCACCACCCAGCCATCATTTTATGGTGGGCTGCAAGTGGTTAATAACCCATGGCAATGTCTGTATACAATTGTAGTGCTTATCCCTGCAGGAGCCGCTCATGATGGTTGGTTCTCTGTTCTGCCACGGCGCAGTGAACTGCTCACTCCCCACTGACACACTTGGTTGTGGCTTGAGACATGCTCTGTGTTAGATAATGTTAGTATAACTGCACTCTATTTCATTACTTAGAAAGTGATCCACCAACAACCCAAAGGTAGATTAACCATCTTAAAGTGGATGATGCACAGAAATGAAACAAATTTCTCTACGTAAGTTTTACGTGTATATCTGCTGTCTTCAGCTTCCTATATTCTTTAGAAAGTGCAAAAATCCTGTTTCAGCAGTGGGAGGGCAGCCTGGGCAAACAGTGTGTGAAACCGAATTAAAGGAAAGGCACACACTCCCCTCCACATAGGCAGAGGAATGAATACATTTGCAAAGTTTTACTGTGAATAGACTGTTTAATTGTCTCTAAGCTCCCTCCATGACACAAATTTGTCGGAGAACTTGTCAGAAGTTATCAGTCCGGCTCTATTACTACCAATAAGGCACCAATCAAGTTCTCACTGTGTAAAAGGGAGGTTGCAACAGGTGGGTGGCCTGGGAAATGTGTCCACAAGAAAACTTTAAGTCTGCCACGGAACAGGTAGTGATCATCAAACAAAAACCAGGGGGCCATCCCTCACTGACAGCACCCCCCATGTGGGGCGGCTTGTAGGACTGACAGCACCCCCCATGCAGGGCTCACAGCACTGATGACAAGACCCCTGTGTAGGGCTCGCAGGACTAGGAGCACACCACCCCTGTGCCGGAATCACGGCATTGACAGCTCCACGGGGGGTTCAGCGCTTACTGGGCTGTGGATCGGGCTGCGAATCCTCCTGTGTCTGCACTCTCCCCACAGTGCAGACACTGGGCCAGGGGAAACTGGAAGTGACGACACTCCTCTGGAGAAGCACATCCCATGTCTTATGGTGCTGCCACAACGAGGATAGTGGCTGGAAGATGGGAGAGTATTGAAGCAATGATTTGCACCAAAAGGACTCCCAAAACAAGGCAAATGAAGCGTGTCGCCTGCAATCACAGAAGTGCATAGATGTCATGCTACCCACAGAGCACTGCAAATGGTGCCCATATACAGTGCACTTAAAGGATCTTGTGGTCTTTTTTTTAAAGGACCTTTTATTTTTATTTTTATTTTTTGGTGACCAGCTCTGGTGGGGCCGCGCCCGTGCCCCCCCCCCCTGTAGCTGGGCCTCTGCCCATGGTAACAACAATGATAATCAATGCCATGACAACTCCTCTGTAAACAGTGGCCTATATCCACTTTATAGTGCACTTTATATGAATTGCAGCAATTAAATGGAAGACTCCCTATAGAGGTACCTCCAGGGGCGGACTGACCATTGAGTCACTCAGGCACTGCCCGAGGGCCCCATGTCACTAGGGGCCCCATCAGGGTTGCCAGGCTCAGTAAAACCAGGGACAGTATGTAAAAATCTATGTTTTTTTTACATCTGTCCCTGATATGTCTGAAACCAACATGATTCTGATGTAAAAATCCCGAGATTTTAGCTGCCCTGCCTCTGCACTGCCTCCTGGCGTGGTGGCCATCTGTAAGCCCAGGGGCCCCATAGTCTTCTATTGTCCGGGAGCCCCATGAGTTGTCGGTCCGCCCCTGGGTACCTCTATAATGAACAATACCCAAAGTTCTTGGTGAGCAGCTGAGTAAGTAGTCCTTACCCCTAGTTCTTCATCCGGCTAGCATTGGGGCCCAGTCTTTATGATAGTGCAGATGAGTACAGTCCAAGTAAAGTTTTCATGCAGTGAATAATGCTACTAGATTGACGGCCAGTCCTTGTGTGCTCAGTCTTTGCTAGCAGCAACACTTTAATGGAAACAGTGTCTGTTCACCAGTCCCAACAATACAACTGAAGGTGTCTAGTTGTTCAAATGTTAGCTCACTTCTGCATCTGCCTGGAGTGACTTTGGTTCTTAGCACATGGCCACAGGCTTATGGCAGGTTAATGTGCAGACAGGAGTATTCAACATGAGAACATACCAGTCTCTCTTTCCTAACACTCGACTAGCATTTTAATTGGGAATTGTAATCCAACGATCCATAGACTGCCATAGTAAAGTTTCTATTCTGAACTTCATCTCCCATGCTTTAATGCTGTCAATCATCAAGTCTCTTAAGCTCATACTGCTTGTCAGCTCCCCCCAGTGGATGGAGGTGAGGTAGTGTTATCCTATTCAGCTGATGTCCATTATGAGCACAGAGAGCACTTCAGCACATTGTCCTAAATCGCTCTCTGTCTCTAGCCAAGCACCTGGCTACAAACACAAACATTTTTAAACAGCTGTATGTAAGTTGAACATGTGAATTTGTTTTTGTCTCCATTCAGTCTACATAATGGTAAATTCAATAACAATTCCATGTTGATTCTGTTACTATTTCATATAAACCATTTTTAATTTGAGAGAGTTACTCTACCACTAAAACTGTAGCACAAAGGTAGTGTGTAGTTGTTTACCCACTTTTATTTCAGAAGAGTAGAATAGTTCTGGCATAGAAACAATTCACTGTTGATACACAGTAGGTTAATAATATATGTGTTTTTTTGGGGTAGAAGGTGTGTAAAGGTATCACACACAGAATAAAGCAACTATTCTTTTGAAGCTTGTAACTAGCTTCCAAGTGTAATAGAAAAATAGGAAACAATATATTGTAAATTAATGACTTCTTACCCTGTAGGGATAGAAGAGATTGGATTTTATCCAAAACATTCATTTTACAGAATCTATAGCCTGGTAGTGTTGATTTGAAGAGTTTCGGTGAGATGTTTCTACTTGCCTACTGTATATTTAGCAAAATCTAAGGAAGGATAACAGTGTAAAATGATCTTCCTTAAAATGAACCTTCTGCTCCTACCTTGAATACCCCGAGGCTCCAGAAAGTGTATCCTACTGACACACCAAAAGTCATAAGAAGTCAAAAAGATTTCAAGCTTTTACAGCATGCAAATGTTGAAGCAACATGCTCTGAAACTGATGAATATTTAGGATAGCCTTGTGCTTATTAAAGTAGAACTAAGATTGCTGAGCTTCCTTTCACTTCTCTGAAACAGGAAATTTAGTATGTAATTTCTTGGAATCTTTGCCTAACTGGGAAGAGGCTAAAGCCTCGTACACATGGTACGATTGCTGGCCAACCAAGCGTCAAATTTTTGTCAAAAGGGCATGTGCCAGGATCTTGTCTTGCATACTAACATTACACAATTGTCGTGCCACAAACACGAACGTAATGGCGTACTACAAAGAATTTCAGCTCTTAAGCACCACCTTCTGGGTCCCTTCTGCTAATTTTGTGTTTGGTAAACATTGATTCCAAGCATGCATGTTTGTACATTCAACTTTTGTGCGACGGATTTGTACACTGACCATAAGAAAATCAGACATGGAGCTGTTGTCCGCTGAAAATTTACTAGCCTGCCATCCACCATTTTTTGGCCGAAAACTGGAAAACAATTGTCTAAAGCAGCATACTAACAGTAAGAATTTGGGACAACAATCTGTCAATAGACAATCCCCTTTCAACAAGCGAACTGTGTGTACAAGGCTTTAAGGGAAGATATACTAAAACTGGTGTGCACGGAATCTGATGCAGCTGTGCATAGTACACAATCAGCTTCCAGGTTTTATTGGCAATGCTTAATTGAACAAGCTGAAGTTAAAAGCTGATTACTTTGGTTACTATGCACAGCTGCACCAGATTCTGTATAAACCAGTTTTAGTAAGACCCCTTTCACACTGGGGCATCTTTCAGGCATTTTTGGGCTAGTAATAGCGCCTGTAAAGCACCTGAAAAACACCTCCCCTGCAGCCCCAGTGTGAGGGGCCCAATTCTGTCACACTGAGGGTGGTGCGCTTGCAGGACATTAGAAAAAGTCGTGCAAGCAGTGTCTTTTGGGCCTTGGAGGAACGGTTATACACCGCTCCTCCACCCCCCCCCCCTGACCATTGAAAGCACTTAGCGCATTTCAAGCACTAATAATCCTTTATTCGCCCGCTGCAAAAGAGCTGCAAAAACGGCGGTAAATCGGCGCTTAACCACTTGCCGACCGCTGAACAAACATTTACATTGGCAGAATGGCATAGACAGGCAAATGGGGGTACAGGTACATCCCTTTAAATTTCCTGATGTGTGGGCACATGCGCAACCCTCCGGCAGCGCATGCACGCACCGTGATCGTGCCTGCGGGAACCGCGGACTCGATCTCCGTCCACGTCCCGCCGTCGTGCATCACAGAGCTGCAGAACGGGGATGCCTGCGTAAACAAGCTTCTCCCCGTTCTGCCTATTGACAGGACACTGATCGTCTGCTCCCTCTCATCAGAAGCAGTAAAAAGTGTTGTGTCACTGCTAGCCCATCCCCCAGACAGTTAGAATCACTCCCATTTAACTCCTTCCCCGCCCCCTACTGGTTAACCCCTTTACTGCAGTCACACAGTATTACAGTTTACACAGTAATCAGTTCATTTTTATAGCACTGATTGCTGTAAAATTTAAATGGTCCCAAAATAGCGCCAAAAGTGTCTGATGTGTCCGCCATAATGACGCAGTCATGACAAAAATCGCTGATCGCCGCCATTACTAGTAAAACAAAATATAATAAAATTAAAACTATCCCCTAGTTTGTAGACGTTATAACTTTTGCGCAAACTAATCAATAAACGCTTATTGCGATTTTCTTACCAAAAATATGTAGAAGAATACGTATCAGCCCAAACTGAGAAAAAAAAAACTATTTTTTTTAATGTATTTTTTGGGGTATATTTTTATAGCAAAAAGTAAAAAATATTGGCCCAGATTCACATACATCTGCGCATTATTGGACCGGCGTAGCGCACCGCCTTTACGTTAGACTTGCGCAATTTTGCCGCGTAATCACCCTATTCTCGTAGCTTTTGCGCAGGAAATTGCGCATACGTAACGTTTTTCCAGAGGCGTAAGGAGAGTAATACAAATGGGGAAGGACGTGGGCGTGTTACATTGAAATGAGCCGTGACCCCATGCAAATGAAGGGCCGGCCGGCTCGCGCATGCGCGCTTGAACGAGACCATGTGCGCATGCTCACAACTCGGGAGCGGCGCAATCAGTGAAATTGGAAATGGACTAGGGCAACGTTGTGAACTACGCAAACAGCATAAATAGACACACACAAACGCACTTCCTTTGCAAAAGTACATCCCTTTGTCCCTTCCCATTTAACAAAGTGCTTTTGTTCTTGTTGTTCGTTGCGGTGTGTTTTGTAGTTGTCAGATTAGTGTTCTGTGTGATCAAGTGGTTGTTAGTAGATTTTTGAAAGTGGTTTTTGATAAGTGTTTGAGAGACTGGTTGTTTGATTGATATATTTCTTTTTGTTTCTTTTCCTGCTGTATTTTTTTTTTTTCAAATGTTTTTTTTTTTTTTGTCTTTTTTTTTTTTTTTTTGCTGGAAATTTTTTGATTTTGCAGGTCATTTTTTTTTTTTTTGGGGTTGTGAATGCTGTGTGAATGTGGGGGTGACATTCCTGCGGAAAAGGGGTGTCACCCTAAATTTTGGTGGAGAAGGGTTCCCCAGGACCAGGGAGAAGTGATCCCCAGGTCCGTGTGAATGGTGTATGAATGTACAGTGACATAATTGGAGCCTTGGCGTGGCATTGCTGCTCACAAGTCCAGCATGGTGGACTGGTGCCAATCCAATTTGATGTGGATGTGGGGTGTGTGTGCTAGGGACCACAGTGGTGTGCATGCATGCATTCTCATTGTGCCATGATTAATGTGTATGTTTAATGTGCAAAGATGCCCAATGTGAGCTGTCTCCTGGCTGCTCTTCCTTTAGAAGACGGGTTAACCTCGGTTAGGGGGGGGATTGTCTGGTTCAGGGGTCAGGTCATCACGTAGGTCAATCTGCAGGCCCTTTCTTTCTGCAAAGTTGTGCAGCATGCAACATGCACCGATGATCTGGCACACGAAGTTTGGGGAGTACAAGAGGGTACCCCCAGACTTATCCAGGCATCGGAAACGTGACATTAGGATGCCAAAGGTGCGCTCCACCACTGCTCGTGTTTGAGCATGTGCTTGATTGTATCTTTCCTCTCCTGGAGTTTGGGGGTTCCGGATAGGAGTCATGAGATGGGGTCCCAGTGGATATGCAGAGTCACCTGGAAGGGAAAAGACAGGAGGATGTTAGTCATGCATGTGCCCCTTGTGATGTGCATCATGGGAGGGGATAGTCATGCCTGCCACCCATGTCACTCACCAACCAGCCAGGTGTCCCCATACACGTTCTGATCGAATTCCATTCGGATGTGGCATTGATTGTATATGTAGCTGTCATGGCTGGACCCTGGGTGTTTGGCACGGACGTGCCATATGAGGCCTTGGGCATCGACTATCACCTGTACATTGATGGAATGCCAATGCTTCCGATTGCGGTACATGTGCTCTGTCTCCTGGGGGGGCTGGAGTGCCACATGTGTGCAATCAATGGCCCCCACAGTGCGTGGGAATCTGGCAATTCTGTAGAAATCTGTCATTGCCTTCAGCCGCAGGTCCTCAGTGGTGGGTTTGATGATTTGGTTAGCCATGCGTCTGAGTATTGCAGGGACAACCTGGTGCACACATCTGCTCATGGAGGACTGTGACATCCCAGCCACCACTCCACTTGTACGCTGAAAAGAGCCACTGGCAAGGAAATGGAGTGTTGCCAGGACCTTGACCAGTGGCTGCACTGCATGTGAGCGGTGTGTTGGGCTGGTGATGTCCTCCTGCAAGGTTGTGGTTAATTCCAGGATGGCATGAGGGGTGAATCTGAAGATGCGATACACCTCAGAATCACTGCCAAACAGGTCTATGCGGGTACGGTATATCCTCTCCCGTGCCATCCTCCGTGCCATCCTCCGTGCCCTCCTCCTTCTTTGTTCATCTAAAGTCAGTAGTATAGCTATGTGTGACGATGCCCCTGGCATGTTGGCATACAGATTGTTGAGCAACATGTGTGACTGCTGAGCTGCTCACTAACAGTGTTGCTTTATCTAACAAGTAGACTTTTTTTCGCGCTTTTTCATCTCCTGTTGCGCAGACGTAATCGCTCTGTGAATCTGGGCCATTGTTTTTTTTTCAAAATTGCCCCACCTCGCCACCTCATGCTATCAGAGAATGCTTTACATTCATTGAGAAAATGCAAAGCATTCTCTGAATGTTGTCTGTTCTGAGCAACCTGTGTTTAAAATGCAGCAGGGCAGAAACTCAGAACGGGACCCGGAAGCTAGTGAAGGTCATTGGAGTTGGAGTAATAGTTTCTCTGCTGGGAACAAATTTAATTAGTAGAAATATGTCCATTCCTATTGGATTCAACAAAAGTTTTTTTTATCCTTGCCCTTGTTTTTCCCACTCCAGTCAAAACCAATTGTTGAATCGCCAATTTAATTCTTATGCCCCCTACACACGACCGGTTTTCCCAACAGAAAAACTGTGAGAGCTTTGTGTCTGGTATCCCGTCCGTGTGTATGCTCTGGAAAAAAAAAAAGAGCAGGATCTCTTATTTCCCGCCAGGAAAAAATCCTAGCCGGAAAACCGTTTGTCTGTATGCCTTTCCGACAGAAAAAAAAAAACATGTATGCTCGTAAACAATTTGATGCATGCTCGGAAGCATATAACTTCATTTTGTCAGCTTGTCGTAATCTTTTAGGTCACTGCGTTCTTGGCTGTCAAAGTTCACCGGACTTTTGTGTGACCGTGTGTATGCAAGGCAGGCTTGAGAGGATTTCCATCGAGAAAACTATTGTTTTATTTTCCCCAAGGGAAAACCGCTGGTGTGTACGTGGCATTAGATAATCAACTGAATTTTCTAACAAAATTGTACAGTTGTAAGGCCAGCTGAAGGTAGCACTTAACCACTGTCCACCATTGTAAAGGCGTGCCTCAACATTATCCACTATTGTAAAGGGCCAATTAATCACTGACCACTAGTGTAAGGCAGCATTTCACTGTGATCACAAAGATAAGGGGCTGCTTCACCACTGACCACCAGTGTAAAGGGGCTTTTATTTCAGGTTCCTATACTTTTCAGTGGTTACCAATGTACAAAGGACTCTTATTAAAGTAGGGCTGTCAATTGACCATCAAAGTAAAGAGGAGTAAAAATATACCACTACAATGCAGGTTTGAATATATGTGTATTGTGTAATAAAGGCTGCTTATAGCTAGTTGAGAAGGGGCCCATAGTCATTAGTTGAAAATGTAAAAAATGCAGGGATTTTGCTGAAAAGGGGCTACCTCTGATTTGCAGTAAGCATTGCAGAATATATATATATATATATATATATATATATATATATATATATATATATATATATATATGTATGTATATATACTGGTCTAACCTTTCTCCACTCTATCCAAAACATAAAAATATTCTCTCAATACATATACTTTAGTGTTGCATATAAAAGATAGCTCCAGATTTACTGACATTGTGGTCCAGCACTTTCAAATGCAGATTGTGAGATATAAGACTTGTTAGCCCACCGATGGATGAAAGCCCCAGTGGGTGATTTGACCCTCGCTTGTTTTAGCCTTCTGAAGGCCATACATCTAAACACAGCAAGAGCAGAACTGCCAGCTAGCTATAGAAAAATTTTGAATGTGTCCATCACCCAAGTTGTATTTGCCGATTGAAAGGGATATTCAAAGACGTGTCAGAAGTTCGATGTCTGTGGTATGCCCTTTTCAGAGAAGCAATTGTCGTTTCTCAACATGTTAAAATACTGTGAAAAAAGGGAAAGGATTATCTAAATTGTGAAATGTTGAACAAAATCGATAAGTCACAAGCTTGGTAAAACATAATAGTATGTGTTAAAGCTGCCTATTACAGGCAGCTTTAACACATACTATTATGTTTTACCAAGCTTGTTGAGTGAGTTGAGTGAGTATGTTCACTGTTTGATGCTACTTTCTTCCATAAGTACCGTGTAATGCTTCCTAACATCACCAGTGTCACATAGATTTTCCTATTAACTGCTGAACTAACATTCTAAATGATCTCTCTCTCTCTCTCTCTCATGCTATTGTAAAAAGAATAATAATGGAATAAGGTATTATTCCTAAGAATATTGGAAATATTGGAAAGTATGCCATTATATCTGTTTTATTTTTATTTTGTATTTACCTTGTTAATCTATATTTAGTTTAGACTAATATATCAGCATTTGTAAGGTGGTAGAGATAGGTGTAGGTACTCACCCTTCTCCCTGGGTCACCCTTGTCTCCACCCTCCTACCCACCTTCCAGCACCACAGTTGTCACTGCCCCTACCTATCCCCCATCACTGTCACCCCCAAAAAAACATTTTAGGTGATAAAGCAGTATGGAGAATGATGGAATTGGTTGGGTTGGGCTAACAGTGAGAGTAGCTCAACGGGGGCATGGTTAAAAATAACTTGAGCCTAAAAAAATGTGTACAATCATTTAAAAAAATAAAATTCTTCCAGTACATATGCTTTTTAGCCCACCTTAACACTTTCTCTCCAAATCGCATACCTGTACGCCATTTGGTTGAAGTGGCTTTACCCCAGAACCATTTTTTAGAGCTAGTGATGCGGCTACTGAGCCGCTCGCCATTTTCATAAGGAGCTGGAGGGGACACCCCCCCTCCTGCCACTTTCCTTTCTGCCTGGGTCTCCTGCTCCACCAGGAGACCCGAGCGACCATCCGGCAAGTCTGCCAGCTCTGTAGAGACCCAACCGAAGCTGGCTTCAATTAGGTCTCCGATGTAAAAACACCCAAGCAACATCACAATGTCACTTCCGGTTTACTTAGCTGCCAATGGTGCCATTTTTTTTAAACATTTCAGTATTTGGCATTTTGAATACTTTGAAGTGCAAAGGAGGGATTGGGGTCCCTCCATAAAGAGTAATTGTCACTACCTATTACTGTCACAAGGGATGTTTACATTCCTTGTGGCAGAAAAAAATAAAATCATTTAAAGCACCCCCGTCCCCGCGAGCTTGCGCACCAAAAAAAGCATACGTAAGTCGTGCGTGCACCAAAAAAAGAATACGTAAGTCTTGCTTGCAAATATAAACAGTGTTCAAATCACACATGTGAGGTATCGCTGCGATCATTAGAGCAAGAGAAATAATTCTAGTAAAAGACCTCCTCTGTAACTCTAAATAGGTAACCGTTAAAAAAATGTAAACATTGCCTATGGAGACTTTTTAAGTTCTGTGGTTTGTCGCCATTCCATGAGTGTGTGAAATTTTTAAGCATGTTAGGTATCAATTTACTTGCAGTAATATTATATTTCACAATATGCAAAAACATTGACCTACAGTACCTTTACTGTTTTCCTTTTTTTTTTTTATTTAAAAAGGAAAAACAAATACTGATTTTAACTTAGCAACAAGTTTCAGAAATAGGTTTGGTCCAGAAGTAAGATCTTTATAAAATAGTCAGTCAGCAACTGTTGAGGCAATAAACAGAGTTTTGGTCAGAAGCATTGGTGTCCAGTGGCTGGCTGTAAAAATAAGGAGCGCCCAATTCACTTCCTTCACATCCAAAAGCCCCAATTACATCTAAAGCCTGCCTTTACATCAATTTCTCCCCTTCACATGAGAGTCCCCCTTCACATCTGAAAGCCCCACTTACATCTGAAACCCCCTATTCACATATGAAGGCCCGTTCACATTTGGAGCCTTCCATCACCTCAAAGTGCTCAGCCCCCTTCACACCTGGAACTACTTCTAAGAAGTGTCACTTCTTTCAGGACAGTAAAGTATAAAACCTAGATATGTCTCCAAAAAAGCTAACGATTTCTGTAAACATGAAAAGTGTACAAATCAAGGTAATTTATTCCTTCTAGAGCTCTTGCACTTCCCTATTAATCAGAAAGCATGCTTTCTTTGAAGTTGAGAAATACTAATTTCATCCTACAGACTTTCCATTGGGTTTAATCTGGACAAAGATGCAGGATCTTTATGATTAGTCGGTCGCATTGCTCATTTCCCTAGTTTTCTGACATAAATCTATTGTTCATTCCTGACACATTTTATTGCACTTCTTCTTGTGTTTTGAAAGATTTTTCTCTTTTGTTCATCTTCCTGTAGCCTCTTTCCTACCTGTTATGACATGACAGGATCTGGATTTAAGCCAAACTAGCAGAGAGCTTTAGTCATTCCATGCATGTCAAAACAGAAAGGTTCCCTAGGTTACCTAGCAACAATATATATCTGTATAATGAAAGAAGTCCAAAACTTCAGTTATTGTGGTAATATGTTGGATTTCTGCATATGGGACACATGCATGCACACAAAAGTAAACATGCATAGTTGCACACATGGTAGAGAGACCATTGCTGAAAACACATAACTGAATATAAAAAAACACATATAAAACACATAACTGTATATAAACTGTAACCGTATATATAATAGTCAACTCTAGGCCTTGTTATAATATTACCAGACCATTACTCTGCATAGGAAGTATGTTTATTTTTAATTAACCAATGTATCACAATATATATCCTAAAGTGTTACTAAACCCACAACAGTAAAATCTGTCTGTATATGCAGAATAGCATGCTTGTTATACTCACTGTGGAACTTAAGGGGTTGATCCTCTGTATTGTGTAAAAAGGCTCTTTGATCCTGTATGCACAGATACAGGGCTGCTAGCAAATTTAGATGTGCTAGGTGGTAGCTAGCCTGGCTAATTTTTAGTCTATTGATCAAATGGGTTTTCCTTAGCCTGGTGTAAACTGGGATTTCTCCCTTTTGTCAATAGGTGACAATGTTACCTTTGGCATTAGTGTGATGAGTTATAGTGGATTCAGGTTATGAGTGTAAATACTTCTCTCAGCCCATCAGCAGGAATTTCTTTGGCTGCTTAGGATGCTGGAAGAAGGTTTTATTCAGAGAAGGTCAGGTGATCGGAGTTCCTTCCACTCAGGCTGCAGCCTGGGTGGTTGTGGGTGTGGAGCAGCAGTGGAGGTATAGGCCCGAAGCCTAGGACCTTGCCACGTGTGTCAGGGGCACTGTCGAAGAGAGCCTGGACGTTGTAGAGGGATAGAGTTCTGAACGAGTACCAGAGCAGACTCTTCATCAGTCGGGGACTGTAAAGTGGCTGGGAAAGCTTCAAGAGAAAACTTCCAAGGATTCCAGTAGGTAGATGTGAGTTAAGCTTGAGGTATCCAGTGGGTATCTTTGAGCTGAGCTTGTTGCTATAGGAGACACCAGTTGCTACGAAATACAGATTGCTGAATTCAGCTTAAGGCCATTTTTCTGTATAGCTGTCTGCCTAGTTCTATTTTTGTCTAAGGAGTCTGACAAATTTCTATTGCATTTGCTTAAGGGTGCCCTGTGCCTTATCCCTCTCTCTCACTGTTCCTGTTAAGAGGACTGGCACCCATCTTTTTTCACCTTGCACAACACCAGCTATGCCTAGGAACCTGCACTCTGAGGAGGAATGTGGGCCCTTCCTGCCTCTGGGGATCACCACTAGGCCCTTGGAGATTTGGGAGGGTGCTACATTTTTTATAAGCAATATGATCAAACAAAATTATTCACTGAATCCAAAAGGAAACCCCCTTTTTTGTTGTGCATTTCTGTAGATTTCATATTTCTCCAATAAATGTACTAATGTTGTTTAATTATTACATTTACTGAAATACAGATTATGACTAAAACCACTTACTAAGAACAAGCTCATAATTTTAATAAATGAGGTCTAAACAGAATTTTTATTTTTCGTATTCCTATTTAGCTAATTAAATTGAGGTAACGCCTCCTTTCCCTTTGACATTTTTTTTTTATCTGATCTGATTCATACATAAACCATTTTTTGTAGTACTACAGAAAAATTACACAAAGGCCCAGATTCACAGAGAGTGGGCGCACATAACGCCGCCGTAGAGAAAACGCCGTACGCCATGCCGATGTAGCGCTGAGAGGCAAGCACTGCATTCAGCAAGCTATTGCTCCCAACGCTGCGTCAGCATGGTGTATTTTTCGAAAGCGCAGGCCAGCGTAGGCGGAAGTGGGCGTGACTCCATGCAAATGATGGTCCGAGCATGGTGCAGTGTTTTACGCCCGGCGTATCGCAAACTGCGCATGCGCCGTGACGTTGCCGTGATGTGGACGCATGAAACAGCACCCTTATGCGCATGCTCACAACCACGCCAGCACAACTGCCTAAGCTACGCCGGATCACCACGTACACCGTGAACTTAATGTACGCCCAGCCAGACACACATCCAAGACAATACGCAGGATTGTGTTCTCTGGTGTGGACCTTTGCATGTCTGTTGCCGGGTTGCACCTCATCTATGGGGAATAACTTTACGCCGGACGTACAACTTAGGCACACCTCGCGTAGCATGCGTCAAACATGTTTGAATGCCTAATCAATGGGGCAGGAACATGCGTCCAGACGAAAAGTGCGCCCACGCTACACTGGCGTATGTAAGCTACGTCGGCGTAGGGTGGCCAGTTTTTAGGCTTTCGTTGGTTTGTGGGTCTGGCGCACAGATACTCTGGCGCACATTTGCACTTACTGGCGCAAATTTGCACTTACGTCGGTGTAAGTGCTTTGTGAATCTGGGCCAAAGCCTCTAAATTACTTTTAAATACATTCCCAAGCTTTGTACGTATCAATATAAATAGGAGGAATCACGGACTAAAATATGTACTTTTATCTAAAGTTACGCCAGTTATTTTAAAACTTAAACTAACTAGCAATAAGTGTAGTTTTGAAACCTTTCTGCCCCCATCCTCCTCCCCGCATATTCATATTGGTCAATGAATTAGAAGAGCCAGTAAGTATTTGTGGGAGGCAGGCTTCAAGATTATCGGGAAGTGCTGAAGCTTCAGATCGGCCCAAACATTAGGGACAACGCAGGACTTAGAGGTTGCTGTAAGTGTTTGCCGACCACATTGCCAGACAGGGCTTAAAATCTCTCAGGCCTCGTACACACGAGCGAGAAACTCGTCGTAAATGAAACATCGTTTTCCTCGACGAGTTTCTTCTCAGGCCTGTCGAGAATCTTGTCAAGCTTTCTTTGTGTACACACTGTCAAGACAAAATCTCGTCGTTCTCAAACGCGGTGACGTACAACACATACAAAGGCACTATAAAGGTGAAGTTTGATTCCACTGGCACAACCCTTGGGGCTGCTTTTGCTAATCTCATGTTACTGCGTGTTAAGTAAAAGTTTGGTGAGAGACAATTCACGCTTTTCAGTCTGTTACAGCGTGACAAATGTGCTATTTCCATTACGAACGCTACTTTTACTGAAGGTGCGCTCCCGTCTCATACTTTATTGTGAGCATGCGCAGGTTTCTAAGCATACACACAAACGTGTTTTTCGAGAACTTGTTCTCTTTTTTTCTCGTCGAGATCCACGACAGTTTTCTCGACAAAAAACATACGACCGTTTTCCTCAGCAAAAAAAGCTCTGCCACCAAGTTTCTTGATGGATTTTGTCGAGGAAAACGGTTTTGTGTATAGGCCTGGGGAATCTGACCAGAACAGTCAAAAGGCCCGTACACACGGTCAGACTTTTTGCCAACTAACTTCAAAATCAGCAAGTTTTCAAATTAGTCCGATCGTGTGTACGCTCCATCGGACAAACTTTTTCGGGTTTCATCGGACAAAAAGTTTGGTCTGCAAACGGACAAACTTTACGTCAACAAGAGTCCGATGGTGCCTAGTCTGACCGTGTGTACAGGAAGCAATTGGACTTTTATACAAAGTACAAACGCGCATGCTCAGAAGCAAAGACCAGCCGGAAGCGTTCTGCCTGGTAAAACTAGCGCTCGTATTTGTAAAGAGTACATTCGTGACGCAGCAAATTCTAAAATCAAGAAAAGCAGCGCACATTCTCTTCTTCTTTATAATGTGATAATACTAAAAGCTGCTTTGCTGGTGATACTGATGGAGTAAAAACAAATGTCTTTACTTTGGATTAGTGTATTTTGGTTATATGAATCAAACATATTTTTATATATTTTTTTTTTTGGTCAAGTTAGCACAACCCCATTGCGCAACATGTCTGCTTGACGAACGGACCTTCAGAAACGAACAAAATTGAATTGAATTGAACTTCCTCTTTTAAACTCTGATCAGTACGTTGAAACGTCACTACGTTCGTGTTTGTTAATGAAAAAGTCAGAGCGTGTGTATGCCATGGGTGTGACCGGACAACTCCCTTCGGACAAAAATCCAAGGGAAAGTTTGTTTGATGTCCGATCGTGTGTATGAGGCTTTAGAGACACAGGGGCTGATTTAAAAAAAAAAGGCAAATAAGCTGTCCAGTTTGCAAGGAAATCTTCCCTTAGCTTTGATGAATGACTTCCATCATCCAATAATGTGCAAAAAAATAAAAAATATTTAATTTATGGTTAGTGTTTTTTCACCAAGCTAAGGGAAATTCCCTTTGCAAAATGAAGATTTCCTTGCAAAGTTAACAGTCTATTTGCCTTTAGTAAATCAATGTCTTGGCATCATTCTGCCTTGTTCGAACCATTTCAACACATGTCCGATGAGGCTGCAGTTTTAATCTGTGTTATCCTTTCACATGTCAGACGGACCGTTTCCAGCGGACATGTCTCCTCGGACGAAAATGCCCTCGGACTGAGGACGCGGTGACGTGGCGGTGACGTTGACGCCGCCACGTCACCACTCCAGGAAGTAAAATACTTCCACGCATGCGTCGAATCCATTCGACGCATGCGGGAGATTTATGTCCACTGGTTAGGCGTACTAACCAGCGGACATGTCCGACGGACAGGTTTCCAGCGGACAAATTTCAAAGCATGCTTTGAAATTCGTCCGCCGGAAAAACCTGTCCGCTAGGTCGTACACACCATCAGGCTATGTCCGCTGAAACTGGTCGGCGGACCAGTTTCAGCAGACATATCTGATTGTGTGTACGCGGCCTTAGTTTTACAAGCACAACTGGCACTGGTGCCACAGATGCCACAACAATTTTTGCTTGCAAAAGAAAATGTACCCAATATCTGATGGTAGTAATGGTGATTATGAATCAGATGGTGTAGCAGTCAGGAGGAGAATGCCACATCAGTGGAACACGGAGGATGACATCACAATGAAAGTGGAGGCACATGGGGAATTTGCACCTCTCTGTTTTTCTCCTAGATTCTATTACTGATGGCATTTGCCAGAACAATATCGCCTTTGTTGGTACAATTTCGACCTCTTGGCTAAATATTATTGATACTAATTGACTCTTTGCTACCAACGCCATCAGTGTCTTTGTCAATATAAATAATACAGGGGTTGATTCACTAAAACTGGAGAGGGAAAAATCTGATGCAGCTGTGCATGGTAGCCAATCAGCTCCTGACTTCAGCTTGTTTGAATAAAACTTTGGCAAACAAACCTGGAAGCTGATTGGTTTCTATGCAGAGCTGCACCAGATTTTGCACTGTCCAGTTTTAGTAAATAAACCCCACAGTGTTAGTATGCCACTTGTCATCACCCTCTATTACTCCATAAAAAAAAAAAATCCTCTTTCACCACATACTTTCCTGAACAGTGGTTAGAGATCCAGATCGCCTATTAGAAGGAAATCGACTCTTTATCTGGTGCCTTTTTCACTTCTGGAATTGTAGTGAATATCCAATGAACCCATTGATTAGTTAACTGGAGCATGGTGCACCAAATTTCTTGCCTCTACAGAGAGCAGGTGAGTCTTAATTTCAGTCACCTGTGTATCCTTCTTAGGTCACTGTACATGGTTGGGGGATGCATTGTTTTTTTACTTTATTTTGGTTTGATATTTTAAATTTTATTTTTATAAATTTAAAACATAAAATGTAATTAAAACCACCAGTTGCTGCTTTTTTTTTTTGCACATCCAACTTACCATTCTTTCATAAGTCCAGAATGAACATGATGTGTTGTAACTTGAGAGTACTTGACTTCTTCAACACTTTACCTTGTTTTTGTTTGAAATTCATAGGTCAGTGTCTGCAAGAATTAGCCTGGAATTTTGAGACCTGGTAAAATTCCTGAGGCTCCTTTACAGCCTCACGCTGTCCTATATATCACAGGATGAAGAGGTGTTTTGCAAGGTTTAGTCTAACAGCTAGAAATTATAGCTAGCATATCCTTGACTTTCTTTCAAGGAGTTTAACTCTTGCTAAGGCACAGCAGTCATTAAAGAGCAATAGGCTTTATTTGATAAACAATTGTAGCGTTACCCCTGTAGGGGCTGCTAAGTGATGTGGCCCACCTGTCACCCGGCGTTCACCTCTCAGACACTCCAAGACAGAAAACAGTCTATGTGCTTGTTTTTATGTTTTATTGAGGGATTTGAACTTGGATGGGGTATGGGATGCTCAATAGGATTTTGCAGAACTTGCTGGGAAAACTTTATACACGCTGGTATATGCACTCGATTTCTCCTCCTGCACATTGCTTCCTCTATAATCTTCACTCCTCTCTCCTCCTGCACATTGCTTACTCTCCAATGTTCACTCCTCTCTCCTCCTGCACATTGCTTCCTCTCTAATCTCCAGGCACAGCTAGCACAAAGTTGTTAGGCCTGACACTGAGCCAGGCCTTAGCAATTACTTTTTGCAGATAGGGACTGCGGGCCCCTTTAGTGTAGAAATAGAAAGTTCCTGGTGCTAGCTGCCCTAACTTCGGTTAATAAGCCCAGTGACCCATCTTCAGGCCCTACCAGCACCCCTGGCTGCAGCTGCCCTTCTCCACTGCCCATGACACCACAATCCACTCTACTGGCTCTACACCCAGCCCAGACTGCATGCTCCCAGTCCTCTCTGGCGTGCCTCCCCAGCCCTCCTGACTGTGCATGTTACTCACCAGCCCTCCTGGCTGCGACCAGTTGTTCCTCTCCTCGTTGACTTGCCCGGCAATTCTCTCTCCTGCTGCCCTCTCTTGCTCCTGCCTATATTCCAAAAAAATCCTATCTCTAGCACCTACCTAGAGGGTGCTACACAAGTGACAGGTGAGTTGTTTTGTATAAAGTGTCGTAACCCAAAGCAGTCAGTCAGAAGTCATGTCAAACCATAGCAAACTGAACTCTAAGGCCGCGTACACACGATCAAATCTATCTGCTGGAAACGGTCGGCCCGACCATCCCAGCAGACAGATTCGACCGCGTGTACGGGCGAGCCGACGGATTTGGCCACCCGACAGATTTCAAAGCATGCTTTGAAATCTGTCAGCTGGGAACCCGTCCGCCTGACATGTCTGCTGGTTAGTACGCTAACCAGCAGACATGTCTTCTCGCACACGCGCCGAATGGTTTCGACGCATGCGCGGAAGTGTTTTACTTCCTGGTGCGGTGACGTGGCAGCGTCAACGTCACCGCCACGTCAGCGCGCCGTCTGGCAGCGGGGATTTTGGTTTGATCGTGTGTACACGATCAAACCAATATGTCCCCAGCAGACAGATTTGTTCAAATCGGTCGGCCCGACCGATTTGAACAAATCTGTCTGCTCGTGTGTACGCGGCCTAATTGGTTGCTGTGGGTTAGTACACATTGCACATACAGTAGACAAACATTTTATAATTCTCTAATAAATGAGCACAGTTACTGATTATATTTCTCTTTATGAAAGTGAGTTGTGCTAGATTAAAAATGACTAGAATCTCCTTTGGTATATACTATTACTGTGTCCATTACACAGTATAATTCAGCCTCAAGAATAGGAACTAAAAAAAGGTATGTAATATGTAGTAAACACTAAAATGTATTCTAATTCTAATGTTAAGTGAACAGTTATATCAAGTTGTCCTCTGGGTGCCACTAGAGATGTAAGTTCAATAAGTTATGTGCAAGCCTGCTAGCGTAAGATAAAAACTGTTTAGTTAGTCAGTACTCTGAAAGGTATTTCTTTTTTTTTTTTTTTTTTCAGAAATAAAATTAAAATTACAATAAATCACAATACATATCAATATAGACATAACCTAGTAAATGTCAGCAGGAACTAAAAAAGACTTACAGAGAGAGGGAGATAGAAAATCTCCCCCCTTCAGATTTGAGAAGGAGAGAAAAAAAAAATTAAAGTTAAAAAAGATCATTCATTGTAATAAAATATGTGAGTGTTAAAAGTTAAACAATTAAAAAAAATATATATATATTGATGTAAGAAAGAGAAAGGACTCCTTATATAAGCTAACTCAATAGAAATTAGGATACTTATAATCTCCTGGTGCCCCTATCGGGTTCAAACTGCACCATGAGCGGAATCCTTTCGACATACTGAATTACACTCTAAACCAAAGCCTATGTTGCTAGATAAATCCCCTTACAAAACAGCACTAGGCTCCCCTAAAGAAGGGGAGAAAAATAAAATGAAAGCAGGAAAAAGTCGGAGAAAAAAAAAGGGACAAAGAAGAGAGGGAGGAAATGGGATAAGACAGGCTATATACCTAATGTACAGTGTTTGCGGAAATCAAAGAGGCATCCTGAGTAAGAGAAATACCTATATATTTGGCCCAAGGATCGTTTCAAATTTCAAAACAGTATCATTCAAAATGCTAGCTAACTTTTCTTCAGTCATTATCCAAGAGATTTTATTTTTTTGCTTCCGAGAAAGAGGGCTTAGGTTTCTTCCAATTTTTGGCAATCGTAAGATTAGCTCCCTTAAGAATAAAGTGAATACATTTTTGAGAATGTTTTCGAATTTGAGATATATGCGCATTCAGAAGAGCTATTGGTAGAGATCTCGAGACCTGGCAACCTGTTGCCTTGAAAATCATAGAAAAAATGTTGTTCCAAAATGATCTAATTCTAGGACACTCCCACCAGATATGAGTCATAGTTCCCAGAAGTTGACATCCCCTAAAACAATTCGGATCTACTCTAGGGAAAATAGAAGCCAGCTTACTGAAAGGTATTTCTTATAAAGGAACCTCTACTTCCCAGAACCAGCTATGATACCTAAATTTGACATTACATTTTACAGAACAAGTCCCTATAAACTATACAAAATCATTAAAGGCTTGACTATGAAACTCAGCACTGATGAGTTACAACTGTGCTAAATAGTATTAATATCAAGATAAGTGCATGTTGCTGGTTGTAGTAGTAGAAGTATAACAATAGTAATATTAGTAGTAGCAGCCTACATGGAAGGTCAAGACCCCAAGAGAAAAAACAAGTAGTAGTGACAGCAAAGTAGATGTATAGGTTTACTAAAACTGAGAGTGGTAAAACTGTGCTTAAATAGCCAATCAGCTTCTAACTGAGCTTGTGCATTCTGGAAGCGAATTAGTTTCTTTGCAGAGTTGCACTAGAGTTTTCACTCTCCAATTTTAGTAAACCATAGTGTTTTCTGGGCAGTCATGGTAAATACTCATTAGTATGCTGCTTCACCTTTCATTGTCCAGTCATAGGCTGGAAGAGGCACAGGAAATGTATGTGTTACTTAAAGTGTTAAGTACCATGGAAGAACTCATTGTTTCATGTATATTAACCACTTAAGGACCGCCTCCTGCACATATACGTCGGCAGAATGGCACAGCTGGGCACAAGCACGTACCTGTAGGTCCTCTTCAAGTGCCCAGCCATGGGTCACAGGCGCGCGCCAGTCCCGCGATCGGTCCCCGGAGCTGAAGAACAGGGAGAGCTGTGTGTAAACACAGCTTCCACGTTTTTCACTGTGGCGCTGTCATTGATTGTCTGTTCCCTGATATAGAGAAAGATGATCAATGACATCACACGTCCAGCCCCACCCCCTACAGTTAGAAACACACATGAGGTCACACTTAACCCCTTCAGCGCCCCCTAGTAATTAACTCCCAAGCTGCAATTGTCATTTTCACAGTAAACAATGCATTTTTACAGCATTTTTTGCTGTGAAAATGACAATGGTCCCAAAAATGTGTCAAAATTGTCCGATGTGTCCGCCATAATGTCGCAGTCATGAAAAAAATCGCTGATCGCCGCCATTAGTAGTAAAAAAATAATAATGAATACAAATGCAATAAAACTATCCCCTATTTTGTAAACACTATACATTTTGCTCAAACCAATCGATAAACGCTTATTGCGATTTTTTTTACCAAAAATAGGTAGAAGAATACGTATCGGCCTAAACTGAGGAAAAACAAACGTTTTTTTATATATTTTTGGGGGATATTTATTATAGTAAAAAATATTGTTTTTTTTTTCAAAATTGTCGCTCTATTTTTGTTTATAGCGCAAAAAATAAAAACCACAGAGGTGATCAAATACCACCAAAAGAAAGCTATATTTGTGGGAAAAAAAAGGACACCAATTTTGTTTGGGAGCCACGTCACACGACCGCGCAATTGTCAGTTAA
Organism: Rana kukunoris; assembly: GCA_029574335.1. Lineage (NCBI taxonomy): Eukaryota > Metazoa > Chordata > Amphibia > Anura > Ranidae > Rana > Rana kukunoris. The sequence goes on from CM056055.1 coordinate 147,781,025, forward strand.
AGTGACGCAGTGCCGAATCGCAAAAACTGGCCAGGTTCTTTACCTGCATTTTGGTCCGGGTCTTAAGTGGTTAATACATTGTGTGTTATTTTCTATTGGATGATGTAATAATATATTATTAATACATAAATAATACATGAATTAGTTAATTATTATGCCACGTCAAAATGGAATGTGTATAATTACAATAGAAATATATGCACTGCTTAAAGGGGTTGTAAAGGTACAATTTTTGTTTCCTAAATAGCTTCCTTTACCTCAGTGCAGTCCTACTTCACTTACCTAATCTTTCCATTTTGCTTTTAAATGTCCTTATATCTTCTGAGAAATCCTCACTTCCTGTTCTTCTGTCTGTAACTCCACACATTAATGCAAGGCTTTCTCCCTGGTGTGGAGTGTTGTGCTCGCCCCCTCTCTTGGACTACAGGAGAGTCAGTACGCTCTCTACATTGCAGATAGAGAAAGGAACTGTGTGTTAGTGAGCATCCTGACTCTCCTGTAGTCCAAGGGAGAGGGCGAGCACGACACTCCACACCAGGGAGAAAGCCTTGCATTACTGTGTGTAGTTACAGACAGAAGAACAGGAAGTGAGGATTTCTCAGAAGAAATAAGAACATTTAAAAGCAAATGGAAGGATAAGGTAAGTGAAGGAGGACTGCACTAAGGTAAAGGAAGCTATTTAGGATTTTTTTTTTACCTTTACATTCCCTTTAAGCCAATTAAACCTACACTGGAAAATGGCAGTTGAAGTCTTAGGAGGCGTACACACGACTGAGTTTCTCGGCAGAATCCAGCAAGAACCTCGATGGGAGACGTATTCTGCCGAGGAAACCGGTCGTGTGTACACTTTTCGCCGAGCAACCCGTCGAGGAACTCGTCGAGCCAAAAAGAGAGCAGGTTCTCTATTTCCTCATTGTTTAATGGGAAAATTTGTCTCGACAAGCTTTTTGACTGCCGAAACTAGGAACTCGACGGGCGGAACGATGAGTTTCGCCCAACGAGTTTCTCGGTCGTGTGTACGCCGCCTAAGGGCTCTCTCAGATATGTGACAATGTCTGTCTTCCACTGAAAAACAATCCAGAGGATCACTTTTCAGAGGGTAGTAGAACAGCGGCAGCCAGGTGTTCAGGTGATCCTGCTGCCTCATGAATGCCTGTTTTTTTATTCATTTTTTTAATTCCCCGGGGGAAAATGCAGACCTCACTTTAAATAGAAAAAAAGCAATGATCTATCATTTCTTTCAGTAACATTTGGCTGTCACATTGAAGTTAACTTTGAACATGCAATATTTAGCCTGTGAAGCAATAGTGAGGAAATGAGCATGATAAGGGCTTATTCAGTCACAGCTGTAAATTGATTGTTTCCTTTCTTATGTAAACTTATCAGGCAGCGCTGTGCGCCCACTTCCGAAGATTGCTATGGTAGAGTCTTATCTGGAGGAAACTGATTGTAAAAGCTTGGCCTGTTCCTGATAAGGCACATATCTCTATGTTGGACTTTGTATGCATATTCTCATTTTGTTAACACTGCCAAGAGGCAAAACCGGTGCTCAGGTAATGTGACATCTGTGAATATGACATATTCTATTTTAACTATTTATAATTTTTAACAGTTTTAAACTATTTGACCTAAATTTATCACTGCAAAATAGTTTAAGGCTTGTAGAAAAGGGAAGCAACTCCCTATTCCATTTTATTGTGTTATGAATTTTATTTGCACATGCAATTCTTAAAGATTGGTGTATTAGGTACTTATCAGTAAGTACTTGTAGCTGTATGGGTGACTTCAACAGACTGCCTATTTTGGCAAGGATATGTAAATAGCAATCTATGGGGTCCAGAGTTGTCTGGCTACACAGAGATGTATACAGATGGCAAGAGCATTTGGCAAATACATTTGGAGAAAATGTATGAATATATAGTTTAGAAACCTGTATACCACTGCATTGAAAGTGACCGGTATTCTGTAAAAAAAAAAAAAAAGGGCATGGTGTCCCCCAATGACAAACAAGGTCTGCTTATTTACTTAGAGCCCACTTTCCCAAACCATAATGCTACACTACAATAAAAAAAAAAAACAATTGGTAAAAAAAAGCTATTTCATTTACTGTAGTTGTCTTCTTTATTGCAGGGGGTGATAGTACCCAGTCTCTGCACTATACAAATCACTCTCTGGTACCTAGTGCTGCAGTATGTTTCATTACCTTAGATTGTAAGCTCCTTGAGGGTAGGGACCGATGTGAATGTACAATGTACAGTACAGACCAAAAATTTGGACACACCTTCTCATTCAAAGAGTTTTCTTTATTTTCATGACTATGAAAATTGTAGAGTCACACTGGAGGCATCAAAACTATGTGGAATTATATACATAACAAAAAAGTGTGAAACAACTGAAAATATATGTCACATTCTAGTTTCTTCAAAGTAGCCACCTTTTGCAGCAGACACATCTCTAGAACAACTGTTAAGAGGAGACTGTGTGAATCAGGCCTTCATGGTAGAATATCTGCTAGGAAACCAATGCTAAAGAAAGGCAACAAGCAGAAGAGACTTGCTTGGGCTAAAGAACACAAGGAATGGACATTAGACCAGTGGAAATCTGTGCTTTGGTCTGATGAGTCTAAACTTGAGATCTTTGGTTCCAACCACCGGGTCTTTGTGCGACGCAGAAAAGGTGAACGGATGGACTCTACATGCCTGGTTCCCACTGTGAAGCATGGAGGAGGAGGTGTGATGGTGTGGGGGTGCTTTGCTGGTGACACTGTTGGGGATTTATTCAAAATTGAAGGCATACTGAACCAGCATGGCTACCACAGCATCTTGCAGCGGCATGCTATTCCATCCGGTTTGCGTTTAGTTGGATCATCATTTATTTTTCAACAGAACAATCTCCAGGCTGTGTAAGGGCTATTTGACCAAGAAGGAGAGTGATGGGGTGCTGCGCCAGATCACCTGGCCTCCACAGTCACAGAACCTGAACCCAATCGAGATGGTTTGGGGTGAGCTGGACCGCAGAGTGAAGGCAAAAGGGCCAACAAGTGCCAAGCATCTCTGGGAACTCCTTCAAGACTGTTGGAAGACCATTTCAGGTGACTACCTCTAGAAGCTCATCAAGAGAATGCCAAGAGTGTGCAAGGCAGTAATCAAAGCAAAAGGTGGCTACTTTGAAGAACCTAGAATATGACATTTTTTCAGTTGTTTCACACTTTTTTGTTATGTATATAATTCCACATGTGTTAATTCATAATTTTGATGCCTTCAGTGCGAATCTACAATTTTCATAGTCATGAAAATAAAGAAAACTTTTGGAATGAGAAGGTGTGTCCAAACTTTTGGTCTGTACTGTATATTTTTTCATAACTAGAGTATTCCCCACATGAGTAATCCAGGAGGAATAGGCAGGCAGAGAGGTGGACTTCCATCCCATTAAAAGTAGTTTCCTAGCCTGGAACAGCGCTCTAGAGATTTCCCCTCTTTCTCCCCCCCTTTTTTTTTTTCCTCCATTATCCCCCATTTTTTTTTCACCCCCATCCCTCTTACTCTCCTTACATTGGTTATCTATAGACTTCATGAATATCAGCTTATTGCTTGAATTTGCCTTTTGAAGTCTGTTTTATATGTTGTGCATATTCAACTATTTGTACATGTATTGTATTCTGTATTTATTTATGAAAATTCTCAATAAAATATTTGAAAAGAAAATAAAGAAAACTATTTGAATGAGAAGGTGTGTCCAAACATTTGGTCTGTACTGTGTATGTAAAGCGCTGAGTAAATTGACGGCGCTATTTAACCACTTTAGAGCCACGCTATAGACGGAAGACGTCCACAGCGCGGCTCTCAACTGCCGGGTGGACATCCCTGGATGTCCTTTTATGTGTCGGGACCAGCGTGTCGGGATCCTCCGGGGTAATTGACCACGCTATAGAAAGTGCACCTCAACTCAACTCAACTCAACATGTGCAATCCCCTGCGCGCGCCGCTGGGGGTGCACAGCGGGGAAACACTGTGCCCGGCCGCGATGTCCGCCAGGTACCCGCGATCGGTGGTGACAGCAGGGACGTGGAGCTCTGTGTGTGAACACAGAGCTCCACATCCTGTCAGGGAGAGAGGAGACTGAGGCCCCGTACACACGACCGGTTTCCTCGGCAGAATGCATCAAGAGCTTTTTTGCCGAGGAAACCGGTCGTGTGTACGTTTTTCATCGAGGAAACTGACGAGGAAAAAGTAGCGTTTGTAATGGAAATAGCACACTTGTCACGCTGTAACAGACTGAAAAGTGAAAATGTCTCTTACCAAACTTTTTCCTAACACGCAGTAACATGAGATTAACAAAAGCAGCCCCTGCCGTTGTATGTGTTGAAGTCACCGCATTTGAGAACGAGGAGATTTGGTCTTTAACGTGTGTACGCAAAGCAAGCTTGTCGAGTTCCTCGACAAGCCTAACAAGGAACTCGAAGAGGAAAACTATGTGTTTCGTCCGACTAATTCCTCGTTCGTGTGTTGGCAACTCTGGCAAATTTTTATTTCCTCCATATACAGATGAAAAAAAATTTGCAACTTAACCTCCTTAGTGGTAATCCCGAGTCAGGCTCGGGGTGAATTTTTTATACCAAAAGCGGTATCCCCGAGCCAGACTCGGGATCACATTGCAGGATACAGGGGGAAGTTACCTTGTCCCTGGATCCTGCGATGTGTCCCTGCTGTGTGTGCGGGCTCCTCCACTGTGTATCCTCGCTCGATTCACAGTGCCGCCGAGCTCCGTTCCCTGCGACGTTAAGACGCACGGGGACGGAGTTCAACGTCAAATTCAAAAAGTGAAAAACACAATACACATACAGTATACTGTAATCTTACAGATTACAGTAAGTACTGTATGAAATACATACACACCCCCTTTGTCCCTAGTGGTTAGTCCAGTGTTCTGCATGCAGTTTTATATAATAAAAACTGTTCTTTCTGCCTGAAAACTGGAGATTGTCCATAGCAACCAAAAAGTGTCCCTTTACATCAAAAATGCTTTTAGACCAGCTAGAAAAAAGCGATAATAAATTAGAATCACTTGCAGAATTGAGCGATAGCGATTTGTAGAGAAATTCGTCATCAAACAATAAAAATAATGACAGCGACAATTCTGCAACTGAGCAAATTTTAGTGTTTTTGATTTGATTACATTATTGAATAATTTTTATTATAATTACATTATTATTTGTTATAAAATTATTTATAGTTATTTATTATAATATAATTTATGATTTTGTGTTTCAAACTTTATCATACCCGGGATGTCTACTAGACTCTGGTTTGGACAGATTTAAGTGAGTTATTCCTAAGAATTGCAGGCCTACAGTATAAAACGCCAAATTTCCATGCAAAATAATTGTAACGGTTTTGGTACAAAATTTCAGACATAATCATACCGCCAGGGAGGTTAAAAGGTGAAACTAATATATGAGATAGACTTGTTACATGCAAAGCAAGCCGTGATTTGTCATAAATGTGATGATTATGGCTTACAGCTCATGAAAACTCCAAATCCACAATCTCAGAAAATTTAAATATTACTTGCAATCATTAAAAAAGGATTGTACATAGAAGAATATCGGACCTCTGAAAATTGTAAGCATGCATATGTACTCAGTACTTGGTTTGGGCCCCTTTTGCAATTTCTGCTTCAATGGCATGGAAGCTATCAGCCTGTGGCACTGCTGAGGTGTTATGGAAGACTAAGATGCTTCAATAGCGGCCATTAGCTCTTCTGCATTGTTCAGTCTCATGTCTCTCATCTTTCTATTGGCAATGCCCCATAGATTCTCTATGGGGTTCAGGTCAGGAGAGTTTGCTGGCCAATCAAGCACAATAATCCAACGGTCATTGAACCAGGTTTTGGTGCTTTTGGCAGTGTAGACCTCACCTGCGGAAGGAAGTATGAAGTGCTCCAAATTCTCCTGGTAGACGTCTGCGTTGATCCTGGACTTAATGAAGCACAGTGGACCAACACCAGCAGATGACATGATGGCTCCCCAAATCAACACAGACTGTGGAAACTGCACACTGGACTTCAAGCATCTTGCAGTGTTTGCCTCTCCATTCTTCCTCCATACTCGGGGTCTTTGGTTTCCAAATGAGATGCAAAATTTGCTCTCATCAGAAAAGAGGACTTTGGACCACTGAGCAACAGACCAGGTGTGTTTTTCTTCAACCCAGGTAAGACCTTTCTGACATTGTTTGTTGTTCAGGAGTGGCTTGACAAGAGGAATACAACATTTGAAGCCCATATCCAGGATCCCTCTGTATGTGGTGGCTCTTAATGCACTGACTTCAGCCTCAGTCCACTCCTTGTGAAAGTCCCCAACACTTTTGAATGGTCTTTTCCTGACAATCCTCTCCAGCCTGTGGTCATCCCTGCTGTTTGTGCACCTTTTTCTTCCACACTTTTCCCTTCCACATAACTTTCTATTAATGTGCTTTGATACAGCACTTTGGAGACATCCAACTTCTTTTGCAAATACCCTTTGAGGCTTTCCCTCCTTATGTCAGTGATCGTTTTCTGCACAACTGTCAGTTCAGCAGTCTTTCCCATGATTGTGATTCCTACTGAACCAGACTGGGAGACCATTTAAAGGCTCAGGAATACTTTGCAGGTGTTATGGCTTAATTAGCTAATTAGAGTGGGACACTTTGAGCTTAGAATATTGCACCTTTTCACAATATTCAAATTTTATGAGATTGTGGATTTGAGGATTTCATGAGCTGTAAGCCATAATCATCACAGTTATAACAAATCACGGCTTGAACTATCTTGCTTTGCATGTAATGTGTCTATCCCATATACAGGGAGTGCAGAATTATTAGGCAAGTTGTATTTTTGAGGATTAATTTTATTATTGAACAACAACCATGTTCTCAATGAACCCAAAAAACTCATTTATATCAAAGCTGAATATTTTTGGAAATAGTTTTTAGTTTGTTTTTAGTTTTAGCTATTTTAGGGGTATATCTGTGTGTGCAGGTGACTATTACTGTGCATAATTATTAGGCAACTTAACAAAAAACAAATATATACCCATTTCAATTATTTATTTTTACCAGTGAAACCAATATAACATCTCAACATTCACAAATATACATTTCTGACATTCAAAAACAAAACAAAAACAAATCAGTGACCAATATAGCCACCTTTCTTTGCAAGGACACTCAAAAGCCTGCCATCCATGGATTCTGTCAGTGCTTTGATCTGTTCACCATCAACATTGCGTGCAGCAGCAACCACAGCCTCCCAGACACTGTTCAGAGAGGTGTACTGTTTTCCCTCCTTGTAAATCTCACATTTGATGATGGACCACAGGTTCTCAATGGGGTTCAGATCAGGTGAACAAGGAGGCCATGTCATTAGTTTTTCTTTTTTTATACCCTTTCTTGCCAGCCACGCTGTGGAGTACTTGGACGCGTGTGATGGAGCATTGTCCTGCATGAAAATCATGTTTTTCTTGAAGGATGCAGACTTCTTCCTGTACCACTGCTTGAAGAAGGTGTCTTCCAGAAACTGGCAGTAGGACTGGGAGTTGAGCTTGACTCCATCCTCAACCCGAAAAGGCCCCACAAGCTCATCTTTGATGATACCAGCCCAAACCAGTACTCCACCTCCACCTTGCTGGCGTCTGAGTCGGACTGGAGCTCTCTGCCCTTTACCAATCCAGCCACGGGCCCATCCATCTGGCCCATCAAGACTCACTCTCATTTCATCAGTCCATAAAACATTAGAAAAATCAGTCTTGAGATATTTCTTGGCCCAGTCTTGACGTTTCAGCTTGTGTGTCTTGTTCAGTGGTGGTCGTCTTTCAGCCTTTCTTACCTTGGCCATGTCTCTGAGTATTGCACACCTTGTGCTTTTGGGCACTCCAGTGATGTTGCAGCTCAGAAATATGGCCAAACTGGTGGAAAGTGGCATCTTGGCAGATGCACGCTTGACTTTTCTCAGTTCATGGGCAGTTATTTTGCGCCTTGGTTTTTCCACACGTTTCTTGCGACCCTGTTGACTATTTTGAATGAAACGCTTGATTGTTCGATGATCACGCTTCAGAAGCTTTGCAATTTTAAGAGTGCTGCATCCCTCTGCAAGATATCTCACTATTTTTGACTTTTCTGAATCTGTCAAGTCCTTCTTTTGACCCATTTTGGCAAAGGAAACGAAGTTGCCTAATAATTATGCACACCTGATATAGGGTGTTGATGTCATTAGACCACACCCCTTCTCATTACAGAGATGAACATCACCTAATATGCTTAATTGGTAGTAGGCTTTCGAGCCTATACAGCTTGGAGTAAGACAACATGCATAAAGAGGATGATGTGGTCAAAATACTCATTTGCCTAATAATTCTGCACTCCCTGTATTAGTTTCACCTTTAAAGTTGCTTTAATGAAATAAATGAACTTTTGCACAATATTCAAATTTTTCGAGTTTCACCTGTATATACAAATGTGGGTTTTGGTTTTCTGCATTAATAAAATAAGCTATATTATGAATTTTTAACCTACAGTATCCGGCAGTGTTGCCAACCTAACAGATTGAAATTTACTGGCACGACACCCGAAATTTACTGGCACAGCCACGTTTTTACTGGCATTTCACAAAAGTTACTAAATTAAATTTTTAGGTGCAAATTTCAGTATTTAGGCTACAAACAAGTACACTAGGCAAATAGCCATGTGATTTAAGGTAGATATTAAGGTAAAAAAAAACATATTTTTGTTATTTTCGATATAATAAGGGCAAATTATTTAGTCACATCACCCCCTGCCTCCATCCCATTCTGCCACCAACACCCCCTGCCTTCACCCCCTCTGCCTTCACCCCCCCCCTGTGGTGCCACAATCTTCCCCTGTCTCCAATCTTCCTCTGCCTCCAATCTCCCCCTGATTCCAATCTCCCCCAGGCCCCCTTCCTCTATTAACCCCTGCCTGCATCCCCCTCTGCGGTGCCACCATCAACCCCTGTCTCCATCCCCACCCTCTGCAATGCCACCATCCCCCTCTGCCTCCAATCGCCCCCTGCCTCTAATCTCCCCCTGCCTTTATTGCCTCCTGTCTCCATCCCCCTCTGCAGTGCCACCGCAGCCACCATCACCCCCTGCCTCCAATCTCCATGCGCAGTTCCAAGCCGAACCGATCTTGGCTATTTTTACTAGCACATTTCCACAACCACGGACATTTACGAACAGGGGGAAAAAGTGCCTGTTTTTACGAACTGTCCGTAAAAATACGGACGGTTGGCAACACTGGTATCCGGTCAGGTTGTGCTTTTCTGCCAGTGTAGCAGGGAATAATATAAGCAACACCCTGAATGGATTGCACAGATATTCTCCTTAGCTAAAAACAGTGAAACACTCTATGTCAGTGTGTATGAAAATACTACCGCATAAACCATATATTCCTTTAATACTAATCTGTGTAGGTTTATAATGACATATATTAGTTAAACTACAGTATATATGTATATCTGTTCCTGTGTCAGCAAACAGAGAGAGAAAGGAAGTGTAACTGCAGGATAATAAGTAACTAATTGATTCGCTGAGACATTTCTTCCTGTCTATCTGCACCCTTAGTAAATTATTGACAGGTTTGTTATGCAAGTAGTCACTGGTACCTAAGGCAGACTGAATGTCAGCGTGTTAACTGCAGTTTGTTTATCTTTCCACTAAAGAGAAAAAAAAAAGTCTCCAGGTTAACTACAATTTTACTTTTTCCAGATCTTTAAATACAGATTAAGCAAAAAAAAAAAAAAAATGCCACATATATTTTAAACTATATTTTCATATGAATTTTAAGCTTTTTAAATCAGTGGCAAACATGCTGTTTATGCAGACTATGCACCTGAACAAGGCCCCATTAAGTTTAAAGCTCATGGAGTAAAAATTTGTTTCAGCAGGGACCTTCAGAATCTCAATATATGTGACTACTGTGGTTGAACAGAAGTCAATCGGTCTATTGGGCATATTCTCGTTCAATCAGTGCAGCAGGCACTAGATTTTAGTACTCATCTGTGTATTCTTTTTTTTTTATCATTCAAGTTTAGATTTATTTTCTGAATAAAGTCAGTACAATTTAAAGAACATATCAGGAAATCAATACATTTTGTTACATATCCTTAAATATTGAGACATGAATCGTTTGCTGAAGTCATCACTACGTCATTTCTCAACCATACCTAAATAACATTCTATCTGCGATGAAAGGAAAACAGGTTCAACAAGGGAGTAAATTCTGACCCTAAGCCATATAGTCTAACCGGGGTAGCTCCCTACCCTCCCCCAAATCCTGCAGTTCCTATCAATCCGTCTAGGGTCCCTAGTCTACAGCAGTTGGGATAAATCAAAACCTTATTGGTCCAACATATATAGGAATGAGATGGGAAGGGCACCCTCCACCCCCACCGACACCCCCAATGGGATCACTCTGTGCCCGGGGAGGTAGAGTAATTCCCCCAAACCATCCCGCCCCCTTAGCAAGTTATTATAAATATTACAGTTTTGTGAAGTCCACTTCGTGATGTACCTCCATTTCATAAACTTAAAACTTCTCAAGTACCTCTGGTACGAAGTGTATGATATCTGGACCGATTAAATGAACCTAATACTAAAAGAATAAATAACAAGTTCGATGAGAGGAGAGGGAGAGGGAGGGAGAAAAAGAGAGGAGAATCCCTCTTCAACTTCCTCCACCCCTATGATAGAGGCGTACCATGTATATATATATGGAGAACGTTTCCCAAACACAGATTATACAAAAAACCTGAACACAAGCACAGCATAAAACCAGAACATAGAGAAGAAAAGCAGAAGAGAAGAAAAAGAGGAATGTGAGAAAGATAGAAAGAGAGGGAACGAAAAAGAGGGTAGGGGTGAGAGGGTAGAGAGACAGAGATCCTACCTGCCAGGTGTGTACATCAGCCTACAGTAAGTTATGTTATCACCCCTTTATGGGGTGTGAGATCCCTAAGTATTTTATACATGGTTCCCAGATTGCGTTAAACTGAGTAAGTCTATCCAACATTGAGCCAATTCTCCTTTCCTGTTCCATTATCCAGGTGATCTTTCTTTTCATACTTAAGATTGAGACCGCCTGTTTCTTCCAGGCTGCAGCTATAGTGATTCTAGCTCCTGTTAGGATAAACCATATCAGCCTTCTGGTAACCTTTGATACTTGTGGTATGAATCCATTCAGTAAGGCAATCGCCGGGGACTGATGTATATTACAGCCCGTAATCCGTCTAATTATATGGAACACTTTACTCCAAAAACCTCGTATTCTTGGGCATTCCCACCAGGTGTGAATCATGGAGCCCACACCTTGGCATCCTCTGAAGCATAGAGGTGAGGATGAAGGATATATGGATGCCAGTCTTAGAGGAACTAGATACCATCTAGTAAATATTTTGACATTCGCCTCTATGGCCTCGTACACACGAGGGGATATGTCCGCTGAAAACGGTCCGATGGACCGTTTCAGCAGACATCTCCGCTCGTGTGTATGGGCTAGCGGACAGATTTCTCCACCCGACAGATTTCAAAGCATGCTTTGAAATCCATCCGGTGAAATCTGTCCGCCCGACATGTCTGCTGGTTAGTACACTTACCAGCAGACATGTCTTCCCCCACTGCCGCCGCGCCGCCACCGAATGGATTCGGCGCATGCGCGGAAGTGTTTAACTTCCTGGTGCGGTGACGTGGTGGTGACGTGGCGGCGTCAACGTCACCGCGCTGTCCGGCGGCGGGGAATTTGATCCGATGGTGTGTACACGCCATCGGATCAAACTCCCGATCGGACATATCCGATGGAAATGGTCCGCGGACCGTTTTCATCGGATATGTCCGATCGTGTGTACGAGGCCTATGAGTGACATGTTGATGATACCCTTTATAGATCTATGGAAGTTTTCTCCCCAATCTTCCAAATCCCACTCATCCTGAATTTCCTTCTCCCAAGCTAGCATATAGGGTAATTTATTGACATTGTTCGCAAGGGATTTGTAAATTACAGAAATACCACCCTTCCTTACTGGGGCCTGTTCACATTTTCGTTCATAGGGCGTAAAATGACCAGTTACAGCCTTGTCAGTCCAGAGTTTCTGTACAAAACTGTAGACTTGAGAAAATCTTGATTTCTCTGAAGGAGGAAGATCAAGATTGTCCCTAAAATATTGTTCTGATAGAGGACCTGAGTTGGAGAAGAATCGTCCAATGCGGTATACTCCCTTATCTCGCCACCACTGGAAGGATTCAACGTTCACATTGGATGCAAAGGACGGGACCTGAAATATATCAGTTAATGGTAGACACTTAGAGACTAAAGAGGGATTGCTCCTGAGGGAGTCCCACAGAACCAACACCTGTGACAGTGCCGGAGACATAATAGAATGTCTGCGTTTGGGGATAGACCACACAAGATTTTCCAATGAGCATGTGGGGGACGCCTGTTCTTCCAGACTAACCCAATCAGGTTGGTCCTGTTTGAGGTATATATCTGACAGTTGTGGTAGTACCACAGCAAATTTGGGAGTCCAAAACCTCCCTGATTAGGGAGATTAAAGAGGCTACGCGATGATACACGGGGGCTCTTTTTGTTCCATACAAATTTGGTGATCTTTCCCTGAAAAGCCTTCAAGTGATTCCTTTTTATCGGTATGGGGAGAGAACCAAAGAGGTATAGAAGTCTAGGAAGAAGAGTCATCTTGACAGAGTTTATCCTGCCAATCCAGCCTATATTCTGTGTATCCCAATCACCTAAATCAGATTTAAGTTTTTTATACATAGGAGGGTAGTTGGCTGTATATAGATCCTCAAATTTCGAAGATAAATTAATACCCAAGTATTTGATAGATGAGCCATTCCAACCAAATTCATATTTCTTTTGTAGTAAGGAAACTACATCTACAGGAATCAAAAATAGAAAATTACTACATAGGGTAGTAGAGAGGCGGACTTTAAAGTCCGCCTCTCTACTACCCTATGTAGTAATTTTCTATTTTTGATTCAATTATTTCGGATGTCGGCTATATGTGAGTGCTTTTATGTTTCCCCGTTCCCTACATTTTTGTACATCTACAGGAAGCGAGACATTGAGGGCCCTAGATTTGGACATATTGGCCCAGATTCACGTACATCTGCGCATTATTGGACCGGCGTAGCGCACCGCCTTTACGTTAGACTTGCGCAATTTTGCCGCGTAATCACCCTATTCTCGTAGCTTTTGCGCAGGAAATTGCGCATACGTAACGTTTTTCCAGAGGCGTAAGGAGGAGTAATACAAATGGGGAAGGACGGGGGCGTGTTACATTGAAATGAGCCGTGACCCCATGCAAATGAAGGGCCGGCCGGCTCGCGCATGCGCGCTTGAACGAGACCATGTCAGCTCCGATGTGCGCATGCTCACAACTCGGGAGCGGCGCAATCAGTGAAATTGGAAATGGACTAGGGCAACGTTGTGAACTACGCAAATAGCATAAATAGACACACACAAACGCACTTCCTTTGCAAAAGTACATCCCTTTGTCCCTTCCCATTTAACAAAGTGCTTTTGTTCTTGTTGTTCGTTGCGGTGTGTTTTGTAGTTGTCAGATTAGTGTTCTGTGTGATCAAGTGGTTGTTAGTAGATTTTTGAAAGTGGTTTTTGATAAGTGTTTGAGAGACTGTTTGTTTGATTGATATATTTCTTTTTGTTTCTTTTCCTGCTGTAAATTTTTTTTTTTTCAATTTTTTTTTTTTTTTTTGTCTTTTTTTTTTTTTTTTTTGCTGGAAATTTTTTGATTTTGCAGGTCATTTTTTTTTTTTGGGGTTGTGAATGCTGTGTGAATGTGGGGGTGACATTCCTGCCGGAAAAGGGGTGTCACCCTCAATTTAGGTGGAGAAGTGATCCCCAGGTCCGTGTGAATGGTGTATGAATGTAGAGTGACATAATTGGAGCCTTGGCGTGGCGTTGCTGCTCACAAGTCCAGCATGGTGGACTGGTGCCAATCCAATTTGATGTGGATGTGGGGTGTGTGTGCTAGGGACCACAGTGGTGTGCATGCATGCATTCTCATTGTGCCATGATTAATGTGTATGTTTAACGTGCAAAGATGCCCAATGTGAGCTGTCTCCTGGCTGCTCTTCCCTCAGGTTAGGGGGGGATTGTCTGGTTCAGGGGTCAGGTCATCACGTAGGTCAATCTGCAGGCCCTTTCTTTCTGCAAAGTTGTGCAGCATGCAACATGCACCGATGATCTGGCACACAAAGTTTGGGGAGTACAAGAGGGTACCCCCAGACTTATCCAGGCATCGGAAACGTGACTTTAGGATGCCAAAGGTGCGCTCCACCACTGCTCGTGTTTGAGCATGTGCTTGATTGTATCTTTCCTCTCCTGGAGTTTGGGGGTTCCGGATAGGAGTCATGATATGGGGTCCCAGTGGATATGCAGAGTCACCTGGAAGGGAAAAGACAGGAGGATGTTAGTCATGCATGTGCCCCTTCTGATGTGCATCATGGGAGGGGATAGTCATGCCTGCCACCCATGCCACTCACCAACCAGCCAGGTGTCCCTATACACGTTCTGATCGAATTCCATTCGGATGTGGCATTGATTGTATATGTAGCTGTCATGGCTGGACCCTGGGTGTTTGGCACGGACGTGCCATATGAGGCCTTGGGCATCGATTATCACCTGTACATTGATGGAATGCCAATGCTTCCGATTGCGGTACATGTGCTCTGTCTCCTGGGGGGGCTGGAGTGCCACATGTGTGCAATCAATGGCCCCCACAGTGCCTGGGAATCTGGCAATTCTGTAGAAATCTGTCATTGCCTTCAGCCGCAGGTCCTCAGTGGTGGGTTTGATGATTTGGTTGGCCATGCGTCTGAGGATTGCAGGGACAACCTGTTGCACACATCTTCTCATGGAGGATTGTGACATCCCAGCCACCACTCCACTTGTACGCTGAAAAGAGCCACTGGCAAGGAAATGGAGTGTTGCCAGGACCTTGACCAGTGGCTGCACTGCATGTGAGCGGTGTGTTGGGCTGGTGATGTCCTCCTGCAAGGTTGTGGTTAATTCCAGGATGGCATGAGGGGTGAATCTGAAGATGCGATACACCTCAGATTCACTCATGCCAAACAGGTCTATGCGGGTACGGTATATCCTCTCCCGTGCCATCCTCCGTGCCATCCTCCGTGCCCTCCTCCTTCTTTATTCATCTAAAGTCAGTAGTATAGCTATGCGCGACGATGCCCCTGGCATGTTGGCATACAGATTGTTGAGCAACACGTGTGACTGCTGAGCTGCTCACTAACAGTGTTGCTTTATCTAACAAGTAGACTTTTTTTTTTTTTTTAGACCAGCTTTTATCAGCTCTAATTTTAGACAGGACATTTTGCTGTTGCGCACACTGCGTCGCCTGCGCTGCCCCAACGTTGTTTTGTGGATCCCCGTAAGTCCCTCATTAGCATATTTGACTAGCAAATCAATGGTGTGTCGATCGCACTTTTGCGCGGACGGATGCGCCAGTCTAACGAAATTACGCGGGACAAAAAAAAGTCGATTTTTTGCATATCTCGTTCTGGGGATGCCGCGCAACTAAACGCACGCGCACATTTAGACTTACGCACGCGCATCTCCTGTTGCGCAGGCGTAATCGCTCTGTGAATCTGGGCCATTGACTTTAAGGCCAGAGGCCCTGGAGAATTTGTCAAGTACAGAGTAGATTTCGGACATAGAGGAAATCGGGGAAGTAACAAATAGTAGCAGGTCATCCGCAAATAATGCACATTTGTGGTCCTTACGAGTACATTGAACTCCTTTGATATTCGCGTTATTCCGAATCGCTATTGCCAAAGATTCTATAACAATTGCGAATATCAAAGGAGACAATGGGCATCCCTGGCGGGTTCCCCTTTTAGTTTTAATAGATTCTGAAAATAGTCCCTGTAGTCTTATTTTAGCCCCAGGAGAAGAGTAGAGTACATATAATATGCCCAAGACTCTTGAGCCAAACCCCCAACGTCTCATAACTTCAAACATATATGGCCAGGAGACTGAATCAAAGGCCTTTTGAAGGTCCAATGATAAGAGCATCCCTTCTTGTTTTTGATCTCCTATCCAACCGGATTGCAATATGGAGATTATGTCTACCGCTCTCCTTACTTGGTCAGGGCCTTGTCTACCAGGAATGAAACCCACCTGATCCTTATGTATATACTGACCAATGAAGGATGCTAGTCTATTGGCTATTATTTTGGTTAGGATTTTAAGGTCATTGTTAATCAACGATATTGGTCTATAGTTTTCCACTTGACTGGTATCCTTGTCAGGTTTAGGGATCACAGAGATATATGCCGAATTCAGCTGAATATCTATAGGATTACCTTTCGTTAAATGGTTAAAAAAACGAGTAAGGTATGGAGATAGAAGAGCCGAGAAAGTCTTGTAGTAAGGAGCAGAGAAACCATCTGGTCCTGGAGCTTTATCTGTTTTTAACATTTTGATCACTTCCAAAACGTCCTCAATCGAGATGGGAGCTTCCATTTTCTCTCTATGCACTTCCGCCAGCGAGGGAAGGTCCAAACTATCTAGGAATTCTCCCACGCTATTAGAATTGGAGGGTGTTTCAAAGTCGTAAAGTTTTGAATAGAAGCTTTGGAAGGAATCCATCACCTTCTGAGGGTTCAAGGTAAATAAGCCATTGGCTTGTTTAATCTTAGGGAGGACTCTCGGCCTTAGTCTAGGGGATAGTTTATGCGCCAACATTGGACCAATTTTATCTTTTAATCTATAAAATCTAGCTCCCGACCATTTAAGTGCCTCATCTGCTCTTACCGTAAGCGCAAGATTCAGAGCTGTCCTGGCAGCGTCCAATTTAGAAGTTGGGAAACCAAAGGGGTCCAATTTATGCTTTTTGCTTAAATCGTCAAATGTCTTTTCAAGTTCTTCCACCTCCAGCCTCTTCAGTCTTTTTTGTCTGGCTGCGATCTGTATTAGTTTTACCCTCACTGTCACCTTGTGGGCCGCCCATAAGGTTTCTGGAGAGATTTCCTCTATGTCATTATTTTTAAAGTAATCTGTTATAGCTTGTTCAATCTCTGTGGCTATAGTTGGGTCTTTCAACAATGACTGGTTGAGGGTCCAATGAGATACTCTTTGATTACAACTGTTTTTTCTTAGAGATAGCAGAACCATGGAATGATCCGACCATGGGGCGTCCATAATGGAGGACTTCTGGGCCGAGGGGACATGGTGATTGGAAAGTAATATATGGTCTATACGTGAATACGACTGGTGGGGGTTAGAGAAGTGAGTAAAATCTTTAGCAGTTGGGTTCAATTCTCTCCATATGTCGGTCAATCTATATTGGTGAAGCACGCGAGCGACTTGGGTACTGGTTTTAGTAGGTCTAATTAATTTAGCCTTTGCTGGGCCGGATTTATCCAGTCCAGAGTCAAAAGCCAGATTGGAATCTCCCCCCATAACTATGACTCCCTCTACCAAAGGCTGGAGAGATTCCAGCATTTGGCAGAAGAATCCCTTCTGTCCCCGGTTGGGAGCATAGTATGATATAAAAGTGTACGTATTTCCTTCCAAAGTGCCCTTTCCCAGAATGAATCTACCCTCTGGGTCCGCGTATTCCTTAATTAAGTTAAATTTGCAGTGTTTGGAGAATAAAATTGCCACTCCTTTAGTCTTATTTTCGGCCTTTGACAGGTAGAATAATGGGAAATGAGCATGTAAGAACGAGGGAGTATACCGCTTTGGGAAGTGGGTCTCTTGTAGAAATACCACATCAGCATGAAGGGATTTGTAGACTTGTAGCGCCTTTCGTCTTTTAACTGGAGAATTCAGCCCCTGTGTGTTGTGTGAAACAACAAGAAGGGGAGCAGGAGGATTAGCCATACCAGCCATGGGATATAAAATTGGCAAAGCTAATTCTCATGCGTTCCCAAACAATATCCGTATCACGAGACACATTAAACAACTTAGGTACATTATCCGGTTTGCAAAATAATGACTGTAGACACTTAAATGTAGGAGCTCTCATTGGCAGGTAGGTCGGGGGGGGGGGAGAGTGAACAGAAGAGAAAGAAATGATAGAGAAGAAAGAAAATAGACAAAGACATTTTATCCATATGTAAAGTAACGTAAGGTCAAAAAATGACCCAGAATGAGGGGAGGGTGTATTTCCCATCCCCCATTCAAACACGTGACCATATAATAGCCCAGAAAATAAGGGGCTATTTTCCCACTCCTCAGGGCGACGGAACGTCGATCCAAGGGGTAGACTGAGGCACAATGCCTGACCACCGGCTACCAGCGACAGCTCAACAAACTGTATGACATATTAAAAGAGACAATAAACTATTTTAACTTTCCTAAGAAAAAACAACAAACACAAGAAAAAAAAAATAGAAATATACATATATATACATATACACATATGTATATAAACATTTCCTGGGAAAGTATTAACATGTAGCTTTGGTGAGATCTATTTTCCCGGGTATGGAAAAATAGGGACATCGGTGACCATCCCATTGAAGAAAGGGGAAAAGACATCCACAAACATGTTCCTTCTCTTCAGGTTGCAAAGTTATCTTTAACCTTCCTGTGCTTGACTCTGCTCCAAGCAGAGGAAGTCGGGCTGATAGGGGTTTGTCTTTTGGCAGAGCCCTGCTGGATAGGAGTAGTGTCCATTTCTGGCTCGCAGGAAATAATCTTCAAGTCCAATAATAGTCTCTCACCTTCCTGAAAATTCTGTACTACATACTGCCTGCCATTAAATGAAAATTTCAAAGCAAAGGGGAAGGCCCATTTGTATCTTATGTCCTTTTTCATGAGGGCAGACAATAAGGGCTTCATAGCTCTTCTTCTCTGTATTGTGTATGGCGATATATCAGAAAATATTTGAATTATGGCGCCTTGGTACTGTAGTTGTTCGTGTTTGTGAGACTGTTTCATCACTTCCTCCTTAATGGAATAGAAATGTGGTTTAACTACCACATCCCTTGGTAAACTGTCCTTTCTTAAAGGACCCAGGGCCCTATGTGCTCGGTCCAAATCCAGTTTGTGAGCTGGTATAGATGGGATCAGGATTTTGATAATGTCCTGTATAGCTGTATGCATGTCTGAGATAGATTCTGGTAATCCTCTGACCCTGAAATTATCTCTTCTTGATCTGTTCTCTAATTCGTCGATCCGTGCCTGAGCAGCTTCCAGCTTTTCCTGCATGAATTGCAAATGTTCTGAGTTCTGATCAGTCCGTGCTGTATTAACCTCCAGTTTCTGTTTAATATTTTCTATTCTGCTTCCCAGGCTCTGAAAATCAGCCCTAATCTCTCCTGTGATTCTTTCTGCATTTTGTGCCAGTCCTTTATCTAGCATTTCAGAAATTCTGGTGAATAATTCAGAGACATTAAAGGTTACCTCATGAGCCTGTTCAGTCTTTGTATTCATATGTGCAGGACTTTGTGAGGTAATTACTCAGGAGTTAAATGACGAGCCTCCATGAGATTTTTAATTTCAAATGATGCAGGAGGGGAGAGAATAGGGCAAGTGTCAGAATTTGGTGTCTGAGGTACTATAGAAGGACTTGTAGGAGATATAGCTTGTCTGTCAGTCAATGAGGTCTCAACTGTACCCAATGTACTTGTCTGAGGTACGGCGGCCATCTTAAGTAAATTGTTCTTAGCCAGCCTTTTATTAAGTTTCTTGCTCTTTTTGTAATATTTGCCCGGCATGAACTGGGTCCACAGTATGTCAGCTATTCACTACTGTTGTTTCTCTGCTCTTAACGGGTATATAGAACCTGTAATTCTCGTCAGAAAAACGAAACAGCGCGGGCACCCCTGTCCCCAGCTGTCGTTCTTTACAAGGCTCCTGTGTATAATTCCCCTGAATAAGGAATAGTTTACCCGATATCTTCCGATTCACCCTCGAATCCGCAGTCTTGGATATCTTTTTGTCGTTTGTATCCGGGTTGAAACTCTATATATTTGCGTTTGACATCCGGTGGTGAGCAGAGCTCCGGTCCTAAGCTGCCATCCTAGGAGCTCCCACGCATGCGCTTCCAGCATCCTCATCTGTGTATTCTAATGACGAGAATACACAGATGAGTACTGCTGTCAGAATACAATGCCACAATGGGGAGAGTGCCCTCATCCACATCAAATGTGGAGACGGGGGAGTCGGGTCATTTAAACAAACAAACAAACAAACAAACTGACCCATGAATGCCTATTTATACTAGATGTGGTTGATAGACCATAGATTTGAAGTATGTTAAATATTCCTGAATGTAGCTTCTCTCATGCTTTCCTGTACCTTACAATGCATTTTTCAAGCTGTGTTGTTTTATTATTATACTCTTGAGTCCTGATCAAGTTGTTTATTGTTTCTTGTTCTACAGTTGCTGGATGTAAGGTAGTCATGAGCTATTTGTTCTGAGATTTTATGTATACAGTGCCTTGAAAAAGTATTTATACCCCTTGAAATTTTCCACATTGTCATGTTACAACCAAAAACGCAAATGTATTTTTTTGGGGACTTTATGAAAAAGACCAACAATAAGTGTCACATAATTGGGAAGTGGAAGAAAAATTATAAATTCTAAA
Organism: Rana kukunoris; assembly: GCA_029574335.1. NCBI lineage: Eukaryota > Metazoa > Chordata > Amphibia > Anura > Ranidae > Rana > Rana kukunoris. The sequence goes on from CM056055.1 coordinate 147,801,663, forward strand.
AAGTGTGGCGTGCATTTGTATTCAGCCTCCCTGAGTCAATTCTTTGTAGAACCACCTTTCGCTGAAATTACAGCTGCAAGTCTTTTTGGGAATGTCTCTATCAGCTTTGCACATCTAGAGAGTGACATTTTGCCAATTCTTCTTTGCAAAATAGCTCAAGCTCTGTCAGATTGGATGGAGAGCGTCTGTGACAATGGCGGCTGGTGCTGAAATTTTTTTGGGGGGGCGCAAACAAACTGAAAAAAAAACATCAATTGCAGCCACTGTGCCCATCAAACGCAGCTACTGCGCCATCAAACGCAGCTACTGTGCCCATCAATTGCCGCCACTGTGCCATCAAACACAGTCACTGCACCATCACACGCAGCCACTGTGCCCATCAAATGCAGCCAGTATGCCCATCAAATGCAGCCACTGTGCTCATCAAAGGCAGCCACTGTGCCATTAAATTCTACCACTGTGCCATCAAATGCAGCCACTGTACCAATAAATTGCTGCCACTGTGCCATCAAACGCAGCTACTGTACCCAACAATTGCTGCCAGTGTGACCATCAATTGCCACTACTGTGCCCATGAATTGCTGCCAGTGTGCCCTTCAATTGCTGCCAGTGTGCCCATCAATTGCCGCTACTGTGCCCCATCAAATGCTGCCAGTGTGCCCATCAATCGCCGCTACTGTGCCCCATCAAATGCTGCCAGTGTGCCCATCATTTGCCGTACTGTGCCCTATCAAATGCTGCCAGTGTGCCCATCAATTGCCGCTACTGTGCCCCATCAAATGCTGCCGTCCTCTCTATCAGGCATCCAATCACAGCGCCGGACGTTTCAGCCATTCAGGTGACAGGTAACAGACCCAAGCACCTGATTGACTGAGAGGCGGTTCAGTGTTAATAGCAAAGCAAATTCCTTTGCTTTTCTAACACAATGCTGAGTGAACAGTGAACGCACACCATGGCGCCCGCTGTTCACCTTTTTCTGCGCCTTATAGAGCCTACGGCTCTAATCAGTTGCTTCCAAAAACACTCCTGCCACTGTAATTCAGGTGCCAGGCGCCTAAAAAGGGTCGGGACACCCGAATAGGGGGTGTCAGCGGCGACCATAGATAGATTTATGTAATGCATGAATTTATCTATGGTGATAGAGCGGTGCCGGGAGAGAGGGGGCGGCACACATGCGCTCCTTATGGATGCACTGACACTGCCATCTTCCACTCCAGATCTGAACCCCATGCCACCTTCCACTCCAGATGTGAACCCCATCCCACCTTCCACTCCAGATCTGAACCCCCCAGTACAGTCCTGATCAAAAGTTTAAGACCACTTGAAAAATGGCAAATAATCATATTTTACATTGTTGGATCTTAACAAGGTTCCAAGTAGAGCTTCAACATGCAACAAGAATAAATGAGAGTGAGACAAAACATTTTTTGAGCATTCAATATATTGAAAATAATGATTAATCTGAAACAGGCTGTTTTCCAGCTGATCAAAAGTTTAGGACCACATGCCTTTAAAAGGCCAGATCTGTGCAAAGATGTGGATTAATTGTCACTTTCTGTCAGGTAGTCACACGTTGTGATGGCAAAGACAAAAAAAACTCTCCCTTTTTGAACGTGGTCGGGTTGCTGAACTGCATAAGCAGGGTCTCTCATCAAGACACTGGACGATCCTTGACCCAAATTGAGGCCCTTACTGGTGCTGACTGCAGCCCCATAACCATCAGATGGCATCTGAGACTGAAGGGCTTCAAAAACAAAAAACGTCTTCAAAAACCTTGTCTACTTGAACGCCACAGAACTGCTCGTTTGGACTTGATGGATTCCAACGTTACTGGCATGACAAGCAGATCCCACCTGAGATGTTTTCTAGGGGAAAAGTAGCGCTCCAGGTGGGAACCCAGACGAACATCCACCGTTGCAGATAACTCAGGTGCAGGCAATGCACTTAGCAAAGCAGCAACAAAAATTGTCTCTGGACAGCCACTCTCTGAACAAATTGTAACCTTTATTGAAAGAAGGACAGCACTACAAGTCATGCTGTTTGTTCAATAAGGTTCTCTAACAAACCTCTTGAGGGCTTCACAGAACAGCTGCATTTATACTGAGTTTAAATTGCACATAGGTAGACTATTTACTAATTAGTTGACTTCTGAGGGTAATTGGTTCCATTTGATTTTAGTTGGGGGTATCAGAATACAAATGCACTTATTTATTAAAAAAAATAAATTGTAAACCACTTTAACCACTTAAGACCCAGACCAAAATGCAGGTAAAGGACCTTGCCCCTTTTTGCGATTCGGCACTGCGTCGTTTTAACTGACAATTGCGTGGTCGTGTGACGTGGATCTCAAACAAAATTGGCGTCCTTTTTTCCCCACAAATAGAGCTTTCTTTTGGTGGTATTTGATCACCTCTGCGGTTTTTATTTTTTGCGCTATAAACAAAAATAGAGCGATTTTTGCTATAATAAATATCCCCCCAAAATATATATAAACATATTTTTTTCCTCAGTTTAGGCCGATACGTATTCTTCTACCTATTTTTGGTAAAAAAAATCGCAATAAACATTTATCGGTTGGTTTTCGCAAAATTTATAGCGTTTACAAAATAAGGGATAGTTTTATTGCATTTTTATAAAAAAAAATTTTTTTACTACTAATGGCGGCGATCAGCGATTTCGTGACTGCGACATTATGGAGGACACTTCGGACAATTTTGACACTTTTTGGGACAATTGTCATTTTCACAGCAAAAAATGCATTTAAATTGCATTGTTTACTGTGAAAATGACAGTTGCAGTTTGGGAGTTAACCACAAGGGGGCGCTGTAGGGGTTATGTGTTCCCCGTGTGTGTTTACAACTGTAGGGGGGGGCTGACTCTAGGTGTGACGTCATCGATCGCGTCCCCCTATAACAGGGATGACGCAATCGATGCTGCCACCACAGTGAAGCACGGGGAAGCCGTGTTTACACACGGCTCTCCCCGTTCTTCAGCTCCGGGGACCGATCGCCGCACTTCAGCGATGATCGGGTCCGCGAGTCCCGGTCACGGAGCTTCGGTCCGGGTCACGGGAGCGCGCCACGGGAGCGCGCCACGGGCGCGAGGCCGGTGACCCACGGCTGGGTACTAGAACCGACGTAAATATACGTGGATGTGCCCAGCCGTGCCATTCTGCCGACATATATGTGCAGGAGGCGGTCCTTAAGAAGTTAATTTTCATTCCACTTCACAATTATGTGCCACTTTGTGTTGGTCTATCACATAAAATCCCAATAAAATACATTTACGTTTTTGGTTGTAACATGACAAAATGTCAAAAATTTCAAGGGGTATTAATACTTTTTGAAGGCACTGTATTGGTTTGTGAGATATTTGTAGCCCAGTAATCAAGTTTTTTATCGTTTTAATGACCAAAGCATATGTGTGCAATTTATAGAGTGAGATAGCTAAGATTCTATTTTCCCAAATTCTGAAGCCATGCCCAATATCTAGCACAATGCAGTCACACCTGCATTTTACCATAGGGTACGTGGCATATAGTCTGCAAACCCAGTTATCCTTCTTTCTCCAATTTGCAACAGTGCAGATATGTTGTCCCTTACTGTACTTGTATCTTAGAGTGTCATTCAAGAAAAGGTGCATTTACTGTGGAGCGACAGCTCTTCTGCACATAATTCCCTGCCAGTGTCATTAGTAGTGTTGAGCGGAATACGCCATATTCGATTTCGCGATATTGCGCGAATATATAGAAGAATATTCGCGAATATTCGCTAATATCGAATATTCGTGATATTTTATCCAAAAAAAAATTCGCAAAATTTCGCTAATGCGAAAATGATTGCGAAATTCTCATAAACGGAGATCATTTCCTGTATTACTAAACTAATATGCACTAAACACTAACTCTACACTAACTCTACTTAAAAGAAAGGAGAATAAGTAATATTGCGCGATTATCTTCTCCGCCCTTCTTTTGCATCAGAGCCAATCAGAATAACTTGAATATTCGGCAAAAGGAATATTGCGCGATATTCTTTTTGCCGAATATTCAAGTTATTCTGATTGGCTCTGATGCAAAAGAAGGGCGGAGAAGATAATCGCGCAATATTCCGTTTGCCGAATATTCAAGTTATTCTGATTGGCTCTGATGCAAAAGAAGGGCGCATCAGAGCCAATCAGAATAACTCGAATATTCGGCAAAAGGAATATTGCGCGATTATCTTCTCCGCCCTTCTTTTGCATCAGAGCCAATCAGAATAACTTGAATATTCGGCAAAAGGATTATTGTGCGATATTCCTTTTGCCGAATATTCGAGTTATTCTGATTGGCTCTGATGCAAAAGAAGGGCGGAGAAGATAATCGCGCAATATTCCTTTTGCCGAATATTCGAGTTATTCTGATTGGCTCTGATGCAAAAGAAGGGCCGAGTAGCTGATGCGATTCTTTTATGTTGCCGAAAATTTGCAATGCGAATTTTCGGCCACATAAAAGAATGGCATCAGCTACTCGGCCCAGGGTCTCTCTCTAATCATACCAGCAATGCTTTTAGACGTCGATGGAGATCACTAGGATGTGATCTGTTTTAAAAATAAATTTGAAAAAATACGAATATTCGCCATAGCGAATATTCGCCGCAATATTGGAGTTATTCGCGAATACTCGAATATGCAATATTCGTAGCGAATATTCGCAATGCGAATATTCGTGAGCAACACTAGTCATTAGTACAGTGACACTGCATTTTTTTAACACTGATCACTGTATTAGTGTCACTCTTCCCCAAAAAGTGTCAAAAGTGTTGGTTAGTGTCTGATTTGTCTGTTGCAATATAACAGTCCTGATATAAGTGGCTGATCGCCACCATTACTAGTAATAAATAAATAAATACATAAAAAATTACAAAAATACATTCCATAGTTTGTACACACTATGGGCCAGATTCAGGTAGATGAGAGCATCTTTGCTCTGGAGTAACGCTTCTCATTTACGTTACTCTGCCGAAATTTTAGGAGCAAGTGCTGTTATTCATGAAGCACTTGCTCCTAAAGTTGCGGCAGCGCATCGCAAATGAGCCGGCGGAATTCAAATTGGGCGGGTACGGGGCGTGTAATATTTAAACTATGCGCGATCCCGCGGCGAACGTACTGCGCATGCGTCGAGTGTCAATGCATCCCAGTGCGCATGCTCCAAATTCTGTCAGTGAACGTCAATGACGTCACATCCCCATTCATGAACGTTTTACGCAAGCGACGCGATTATTATTTTTTTTCGACGCGATGACGACGCCTATACTTAACATAGGATACTCCACTAGGGGGCTGCTTTATCTTTACGTCGCGTATCGCTTCCGGAAACGTCGTAAAGTCACTGCGTCGCGCCCGAAAAAGATCGTGAATTTCCGACTCCCGCTGATTAACATATTTTTTCAGCGTTAATCAGCGGGAACGCCCCCGGCGCCATTTTTAAGTTGAAGTAACGATGCGATGGCGAAATTCAATTGCGCCGATCGCATCGGAACTCCAACCCGGCGTTTCTTGTTTTCTGGTTACAGAAAACAAAAACGCTGGCTTAAAGTGACAGTTAGGCTGGCGGATCAATGGATACTCCAGCCTAACTCTACCTGAATCTGGCCCTATGGGGTTGATTTACTTAAGGCAACTTGCACTTGGAAGTGCAGTCACTGTGCAGTCGCTGTAGATCTAACGGGTAGATCTGAAATGAGGGGAAGCTCCGCTTATTTTATCATGCAATCATGTTCAAGCTAAAATGCTGTTTTTTTATTTTCCTTGCATGGCCCCCTCAAATCTTCAGAGACTGCACTTCCAAGTGCACTTTCAGTGCAATTTTAAGTGTACTTTGCAGTGAAAAGTGGATTTGCCTTTTGTAAATAACCCCCTGTATACGCTTATTGGGATTTTTTTTCCCAAAAACATGTATTGATTTGAATGTATATTGTATATGTAAAGTGCTGTGTAAATTGACGGCAAATTGACGGTGAAATATAACATGCACAGGCTTATAACATGCACCCTAACTTTATCAGGGAAGTTTCAGGAAAAAATCTTTCCACAGCGCCCTGCGTATAACACGCAAGCACAATTTACCCTCTCTGCTGACCCCACCTGGAAAGAGCTAGCACATAGATTGGGGTTCCCGCAGATTGCAGGCGGAATTTGGTTCCCTAGAACAGTGTTTTTCAACTCCAGTCCTCAAGGCACACCAACAGGTCAAGTTTTCAGAATTTCCCTCAGATGAAATGGCTGTGGTGATTACTAAGGCAGTGAAACAGATCAAATCACCTGTGCAAAATAATGGAAAGCCTGAAAACATGACCTGTTGGTGTGCCTTGAGGACTGGAGTTGAAAAACACTAAGATAGCATTGGTGTTGGTCATCACACAGTAGCTTGGAGGAGGAATGGGAGATGAGAGGCTCCCTGGTCCAGGAAGAGATCCAGTCAGAGGTCTCCGGAGGAGGTGCAGGAACCCTTGTAAGTGTTAAAAAGATCTACTTCAACAGACCTTCCACCACCTAGACCAGAGCAGCTGAATTCAAGCAGTGGGTCAAGATGCCCCCACAACGCTTATGTCCCTCCCGACATCATGGACATCATAGAGGGCTCCCGGAGAGAGTGGGAGAATGACCTGGTGTGGGAGTACTTGCATATTCATAAGCCTCTACAGGTGTCAGATTATTAAGAGACCTGGGCCTGGTTTCAGTTTATTCGGGATTAATAGAGGCTGGGGAAAGCAATCCACAAAGATTGGTGGTCATAAAAGCAGCATACTAGGAGCAAAAAATCTGATCGCAGTGGGAGAAGACTGCCTGATCCGAATCTCTATGCCTGAAGGACTGCTGGAGTGTGCAGCTCACAATTGTAGATTGTCACATGAGCAGCTGGGAGATGGTTTCCTGTGTTTCTATAGGACCCAATGCTTTTTTTAATTTTTATTGAGTGGGGCTCCCTCTTTAAATACACACCAGACACAATGGGTCTTGTATAAAATGCGGGGTCACATTTTGCATGGGGTCCCCTTTGATATTCAATCCAAAACCTAATAAGGGTCTGGTATGTGTTCTTAGAGGAAACCCTGTGTCTTTTTTTCCTGCATGGGGGCCACTATTAACTTTAATTCCATACCCTCCCAGGATAAAAGTCTGGTATAGATAAAGTTTAACTTTAGTAGGTTGTAGACATGATGTACCACCTCACAGGCAGTTCCAGAGCATTCAGCATGTTATGTAAAGGAATTTTATATTTTTAATGTTATGTAATAGTCCTAATACAAATAGTCTACACTGTAGAGAAAACTATGTACAACAATTGTTTTAGTTTTGGATAAAGCAAAGAGAATTGGAGGGGAAATTTTCTCCTAGCAAAGACAACAATTAATAACTGACAGAGGTTCTAAACTCTCTCTACTTTAACTATAATAAAAAAAAAAATATTTTACTAAAGTTGGGCTTAAAAAATTAAGCCTATATTAGATCACGCACTGCAGTTATTTGTGCAAGAAAACACTGATGCGATTGGTTGTCACGTAAACAACACATACAAACAAGCTATAATCATTAGAGGATATCTATAAAAAAATTAAAACATAAGGCCTAGTACACACGACCATTTTCCTCGGCAGAATCCATCAAGAAACTTGGTGGGAGAGCTTTTTTGCCGAGGAAACCGGTCGTGTATATGTTTTTCATCGAGGAAACTGTCAAGGAACTCGACGAGCAAAAAAGTTCTCTTTTTCCTCGACGGGAGTCCAAATTGGCTCGGCGTGTTCCTCGTCGGGCTGCTTTTCGACGAGAAACACGTTGGTGTGTGTGCTTTGAAACCCGCGCACCTTCGGTAAAAGTAGTATTTGTAATGGAAATAGCACATTTGTCACGCTGTAACAGACTGAAAAGTGAAAATGTCTCTTACCAAACTTTCACCGAACACGCAGTAACATGAGATTAGCAAAAGCAGCCCCAAGGGTTGTGCCAGTGGAATTGAACTTCCCCTGCCGTAGTATTTGGTGAAGTCACCACATTTGAGAACGAGGAGATTTGGTCTTGACAGTGTGTACGCAAAGACAGCTTGTCAAGTTCCTCGACAAGCCTAACAAGGAACTCGACGAGGAAAACGATGTGTCTGAAACGACGAGTTCCTCGGACGTGTGTACGAGGCCTAAGAGAGAGTTCTGTGCTAAAAAGTGACATATTTCCAACTATCATTTTTTTCTTGGGATTTGGTTCTGTGTTATTACTAAAAACAATTTACATTCAGCATAGGTCTTGCTGCAAAACCCTTAAGCTGGAAAAGGGAAATGTGGATAACTCATCACATCTGGTTATTGCCGGTAAAATCTTATTTCATCAACACTTCATTAGTCTTAAGTAAAATAGCCATTAGCATTAAAATGATGATGGCTATACCCTATAGCAAGTTTTTAAAAATGATTTGTCATCCTATACTTAGTTTCTATGACTACATATTACAACAGGAGTATTTTATATTTGGAACCCATTACACAGTTTTTATTGTATGTATGTTAAAATTGGATTTTTGTACTTACTGAAAAATCTATTTCTTGAAGTTCATTAGGGGCACAGGAATTTAGTTATTTAAAGACAATTGAGTTATACTACCTCCTAAAAGAGGATTTGGTAACTGGCAAACAGTGGCCGGATAGGTATAACCCGTCCCACTCTCAGCGTGCTTCAGTTTTGTTATATTAATGTTATATTAGGAATAGATCACAAACTCAAATGAGGGTGGAGACAATAATATCTCTGGTGGGTTCCAAGTGCAGTATTTGACTGAGAGAGCCGACAGAACAAGATTTAAATTCATGAAGTTCCAGGTGCAAGAGAAGCAATATGAGACACCCCGTACAAAAGTCCTAAATAATGAATGGGAAGCTAGTGGCCTTAAAAAACATACTGTTAAAGCCAGCAGGATGAGAAATCAGAAACAAAGCATCCACTTCTTCCACCAATAGGAGCAGTGATTTTAATGATTCTTAAATTTAAAAAATAAATAAAATTCCTTTAAATATTGTACCTGCTGGGTGTTTATACCTGTGATAACGTCTTTAAATAGCAAAATCACCTGCCTGCCAGTAAATTAGGAAGAACTGATCTAGCTAAGCTATATAGTGTATAAATATATGTACAACTCCTGGGATGTATATATATATCCTCTACACACTGTAAATTTAACTAAACAGACTAGCCTGCCTGCTCTATCTATCTATCTAGTAATAAAGACATTGTCTCTCTCTCTCTCTTTCTCTTTTTTTTTTTTTAAAGTTCTTTTTATTAAGGTATTTCACAACATACAAGAGAAAGAAACAACTCAACAACAACGACATACAGTACTCAAGTGCGTACAACATACAGCAACACATCTGATTTAATAAACATCTGTAGCAATGTGCATTGACCAGGATGCGGCAGGGTGGGGGTGTACCAACTCTCCTCACTGTATCGGCCGCAAGGTGCCTCTAGGGCAGCTCTATAGGACCGCTCACCAGGACCATGGCAGTGGTTGCCAACTCAAGCCATATGTAATTAGCCAGCAGTACTAGACTCTGCCAGCCATGCACGCCAAACCTTGTCATATTTCAGTGGACAGCCACGGATGATGTATGTGTCCCTGTACAGGGGAAGGCTGGCATTCACCAGACGCCTCCACTGCATCAGAGAAGGGGGTGTAGGTTTTTTCCAATGCATGGCAATATTCTTGCGTGCATAGAAAAGCAACAGACTGACCAACGTGCGCCCCGTGGAGGTTGGGACGATGTTCTCAATTATTCCCAGGAGGCACACCTCCATCGCTACCGGCAACTGGGTCGCTGCGACTGCATTGATCACTTCCAGCGCCATTACCCAGTACCGCTGAACCTCGGGGCATTGCCAGAAAATGTGGGAGAAGTCACCTGGTGATGCCCTGCATCTCCAACACTCCGGAGAATGCGCCGGGTTCATCTTGTGGAGCCTGTATGGAGTGAAGTAAGCTCTGTGAACTATCTTGTATTGCACCATCCTGTCTCGAATGGAGACAAGTGAGCAGAAAGGGAGATCCCAGACCTCGTCCCAGTCGTCCGTATCTAGCGTGGGGATATCCCCCTGCCATCTGGACCGCAGCCCATCCAGAGGGGGGAGAGACACAAAGATCAGGTACGAGTACAAGTGCGATGTGGGTTTTGCGTCACAATTAAACTTTAGTGTTCTCTCCAACTCCGACTGGGCCACAATGCAGGACGACAAGGGGAACTGAGCCGCGAAGGCATGTGACAGCTGGTGGTATCTAAAAGCGTAGTGCTGGGGTAAGTTGAACATGGAGGAGAGGTCCGAGAATGGTATCAGAGCGTTTTGGGAGACTATGTGCGAAACAAGCTTAATGCCATACCTAGACCAGGCAATGGGGTCTGAGAGCTTATAAAAGTGTGATAGGGTAGGGTTGATCCAGATAGGGGCATTCGGGGATATTTCGGTGGGTTTACATTTTTCAATGGCCAGACCAGTCCGCCACGCCCGCAGGGTGGTGCGCATGGAGGGGGTCAGGGGATACGGGGCGCGAGGGCCCCGATAGAGCAGGAGCCGGAGGGCCTCCAGTGAACCGACCACCGAGGCCTCCAGTGCAGTGGAGGTGTTCATCCCATCTGGCCGCAGCCACCATGCCGCAGTCACCAACTGCGTGGCAAGGTAGTATTTGTAGCAGTCAGGGAAAGCCATACCACCCTGCGTCCGCGGTCTCATCAAGGTTGTCAGCTTGTATCTGGGTGGGGAGGGACCCCAAATAAAGGAGGAAAAAATTTGATTCAGCTTTTTGAAAAAGGACTTGGGCACCCACTGCGGGGAGTGGCGGAAAAGGTAAATAAGTTTAGGGACAATCTTCATCTTAATTAGGTTTACCCTTCCCCAAACAGACAGGGGGAGGTTGCTCCAGGCTTTAAGCCTGGATTGGGCCTCTAGCAGCACCGGGGACAAGTTTTGCGAAATGTATTCGGTCGCCGAGGCAGAGATGGTTACCCCCAGATACTTAAAGGTGGTGACCCAGCTAAAGGGACTGTCGGGAGGGGTGGTGGACCTAGCTGCCTGATCTATAGGGAAGAGAAGGGACTTGGACCAATTCACCCTCAGTCCAGTGACCGAGGCAAACGTGTCCAAGAGGGTCAGTGCACCCCGCAGCGAGGGGCCCGCATCATTAAGGAAGAGAAGCATGTCGTCCGCATACAGGGCCACCCTCTCCTCCAGCAGACCCACTCGGAGACCCTTGATATGTGGTGATGTGCGGAGAGCCTCCGCCACCGGCTCAATGGCAAGGGCAAACAAAGCCGGAGAGAGAGGGCAACCCTGCCGCGTTCCCCTGGAAAGTCTGAAGGGGGCAGACAGCCCCCCCCCCAGCCGTATTGAGGAAGTGGGGGCCCTGTATATCACCTGGAGCCACTTGATAAATAGCAGTGGGAAGCCCATCCTGCGCAGAGTCTCCCACAGAAAGGGCCACTCCACAGTGTCGAAGGCCTTTTCGACATCCAATGAGGCCACTGCTCGCGTTCCCACATTAAGATGCTGAGTATGGATATTGGTAAAAAGTCTCCTAAGATTGACATCTGTGGACCTCCGGGGCATGAAACCCGTTTGGTCTGGGTCTATCACTGAGGGTAACATGGGGTATAACCGAAGGGCAAGGAGCTTAGTTAGTATTTTAAAGTCTGAGTTAAGGAGTGCTATGGGACGGTATGAGGCACAGGAAGAGGGGTCCTTGGGGGGCTTGTATATTAGCGTTAGGTAGGCATGGTACATGGAGGCAGGTAGGCTGCCATCCGTCAAACACGCAGTGTAGAGCCGTGCCAACAAGGGGGCTAGGAGTCCGGAGTGGGCTTTATAGAAGTCTAGTGGGGGTCCGTCCGGGCCAGGCGCCTTGCCCGACGGGAAGGATTGGATGGCCCCCTGTACCTCCAAGGCCGTGAATGGTTGCACCAAGGCTTCTCTCTCTTGGTCGGAGAGCCAGCCAAGTGCCAATGGATCTAGCAGATCATTCAGCGTCTCCGGCCAGAAGTCCGCGGGGAGGCTAGAGGAATACAGCGACTTATAGAATTCACTAAAAGTCTGAAGGATGTCCGGGGGGGAGGACACGGTCCCGCCCCCCAGAGTCCGCAGAGTCGAAATCGTTGTAAGGGGCTGGTCATGCTGGGCCATCATGGCCAACAGGCGGCCATTGCGATCGCCCTGTTCAAAGGCTCTCTGCTAGCTAAGTGCAGATGCAAATCCCTCTGAGCTGCCATCATCCGATCAAACTGATCCGAGGTGGGGTCTTTATTATAAGCATCAGTATGTTCTATGACCGAACGTTCCAATTCCAGTGTCTTGGCTGAAAGTTGCTTTTTGACATTGGCAATGGAAGAAATGTACTGCCCTCTGGTGTATGCTTTAAAGGTATCCCAGACGTTATCCAGGGGAGTGGAACCCTCATTATTCTCCCAAAATTCAGCTAGCAAGGGGGGTAAGACCTCTGCAACCTCAGGATGAGTAACCCACTGCGCGCCCAGCCTCCAAAGCGCAGCACTGCGCGTTGCCGGCGAGCGGAGCACCACCCTTAAAGGGCTGTGGTCGGACAGACCGCTAGGGAGATAGTCCGCCTCCAACACATCCGCTAACAGTGCGGGGTTGGAGAAGGCCAAATCTATCCTGGATGTGGTTTTGTACGAGGTCGAAAAACAAGAATAGGCCCGCACACCAGGGTGCTTCCACCTCCAAACTTCCTCCAGACCCACTGCCTGAGCCCAGGTCAGCAGGTCCATACATCTATGCCTGGGCGGCGCAGGCCTATCCAGGTCAGGTGACAAGATGGCATTAAAATCACCCATTACCAACACTTTTCCTGGGCAGAAGGGTGCAACCTTCTCAAGCACGTCATATAACAGAGCAGGTGAAAAAGGGGGGGGGATGTACAGGTTGACAACAATATACTTCTGTGCCCAAAGCGTGAAAATTAATATCACATATTTACCCAGGGGGTCCGTGCGGACCTCTTCTATCACACATGGAAAGTTTTTGTGGATTAGGATTGATACACCCCTAGCATATGTAGAATATGTGGCATGTATAGCACGCTGTATCCACGGCTTCTTAAGAGTCAGGACCTTGCTGCCCATGAGGTGAGTCTCCTGGAGGAGAACAAGCTGGGGCGAGTGGGACTTCAGATATTGAAAGAGAAGGGCACGTTTGAACTTAGAGTTAAGGCCTCTGACATTCCAGGAAAGAATGGCAAAGGAGTCAAATGAGCGGTCAGCCATCAGGCAAGGGAGGTAAGGGAATGGAAGGATATTTATGTAGATACACCCGGGAGCACCCCAGGAGCAGCAAGAAACCGAGCACATTGCATTGCATATTGATAGCACCTGAGCATATAGCAGCTAGAGAACAGAAAAAAACAGTGAACAAAAAAAACATAGCAAACTTACAAAGAAACAAACTTCCCAGGCACCGGGTGCCTATCCTACTATGTCCCATCCCTCCAACAACGGTCAGGGGGGTGGGAATAGTTCTTTTCCCAAACAGAAAACAGAACATAGTGTAAATGAGCCCCGGAACTAGGGGCCCTACACGGCAGGCGCCAGGTCACCTGCTACTACAGCCGGACGACAGCGGTTATCAAATGACCACTTGGTCAGGGTCCGGAGTCCAAGTAGAAAAAAAAAAAGGTGGGGGTACAACAAAGAAGGGGGGAGGACGAGGGGGGGGGGGCAGGTGTAGCAGTCCTGGTGTGCTGCTACGTCAGTAGATCAAAGTCGTGTGTATCTCGTATCAGGCATTGAGCATCAAAACTCCTCTTGGTACAGTTGGGCTGGATTCTACAATAAAACAAATCAGAGAGTCAAATCAAAGGAGGGTTGAGTAGTTCCGGGTCTCCAAGCTCAGGATGACCCCGTGAGGACATGACAGCCACCTCGCATCAGTTAGTGGTAGGGCCCGGGGGGGTAAAGGCACACCGCGGCCATATTGAAAAAGGGCCAGCTTGGGATGGCAAGAATACAGTACCATTTACCGGAAAAATGAAGGGGGGGGGAGAGATAAAAATAAAAACAAAAGGTTAAAAACAAAAATTCTTGACAAAACAGGAACATCTCACCATAGCAGCAGGGTCCCTTCTAGATCACCAGGGGGACGGGAGGTAGTAGAGGCACGGGGGTGAACGGAATGCGGCCCCTCAGCGACCATCCAGCCACGACATCGCCGCCTCAGGGTCCATGAAGAAGCGCGTGCGATCTCCATCGATCACCCTGAGCTTGCTGGGGTAGAGTAGGCTAAACTTGAGGCCTTGGTCCCTCAGGCGTCTCCGTACCTCTGTAAAGGATCTGCGGCGATGTTGAACCTCCGGGGAGTAGTCTGGGAACAGCATGATCCTGGTACCATTGTAGAGGAGGTCCCGTTTTTCCCTGGCAGCAGCCAGAATCCGGTCCCTGTCCCTGTAATTTAGCAGGCGCAACAGGAAGGGTCGAGGTGGAGCCCCCGGGATCGGTGGTTTGAGGGGGACTCTGTGGGCCCTTTCCACCACGAATGTAGGCGGCATCGCAGGCAGATCCAGGAGGGAGATCAGGAAGGCCTCTGTAAATTCTGCAGGCCTGAGGCCCTCTGCCTTTTCAGGGAGGCCCAGGACCCTTATGTTGTTTCTCCTGAGCCTATTTTCGGTGTCTATTGATTTCTCTTGCAGGGCTTTAACCTGCAGGTGTAAGGCATGGAGGTCCCTGGAATCAGCCCTGGTGGAATCTTCCAGCTGAGAGATGCGGCCCTCCGCCTCGGTAAACCGGGCCCTAAATTTGTCCATGTCATGCCGGATCAAGCTGACATCGGCAACGAGGTGATCTATCTTGACCATCACCGAGTCCCGACCCTCCTTGATGGCCGCCAGGAGCTCCGCATGCGAGGAGGCAAGGGATACAGGTGGATTAGGGGAAGCCATGGAGCCGGCTGACATATTCCCTGCTGGGAGTCTCGTGGGCAAGATGGCCGCGGAGGACCCGTCCCTGGACACCGAGGACGAACGGAGCTTACCCGGAGACAGCGGAGGTGGCCTCGGGGTGCTGGATGTCTTCTTCCGCCCCAGGGTGTCTGAAGGTCGGACGCTGAAAGGAGGAATCCGCGCTGAAATCAGGTAAGGATAAGAGAAGGAGCGGAGCTCTGCCTGCACACGTCTGCTCTCGTTCACATCCCGGCCACGCCCCCCAGGACTGATCTCTTTAACCTTGCAGGCAGCCTTTTATAGTGTGGGGCATGTACTAAACCCCCCTGAGCCATAATTGGCCAAGGCCACCCTGGCTGTGGCCAATTATGGCTCTCCGTTTTTCGCGCGCTGTGATTGGCCAAGCATGCCTGTCATAGTTCATGCTTAGCCAATCAGCACGCAATGCCGCAGTGAATTATGGGCCACTAATTTGTCGCGAACGACCCGTTTTGTTTGAATTTTGACGAACGTACGAACAGACGATGTTCGAGTCGAACACACGTTCGAATCGAATGCGGAGCTCATCCCTATCCACCAGAACATCTTTGCATTTGGAGACAAACTGATCCAGTTTGTTGTTGAACTTGTAAGCCAGCAGGTCCCTATTCAGCATCCCCTACTTGCGACACAAATCCTGGAACAATTCCGGGTGTAAGAACCACTGCCCTGGGTTCAGACGCTGCTGGCTGAGGTAGTCAAATCTTTACACCTGGAATGTGAACATGGAGCTCTGCTCACGTACCTTGTGCACCCTTAGAATATCTCTTCCTAGCAAGAGAAGTATTTTGGGCATTAGGGTCAAGTTCTGGGACCTTGTCTTTTAAGCATTTCAGATGAGAGAAATGCTGTATAACCTCAGGTGTTGGAATTTCTGACTTGTCATCAGGTATCAATGAGTGTGGAAAGTTCTATGCGTATTTGCTTATCAATAGACTGAATTATGCTTTTCCCTTGCAGGATAATTTTTTTCCCTGTTTTTCGAGAGGGGGGGGGGGGTACTTCCTCTTTAACTCCAGCAATTGGATTATTAACATGCACTGATCTGATTCTTTTGCCCCGTTAAGATGACTCTGGCACCAAGACACTTTGTCGGCAAGTCCAGCTCTTCTCTGGCTGTAATATTGAGATCTCTGGTTTTGCCCTGAAATGATGTCTTCCATGCCCAATAGTTCTCTGGGTGATCATCAAATGTTAGCAGCCCTGTATTCACTAACTCTCGATGAATATGGTGTTCTGCTAGATCAGTGGTCTCTGAAGTTCCCTAAAGTGCCATCCCTGAAAGAGGATACAAGATAATCCATGTTATGGGATGTTGTATATTTGCATAATCTCTCCTTTCTTGGATGTGCACCCTTGGTGTAGGGACATTGTCAGTATAGGTGTGCAATTCTGGTATATTTGGTGTGGATTGAAGCTGTGGAGTTGTGCTGGCGATAGGAACAAACTTTGTTCTATTTTGTTCCAGAGCATGATTCTGAACATACCCATGAGTCCTTTGTACTGGATCATGAGTAGCTATCTCTGCAAACTCTTGAATCGAATCCTCTTCTAAAACAGCTGCAACTTCATATACTCCTGCTTCTGCATATGCTGCTACTGCTGCCTTTTGACTCTGTAGCAGGGGCAGACTGACAACTCATGGGCCCCCCGGGCAATAGAAGATTATGGGGCCCCAGGGCTTACAGATGGTCACCAGGCCAAGAGGTAGTGAAAAGGCGGGCAGCTAAAATCTCGGGATTTTCACATCAAAAGCATGTCGGTATTGGACATATCAGGGACAGAAATAAAAAAACACAGATTTTTACATACGTTCCCTGGTTTTACTGAGCCTGATGGGCCCCCTAGTGGCATGGGGCCCTCGGGCAGTGCCCGAGGTCCCGAATGGTCAGTCCGCCCCTGCTCTGTAGCACATGCATATTAGCTTCCAACATCATGTTTGCCTCTTTTTAAGCATAAGAGATCTCTGCTCAAGCTGTTTCTGCATTTGCTCTTGCTCTGAGTGCTGCAAAACTCACTGACAATCTGCTGGAGCGCACTGAATTTCCTGGAGCCAGAAACATGAGATCTGGAGTTATTTTAATGCTCTTTTCTGAATTCATTGTGATCTATTTGAAGTAAATGTGTTAACTTAAAATCTAGCTCTTCTGACTTCACCTGTTATTCATATGCTTTTACTGTGCTGTCCTACTATCCCTTAGCTGACAGCCAGTTAACAAATCAGACAGAAACAGCATTGTGTTTTATTCCAAAACTGAATTTATTTCTATTAATAGTTCTGTAAACTGCAATACAATCAGAGACACTTAGAATTGTAATATGTATTACATGGGACACTTTGCAATAAGAGAAAATAATATATTACTATACAGAAAGCTTATATTTAAATAATATATCAAACACAAACAGTGCAGTCAAAGTGTAAAATGAAATTTGGGAAATAATAAATAGACTTACAGGCATTTGTGCATCTAGAGGCAAATTTGAAGACCTTCTGTTATCTGCATCAGAATTAAAATGGCTTCTGTAAAAAAAACTTTATTAAGGCAAGACTTCCTGTTTTTTTCCTGTGAGGAACTGAACTGCAATTGCAACAGGTAACCACCAGGTGTCCTCAAATTGACAATCCTATAATAGACAGCACACTTATTATTGAGAGGTAGACTCTTATTTTTCTGACACATAATCTAGAAATCACACTGGTTTTCTGCACAGAACGTAAATAGTGCTCATCAGTGGCAATTTAGGAGGCATAAAGAAGGCCACATCTGTAAACTCTAATGTTATATTTTATTCTACCTGGGACAAAAGAGAAAATTGTAATGAGGAATTATTTGCACATATTTCAAAGTATGTTTTATAGGTTAAAATTAAGGGGTAAAGAGTTAGACTGGGTGGGTTTTATGTAGGTTATCACTGTTGGGCCACACTACTTTAATTACTTTTACCCCCTTATTGCCAAGTTAAATTTTCAGCCTTCAGTACTGTTGCACTTGGAATAACAGTGCTGCATTGGTAGTCAGGACACTGATAGATCATCTCCAGTAGTGTATGCAATGCAGGAACAGTCTTTCTCAGAATCATGCATGAGTCAAAATGCTTTTTACTTGTGTGTTTGTGCATTTATTATTTTTTTTCCCCCTGGAGCCTGCAAAGCATTGATTAAACCCACAATTGTTTGATAACATATCATGCAAAACTGTACCCAAACAAAATGTTTATCACACAGATAGAGCTTTCTTTTGGTGGTAATTAATCACCACTTTTTTTTTTTGTCAAACAATCAAACAAATACAGATTTTTTTGCAAATAAGTAATTTTTCTCATTCACTGATCTGCACTGATGGGCATGGATAGGCTGCACTGATGGGAACTGATGAGGCTGCACTAATGAGGTGGCATTGATGGGCACTGATAAGGAGGCACTGATGAGGCTGCACTGATCTGCAGCACTGATAGGAAGCTCCGATGTCCACAGATAAGCTTCACTGATTGGCACTATTAGGCTTCACTGAGGGGCACTGATAGGTGGCACTGATGGGCACTGATTGTCACAGATTGACAGCTCTGATGGGCATTGATTGGCAGCACTGGTGAGCACTGCTTGAAACCACTGATAGGCACTACTGATGGGCACTGTTGGGGCTGCATTGATAATCAGGGCACTGATAGATCATCACCAGTAGCGTATACAATGTAGGAACAATCTGTCTCAGAATCATGCATGGGTCAAAATGTTTTTTACTTGTGTATTTGTGCATTTTTTATTTTTTCCCCCTTGGAGCCTGCAAAGCATTGAACCCACAATTGTTTGATAACATATCATGCAACACTGTACCCAAACAAAATGTTTATATTTTTTTTGAGACAGATAGAGCTTTCTTTTGGTGGTAATTAATCACCACTTGTTTTTTTTGTTTTTGTCAAACAAATACAGATTTATTTTTAGCAAATAAGTAATTTTTCTCATTCACTGATGTGCACTGATGGGCATGGATAGGCTGCACTGATAGGCACTGATGAGGCGGCACTAAAGAGGTGGCATTGATGGGCACTGATAAGGAGGCACTGATGGACACTGAACTGCAAGCATTGAACCCACAATTGTTTTAATCGCAGATGCAATCTCAGGCTCCCGCAGACATGCCCTCCAACCTTTCCAACCATACCTCTGTATGGGCTTTCTGTTTGAAAACGTTGTAGTCCATTGACATTTCATTCAGTTTTCAAACAGAAAGCCCATTCACATTACACCAGTATTTAGAGTGTAATATGTAACATACTCCAGCACCTACCCCTAATCACCACCACTGCCGATGATTGGGGTAGGTGATGGAGTACAGTATGTTACATGTTACGCCCTAAATACTGGTGTAATGTGTAACATGCTCCAAAAGTGAACTTAGCCTTTAATAGTAGCAAAACTTTTTTGATTTTTTTTTTTTTCCACTGCAAAGATTTACCCAGTTATTAACTTGTTGGGTAATCATGCTGCTTTGACATTGTAACATACTGAAATTCAGGCTGGAGTTTAAAAGTACTCTTTGCTTTATTGTTCATTTCCATCAAGTAATCTCCCTCTTTGTATTTAGAGGTATAACATTTAGGCAGCTGTTTACATAATACACACAACGCATGACTCACATAGTGGTCAGATAATTTCCACATTGATCCGCAATATCCCATTTTCTATGGGGGGATTTTTCACTAAGTACTTAAGTCCCCTTAAATGACTTTTGTATTTTTCAGGAACTCATTATGTTTTCAGCAATACAACAAAAAAAAGAAAGTCGTCATAGAAATGGATTCATCGAAAGTAACAGCAGCAATAACAATGAAGCACACATATTCATTGTGAAAGTTACATAATTATCCTTATGGCTATCTTTCAGCCCATAGAATTGTAGAAAGAGGCACATCACTGAATGCTGTTCAGACATGACAGAGCTTCATTGTAATTACAAGCAAATCATATTAATCTGCACAGGAATCCAACAAAAGCCAGTAAATGGTGTGGAGAATTTGCAGTGGTATTTATAGTCATCAGAGTCACGTCATTATAATAGGAGACACTAACATTCTTGGTAATGGGCCACAGAATCCATCCAGTGGATAATGTGACATGAGCAGTCTGACTTGGGATAATGAGAAAGTATGATTATACCTTACATTTGGATTATGAGGCCAAAAATACACACTGTTTATACGGAGTGAAAGCTCTGAGCTTGTACTGTAAACGGTGTGTCCTTTTACAGAATTATATGATTTTAATTTACATTACAGTCATTACAGATTGCAGCTATTACATCCATTATATCATCGAATTCAGTTAATCATATTGTCAAAACTCATTACTACATTCAGTCATTTCTGAGGTCAGATTTTAACATTTAATCACAACTCTGATTTGCTTCAATAGATTGTTACTCTTGTCATTATTATTAGCAATATCAGCTAATACACTATATTTTATAAACAGGGCACATCCATATATTTTGTAACAGTATAAAAACCTTAAATTTCTTTGTACTACTGTTGTACATGGAGTCAAATGATATATGACTATATCAAAACATCAAAAAAAAAAACAGAAAGAGATTTAAAGATTTTATTAGCAAAATCCCAGTCCCGATGCACTGTACTAGACTTGCTCATTCACTCTTTCACTTGATCTCTAGGCCCTGGGTGCAGGTTCAAAAATCAAGTTTTCACTTGTCACAAGATGAAAATAGATCAGTAGGAACCACACCAGGGTTGCCAACTGTTAACAAACAGTTTGTAAAATCCGTA
The DNA here is from genome assembly GCA_029574335.1 of Rana kukunoris. Lineage (NCBI taxonomy): Eukaryota > Metazoa > Chordata > Amphibia > Anura > Ranidae > Rana > Rana kukunoris. The sequence goes on from CM056055.1 coordinate 147,822,445, forward strand.
ATTTTTGCAACTGTCCATAAATGTCCATTATGGACATACAGACTACAAGCTGGATTCAGAACGTATTTACGTTGGCGTATCTAGAGATACGCCGCGTAAATACTAAGAATAGCCGGCGTATCTTTTTTCTGTACTCAGAAAACAAGATACGCCGGAATTCAGCTAAGATACGAGCGGCGTAAGTCTGTTACACCGTCGTATATTAGTTGCATATTTACGCTGGCCGCTAGGTGGCGATTCCGACGATTTACGCGTCGTATATGTAAATTAGGGACATACTCCGATTCACGAACGTACTTGCGGCCGGGCGTCGTAGTTTACGTCGTTTGCGTAAGCGTTAGTCCGGCGTAAAGTTACCCCTGCTATATGAGGCACAGTCAATGTTAACTATTGACGTCGGGACAGCGTGGAATTGTACGTCGTTTACTTTGTTTGCGTAGATCGTTCGGGAATGGGGCTGTACGTAATTTACGTTCACGTCGTTTACATTGACTACTTGCGACGTGATTTCACGCATGCGCACTGGGATACGTCCACGGAAGATGCATGCGCCATTCAGAAAATACGTAAATTGCGTGGGGTCATGATTCATTTACACAAATCACGCCCCCTACATGACTAATTTGAATTTGGCGCCCTTACGCCGGCCACTTTACGCTACGCAAATTGCGGAGCAAGTGCTTTCTGAATAAGGCACTTGCCCATAAAACTTGCGGAGGCGTAGCGTAAAGAGCATACGCTACGCCGCCGGATAGATACACAATTGTATCTGAATCTGGCCCTACATGTCTCTAATGGACATTTATGGACAGATGCAAAAATTACGGATTATACAAACTGTTTGTAAATTTACTGAAAGTTGGCAACCCTGAACCACACTCCAGTATGTGGTTCTTTTTTATTACATAATCCATATTAGAATTTTAACCATAATGTCTTCACCCAAAAAAAAAAAAATCTCCTCCCAAACATGTTTCACGACATTGTGGCTTCACAAGGAACTCAGAACTCAGAAGAGCACAGACTAGAGAGCAGATCCTATTGATCTATTTAAAGATTTGATAATTAATTTGATTTGAAAAGCCTGCCTACAAAAAATATTTTTTGTTGCCCATAGCAACCCATCAGCCTCCAACTGCAGTCTAGAGCTGAATGTAAAGCAAGGATTTTGATGGGTTGCAATATTCAACAAGAAATGTTCTTGTTTTCACACCTACTTATACATTAGCCTCTGTAAATCAAGTTAGAAAAGTGTGTGTGTGTATGTATAGTAAAATAGCTTACAGTAAGCTTCATATTTTGAAACAAATATGTTATGGGAAAATTATGGAGCATCCCAATAAAACATTAGCTGCTTATCTGCTTGGCTGACATGCTAACTTTTGGGTGTCGATACTTCCTGAGGGACTGAGCCAGGTAGGTAAAACCAGCTTGAGGTCAGAACCTTGATCTGAGTACTTGTTTTGTTTCTTAATTTATTGTTTTTTACATTGGCCAGCTGTTGTAGACATGGAAGCTTGCTTAGCTGCAGTGCAACGCAGGGGAGACATCAATGGTCTAATAGACCTCTGATGTCTCCATAAAGAGTATGTGTCACCTACCCATACTATCACATAGGGGGTTTATTAGCCCCCTTGATATAGCAACAAAGTTAACCTCCCTGGCGGTATGATTCTTTCAGATTTTAGGTGCTGAAGGCGGCGGTACCATTATTTTGCATGGAAATTTGGCGTTTTACACTGCAGGCCTGTAATTCTTAGGAATAACTTTCCTAAATCTGTCCAGTAGAGATCTTGGGTATGATAAAGTTTGAAACACAAAATCATAAATTATAATATAATAAATAATAACAAATAATAATTTAATAATAACAATACTTTTTATTCAATACATTTTAGTAAATAATATCATTAAAAACACAAACATTTTTTTTGGTCAAACAAGGGTGCAATATTAGTAGTCATATTGCTTCAGTAAACGTCTCAGGTATGGAACATTTTAAAACAAGGTACAGCACAAAGTCAAGTCCAACATCACATTTGGGACAATAGAAATGTGTTTCTTTTTGGATTTTCCTACCAGTGTCATCACGCTTGGAGCAGCAAACTACACATCCTTGTGGGCAGGGCCGGCGCTACCACTAGGCGGATTAGGCGATCGCCTAGAGCGCACTGCTGCCTTGGGCGCCGGGCTGCTAGTAATATTATTCCTGCACTGTCCTCCACAGAGCTTCAAGCAGCGCCGCTAGGCAGACGAGAGCTCTGAGCCTGACATTAGTGTCACATGGCATGGATGGATCGGCCCCCCCCCCCCCAGGGCGCTCTCTGCTCTGTGTGTATAATACAGTACTGTCAGTGTCACGGTGTTCAGCATTCTCCTATATGCTCCGCTCTGAGATGTTTTCAGAATGAGCCCAGGCAGCAGCAGCCCCTCCCTTCTCCATCTCTCTCCACACTGACTGTGTATGTCATGCAGCACAGCGGCCCCCACCCCTCCCCCTGGCTGTGTGTCAGTGAGGACAGGAGCTGCAGACATGAAGGATGTTGCGCAATGCATCATGGGATTACTATGACACATGGCGGCAGCTCCCCAGGCTTGGGAGACAGGTTGAGCCTAGAAGAGGCACCATGCCACCGACACAGAGACAGCAGGCACAGCAGAGGTGATGTCATGTGAGTGAGAAACAGGCAGCCACCACAGGGTTCACCATTCAAGTTGGTGTGGTGAGTAAAACTTTTGTACATTGTGTATGTGATGACAATACATTTTTTTTTAAATGTATGTGTATATTAAAATATCTGCCCCCCCCCCCCAGAGATTGATTTGCATTGATTGGCACTGATGTAGCAACTTTGATGGGCACGGGTGAGACTGTATTTGATGGGCACGGGTGAGATGGCATTTAATGGGCACAGGTGAGATGGCATTTGGGTGCTGGTGAGGCTATATTTGATGGGCACGGGTGAGACTGTATTTGATGGGCGCGGGTGAGACTGTATTTTGGCGTGGGTGAGGCTGTGTTTGGGCACAGATGAGATGGCATTTAATGGGCACAAGTGAGATGGAATTTGGGTGCTGGTGAGGCAATATTTGATGGGCACAGGTAAGACTGTATTTGATGGGCGCGGGTGAGACTGTATTTGATGGGCGCGGGTGAGACTGTATTTGATGGGGGCGGGTGAGACTGTATTTGATGGGCGCGGGTGAGATGGCATTTGATGGGCTTATCTGAGATGGAATTTGGGTGCTGGTAAGACTGTATTTGATGGGTGCAGGTAAGACTGTATTTGGGCACAGGTGAGATGGCATTTAATGGGCACAGGTGAGATAGCATTTGGGTGCTGGTGAGGCTATATTTGATGGGCACGGGTGAGACTGTATTTGATGGGCGCGGGTGAGACTGTATTTGATGGGCGCGGGTGAGACTGTATTTGATGGGCGCGGGTGAGACTGTATTTGATGGGCGCGGGTGAGACTGTATTTGGGCACAGGTGAGATGGCATTTAATGGGCACAGGTGAGATGGCATTTGGGTGCTGGTGAGGCTATATTTGATGGGCACGGGTGAGACTGTTTTTGATGGGCGCGTTGAGACTGTATTTGATGGGCGCGGGTGAGACTGTATTTGATGGGCGCGGGTGAGACTGTATTTGATGGGGGCGGGTGAGATGGCATTTGATGGGCATAGGTGAGATGGAATTTGGGTGCTGGTAAGACTGTATTTGATGGGCGCAGGTGGTGAGACTGTATTTGATGGGCGCGGGTGAGACTGTATTTGGGCACAGGTGAGATGGCATTTAATGGGCACAGGTGAGATGGCATTTGGGTGCTGGTGAGGCTATATTTGATGGGCACGGGTGAGACTGTATTTAAGGGGCGTGGGTGAGACTGTATTTAATGGGCGTGGGTGAGACTGTATTTGATGGGCGCAGGTGAGACTGTATTTGATGGGCGCGGGTGAGACTGTATTTGGGCACAGGTGAGATGGCATTTAATGGGCACATGTGAGATGGCATTTGGGTGCTGGTTAGGCAATATTTGATGGGCACGGGTAGACTGTATTTGATGGGCGCGGGTGAGACTGTATTTAATGGGCGCGGGTGAGACTGTATTTGGGCGCGGTGAGACTGTATTTGATGGGCGCGGGTGAGACTGTATTTGATGGGGGCAGGTGAGATGGCATTTGATGGGCATAGGTGAGATGGAATTTGGGTGCTGGTGAGACTGTATTTGATGGGCGCAGGTGAGACTGTATTTGATGGGCGCGGGTGAGACTGTATTTGGGCACAGGTGAGATGGCATTTGATGGGCACAGGTGAGATGGAATTTGGGTGCTGGTGAGGCTATATTTGATGGGCACAGGTGAGACTGTATTTGATGGGCGCGGGTGAGACTGTATTTGGGCGCGGGTGAGACTGTATTTGATGGGCACAGGTGAGATGGCATTTAGGTGCTGGTGAGGCAATATTTGATGGGCACGGGTAAGACTGTATTTGATGGGCGCGGGTGAGACTGTATTTAATGGGCGCGGGTGAGACTGTATTTGGGCGCGGGTGAGACTGTATTTGATGGGCGCGGGTGAGACTGTATTTGATGAGGGCGGGTGAGATGGCATTTGATGGGCATAGGTGAGATGGAATTTGGGTGCTGGTGAGACTGATGGGCGCAGGTGATACTGTATTTGATGGGCGCGGGTGAGACTGTATTTGGGCACAGGTGAGATGGCATTTAATGGGCACAGGTGAGATGGAATTTGGGTGCTGGTGAGGCTATATTTGATGGGCACGGGTGAGACTGTATTTGATGGGCGCGGGGTGAGACTGTATTTGGGCGCGGGTGAGACTGTATTTGATGGGCACAGGTGAGATGGCATTTGATGGGCATAGGTGAGATGGAATTTGGGTGCTGGTGAGGCTATATTTGATGGGCACAGGTAAGACTGTATTTGATGGGTGCTGGTGAGATGGCATTTGATGGGCATAGGTGAAATGCAATTTGATGGGCGTGAGTGAGGCTGTATTTGATGGGCATAGGTGAGACCAGGGTTTGACAAATTTGGAATCTAAAAGCCAGCTAAAAAAGTTAGGAGCCAGAAAACGCACCCGGCCCGCCGTGCTCGCACGCAGAAGCGAGCGCATACGTGAGTAGCGCCTGCATATGTAAACGGTGGTGAAACCACACATGTGAGGCATCGCCGCGATCGTTAGAGCAAGAGAAATAATTCTAGCCCTAGTCCTCCTCTGTAACTCAAAACATGCGACCTGTAGGATTTTCTAAACGCCTATGGACTTGCGGACGCAACTTTGAAGCGTGACATGCTGGGTATCAATTTACTCGATGTAACATTATCTTTCACAATATAAAAAAAAATGGGATGTACATGGGCAGGGCAAAGGGGGTGGAGTCTGGGGTGGAGCCAAGGGGGGCGGCAAAATTAGGTTTCGCCTAGGGTGTCAAAAATCCTTGCACCAGCCCTGCTTGTGGGTGCTGTCTTTTTTTCCGTTGGTAGAATGTGGTCCATAAGATGACGAACAGTCAGTCGTTCTGGGTTCACAACGCCAGCAGCCCGACTTCCAGATCGGTTTACAGCCGTTGGCAAAGTCCACATGGACCATAGGCCTGTCACACTTTTTTTTTCAGAAGAATGAAGGCATTGCACAGGCACTGTTCCAGAAGATGCCTGAAGATTTTTTTATAAAAAAATTGTTGTTGCTTCCTCATGTCTGGATAAAAGATCACGGCCTGGTCAGCTCTGTCCACACCTCCCATGGTGTTGTTGTAGTCCAACACGACCTGTGGCTTCATCACATCCTTTCCACCTTTAGTGTGTACCATTAAGGTCAAGGTGTGATGAATGGTACTCATAAGGCACACGTCTTTTTTGTCCCGCCGCCTCAGTGCCATCATTTTTCCTTTCTACCAGGCAACTACTTCTCCTGCCCCAAGCTTTTAATTGGCAAAGGTTGTCGGCATGTCAAGCCGGTTAGCCCTAACGGTCCCATATGTGTTCGTCTTGTTCAGACGTATAAAAATTGTAGCCCTGGTTCAGCAATGGCTCAGTCAAAGAAAGAACCAAAGCGGTTGCCATTCCAAAACTGCTAAATCGATCACTGAATTTGGTCCCTTTCCCGGTGTACAGGACCGAATTCCAGATGTACCCAGAGTTGAATTCACACAGCACAAATGACTTTATGCCAAATCGAGCGCACTTTGATGCAATGATCTGTATCCAGCTAAGTCTACCTTTGTAGGCCTAAAGACTTTCGGCAATACTTATGTCTCTCTCTGGAACATAGGTCTGCTGGAAATTATTTAAAACAAGTTGGTAAATCCTCCAATTTTTTTTCCGTTTTGGAGCTGGATGAGAACTCTCATCAAAGTCTTCATCATTCGCAAAGTGCAAATATTTCATTATGAGCGAAAATTTATATTCCGACATAACTGTGCCAAAAAAAGGAGTGGCCAATAATTTGTTGGTTCTCCAGTACCATTTCTGCAGGGGTTTCCCCACCACTCCTTGTAAAATTATAAGGCCAAGAAACTTCCAGATGTTCCCACTTTCTGCTCCTTGAAAAGCACTGATGGGTAGCAGCTTGTTGCTCCTGGTAGCGATTAGTCTCCAAAACAATTTTGGCAATAACTTCATCATTCAAAAAGAGCTCGAGGTATGCCAAATGGTTGTCCTCCTCAACATCCACTTTGATCCCAGGTGCTCCTGTAAATGGCAATCTACGTGCTCCGTACTGCAAACAATCGAGCACCAATATGGTCATTGCCATTTTTTTCCTGAGGTCTCCCCCTTACAATCTTTAGAAGACCCCCATCTAGGATAAATGTCTAGTATGGATGTTGAGAAGAATACCCGCAGTATGGTTTACAAAGAGAATAAAGCAGCTAGGAAATGTAATTTAGCTACAGTTTAAAATATATTTTTTTCTTTGTAAATGTCACTTTTGCTACAGGTATGTAACAATTTTTTTTAAGGCATCCACCAAACATGTTATTTATGAAGGTGTTTTTTTTCATGTTGCCCTTTAAGCCCTGTTAAAAGAGCTGCTCCCTAATGAATTTCTACTTGTTCTCCCTGAAAGTGAAAGTCTCCTTGTGGCCTTTCTTTGATTTGGGGAGGGGGGGGGGGGGGGGTCCCCATGTCATTTACAACAAAAAGAAAAAAAGAAAAGCTAGGAAATGTCAATTGATGGAAATTTTTTTTTCTAAATTTCAGTTTTGCTGTTGTAAATCCTGAAAAATTAACCATTTCACAAACAAGCTAGGGCATTACACAAACACTGTATTATTATTATACAGGATTTATTTAGCGCCAATGGTTAGTGTATTTCTTATGTTTCACCTTAAATGTGGACAGCAAAAATCCTCCCTTGCAGTGGGACTGCCCATGCATTGTAAGTGTTTAATGCTCTTTTAGGTCTGGGGACCACAAAATAAGTATTACTTACCTGGTCTTCTGCACCTCTCTCCAGGCTGTGAGAGCAGTCCCTGCAGCCTCTTCTTTTCTATGCTCTGGCAGTTTCAGGCCTCTGACATCATTAAGTCCGATGCACATCCGATGGATGTGAGGATCTAGAGCAGGGGTAGGCAACCTGGGGCCCTCCAGCTGTTGTGGAACTACATTTCCCATGAGGCATTGCAAGGCTTGCAGTTGCAATTACTCCCAGAGGCATGGTACGACCCCAGGTTGACTACCCCTGATCTAGAGGAACAATATAAATGGAGGGGGGGGCAGCGTAGCATGGGAATGGGTGAGAGTTAATGGAGGGAAATTAGGTAAGTAAAAATGTTTTCTTGCTTCCTAGACTTTTACCCCGTGCGATGCGGGGGCGGAAACACAAGGGAACATTATTTTTTTCTCTAGAGATAGACTTGAACCTTTTTTTTTAAATAGCTGCTACCAGCAGTACAGTATTTCCTAAAAAAAATGCATTAGTACATATCCTCCCTGGAATCTCTTCATGTTCTTTGCTTGACATTCCTTTGCCTTTTATCTGTGAAAATAGAGATTTCTCAAAATTTGGCGACTCCCATAGCTGACCTACTTCTGTAAGTGCTAATGTCCTGTCACTTTTAGCAATTACCTTCTTTCAACACTTTGAGTCCCTGATTCAGAGAAGCATTAGGTCAAGGATCTAGGAATGGCCTCATGCATCCATCCATTCCCTTGAATAGGAAATTGCTCCAAAAACACTCTATAATTACTGCAGCCAGGCAACTAGCATTTTCAGAAGGAGAAATAGTCCCTGTATTTTTCTCTGCACAGGCTTTCTTTCAGTATTAGCAACATTTTTACTTTTGGTAGTAAGCAAAACTGGAATAGATATATGTAGATGCATTCATAGATATATTCTTATGTTGATGTACACAAATGTGTTTGTATGTGTGTGTGCATTGCACATGTACAATATTTTGCTGTCAGTGTATTTGTTGGATTTATGCAGTATTTAGCATCTATTAAGAAAAGAGTTTGTGACTTTTCAAATTGCTTGTAATTACCCTTAAGTGTATGAATGACATTACCTCTAGCTTCATCCTGTACAATTATGTATTTAGCAGGAATTGTTGAATGGTATTTAAATCGGTTGCTGTTTAGTTAATCTATTCTAAGTATTCACAGCTGGCAGTCCGGAAGAAAACGATTATAATATGAGGTTCTAGTCTCTTATAATAAAGATTACTATTACCCAGCATAAGAGCATTCCAGTCGTAGTATAACTGCACACTCTAAAAGACTTCAAGGAATGTTGGGGAGGATAACGTTTTTTTTTACACTTTTTGAAGTGCCTAGCTTAAATAGCTGTAACCATCTTTCCCATTACATTGGTTTGCTTATATAACACACATTTAATGTATAAAAACATCATGTGAACTCATATGTATCTCATCTGTATACAACAAATATGGTATAGTAAGTAGTAGTTCATTAAATAAAAAAAGTAAAGTAGACGTAAGAGATTATGTTTTTCTCCATATACTGTGTGTGTGTGTATATATATATATATATATATATAAAACATTTATAATTACTTACCTACCTGTATAGGCCCACACAGTCACAGTGCATCCACATCCCCTTGTTCTAATCATGTTATTTTGGATATACTTACCTTGACATTTCCCTAAAATATAACTCTCAATTTTGTTAGATGGTAAAGAGGGGTGCCTATTAGAAAAAAGTATGTATGCAAGGACACGCCCCATTATATGGAGAATTTAATGGTTGGTTGCGTTGGTTTTACCACTTCTCTTCCTTTATACTGGCTTTTAAATTAACAAATTAAATCATTTAAAAGTTGGATGTAAAGAAAAGCGCAATACAACACATTTTTTTGTTGGAACTGAGCAAAAAACGTTTTCAATAAAAAAAATTCACATTGGTATCTTTTTTTCCAACAGATTTTTGTTTTCCTTAACCACTTAAGGACTGGACCAATTCGGCACTGCGTCGCTTTAACAGACAATTGCGCGGTCGTGCGACGTGGCTCCCAAACAAAATTTGCGTCCTTTTCTTCCCACAAATAGAGCTTTCTTTTGATGGTATTTGATTGCCTCTGCGATTTTTATTTTTTGCCATATAAACAGAAAAAGACCGAAAATGTTGAAAAAAAATGATATTTTCTACTTTTTTTATAAGAAAAATCGAATAAACTACTTTTTAGTCAAACATTTAGGCCAAAATGTATTCAGCCACATGTCTTTAGTAAAAAAAAAAAATCGCAATATAAAAAAAATTTGCTACCTAGCGGCAACAGTGACACTAATACAGCGATCAGAAAACCGATCGCTTACTGACACTGGCAATATTGAGTGAAAGGGTTAACTAGGACGGTGATCAAGGGGTTAAACCTTTATTAGGGGGGGTACGGGGCTACCCTGCACCTAACACTAACTGCCTGTCACACTAACTGTCACACTGACACTAAATGCAGTGATCAGTAAATATATGATCACTGCAATCAGTGACACTGTGACAGGGGGCTGGGGGGGGGTGATCTGAAGGGGTTAATGTGCCTATGCGTGTGGTGTCAGTGTGCTGTTGGTGCGACTTACTTGTGATGTCTTCTCTCCTCTCGTCGGATCAAAAATACTGCCGAGAGGAGGAGTGACATCACTTTCTCTGCCAGTGTTTACATTACACAGGCAGAGGAAGTGCAGAGTGGAGGCTCTGCTGATTCTCTGGGAGCGATCGCGAGGGGACGGACAGAAACCAACAGCCGTCCTCTCATCCCGGATCGCCCCCACAAATAAAACGAATGGCGCATGTAGCGCGGGGGGGGGGGGGGTCCGATCGGACCCCGACCCGCGAAGAAGGCAGGGAAGTACATGTACACCCATGTGCCTGTCTGTGCCATTCTGTAGACGTACATATACATGCAGCGGTCGTTAAGTGGTTAATCAGAGACAGTATTTGATACAAGAAAGGGGAGCAGAGAGAGGGATCCAATTAAAAAATCTACTGAAAGGAATCAACACCTCACCTACAAGAAGGAATCTTGCAATTAAGGGGTTAAAAAAAGTCCATCACCCATCCCCGCCCTTTTTTGGGGAAACCCCCCCCCCCCCCTTATATATTTACAAGCAATTATGTCTTCCTAGGTCATCGGTCATAAAAATAGTGTAGGAGCCTACCCTATAGAACTAGGTAGATGCCCATATTAATTATGGCTTTGTGTTAAAAATATATAGGGTGGAGATCCTATGTATATTATCTTCAAATGATTTACAAGTTAGACGTTTATCATAGAAGTCCCCCTTCTCCATTATAAGATATGCACCTAAAAACTTAAAAAGAGGTTAAAGACCTAGAGCTGAGTAGAAGAAAAGGACATGGATGAAAAGCCCTGCTTAATATTTACACAATTGTTTTTCACATAATTTGGTACAATTGGTTAGATGAAGCGTAAATCGGACAATTCATTTATGTATAATATATTTTATTAATAGAAAACTACATATAAATACATATAGACCACTAGGTTAAATATATATATGTATTTATCTGCGTATAACATGCACAGTTGTATGACACGCACCCTAAGAGGGACGTTTCAGTAAAAAAACTTTCCACGGCCCCCTGCGTATAACACGCAGGCACAGTTTACCCTCTATTCTCAGGGTAAAAAAAGTGAGTGTAGTACGCCAATATATACAGTATATATAAAAGGTGTGGTATCTCGTGCCAATAAAAATTAATGTGACAACAACATATAATTAAAGTGAATAAGCAGCTCCCCAAAGATAGAGACCTCATCAAAGGTCTGAACTGAAGAATAATGGTATATCGAGGGGGCACTAATAATGAATAATAAGAGAATAAACAATAAAGTGAAATCTAATAAATGATCATCTCTTGGTGCATCTTTATAACACCAGAGTAGCTATGTGAGGTCTATTTATTCATTTATTATTTTCCGTGTAAACCACAAATACATTTGTCATGTATGTATAGGAGTATATATGGACGATACTTAAATAAAAAAATGTTATATCCATTTGTAGTATATTGGTGTGCGAGCAGACTCGATGTGAGCCTTAACCATGTTTGGACAAGATACGTTGTACTTGCCCTTAAATGGGGTAGTGGTGTCTTGCATCCTTCCCGTTTTCAGTTTTTTTTCTTTTTAGTTTCAGTTAAAATTATTATTGTCCCTAATATTGACTTTTAAGATCCCGGTGGTATGATATTCCTTAATGTCTAACCCGGTAAGGGAACCAATTGCATTCACTACCAACAGCCATCTACTCTTTCCAGTATCCAAGATGGCGGGCGTGTGGCCCGGTGTGACTGATATCGAGGCTGCACGTCACACACTCGGTATTTATATATTTTTTTGTGTAAATCACAAGTATATGTTTCATTTATGTATAGCAATATATATGGGTGACCTGTTAAATATATATTTTTATTTGTTTGTAATGTATGGATGTGGGGGCTGAGCACACTGGATGTGAGCTCTGACCATGTCTGGAAGAGATACGCTGGGCTTGCCATTAATAGGGGAGTGCTGTTTTGCGTTTTTCATCCTCTTTTTTAAATTAGTACTAAATATTATTGTTGTTGATACTGACTTTTTATGATTCTAGTGGTATGATATTTTTAATAAATATTGTCTGCCTTGGTAAGGGAACCTTGTTCTGTTACCAGCAATAGTAATCAAAAAAAATCCTTTTCCAGTATCTAAGATGGCGGGCGGGCAGCCTGGTGTGACTGACATCGAGGCTGCGCGTCACGCTCTGTGTACATATGCGGTGATTCAGCACGCCGCCTGTATCCTGTGAACACGTCCCTCTAGTGACGAAACGTAGGGAGGCGACGTGCTGACGTCACCGCGCAAACTTCTCTCTACCCGGAAGACACACGGGCGGAATGTGCTAGCTGGCCGGCTTATTTTATATTGGATGCCTGTCTTTGACCACTGTCTTGTAAGTGCATACCATTTTCTTTTTATATTAAAACCTGACGATTTTACACTATGCGAGCCTTTTTGTCCTTCTATACATCCTGACGCATACCGACGATACCGAGGATGGTCCCCATATAGGTGATCTGGACGTTGGAGGTGTTCATGTTGACTTCTGGGTTTTGACATAAGGCTCATTTTCACTGTGCATCTGGTAAGAGGCCATTCATACCTATGGTGGAGGTGTTTACTTTTAACACTTTTTCTCAAAGTTTGTCATCAATGTTTACACCCGGGAGATCTCCAATATGAACTCTACTACTTCACAATTGAAATTTGAAATTACATCTGCTCCTGTGCATTCATTCTTTGCATTTATACGGACTAAACTTATTGTTTATTTTCCTATTGTCATACTGCTTAGATATATTTGCAGTCTTTTTAGCGCAATTTTGTTGTTTGTAAATAAATCTAATAAATGGTCCGTCTGAACCAACAATAGCAGACTTAGTGAGCAGCAACACACTGAAAATGGTGAAATAGAAATAGATTGTACAAAAAAAAATGATGAATGAATAAATAAATAAACTCAAGTCCATTCAAAGAGTGTTAGATAAAGTCCAATCAAGGCTAATCTTTCTCAGATGCAAATTGTTGAAAATTCATTGTAAAAGGTGTCCACCTCCACCAAGAAGATCCCCCAAATGTGCACTAATGGATGGCTCCTTACCGCACGGTGTTGACCTGATTGTTTAGAAAAGGTCAAATACAGCAGTTGGTCACTAAACCAGTGAAATGATTCGGCTGCCTAGCTCTATGTTTCCCGGAATCAAACACTCTCATGAAGGAGGGAGAGGGGAAACCACCATATTGAAGTACAGTTAATTTAAAATATGTCACAGATAAAACAGCATAGCCAAATGGCCTCTTACTTTAGTAGTGCCTAGGACCCGGCACTGAGGCTAGTCAGCATGGCAGGATGGGCTATGATGAGAGTTCCTCGCTGGGGAACTTGGGTGAAGTCCAAGCCGGAAACGAGTTCCTTGCTAGGGAGCTGGCATGCGTTCCAGGCCAGGGGACCAGCGGGACCGGAAGTGCGTTGTTTTTACGTATCCAGGCGCTTCGACGTACGTTTCGTGATTAACACGTCGTCAGGAAGCATGCTTCCTGACGACGTGTTAATCACGAAACGCACGCCAGCTCCCTAGCGAGAAACTCGTGTCCGGCTTGGACTTCACCCAAGTTCCCCAGCGAGGAACTCTCGTCATAGCCCATTCTGCCATGTTGACTAGCCTCAGTGCCGGGTCCTAGGCACTACTACTATAAGAGGCCATTTGGCTATGCTGTTTTATCTGTGACCTATTTTAAATAAACTGTACTTCACTATGGTGGTTTCCCCTCTCCCTCCTTCATGAGAGTGTTTGATTCCGGGAAACATAGAGCTGCGCAGCCGAATCATTTCACTGGTTTAGTGACCAACTGCTGTATTTGACCTTTTCTAAACAATCAGGTCAACACCGTGCGGTAAGGAGCCATCCATTAGTGCACATTTGGGGGATCTTCTTGGTGAAGGTGGACACCTTTTACAATGAATTTTCAACAATTTGCATCTGAGAAAGATTAGCCTTGATTGACTTTATCTAACACTCTTTGAATGGACTTGAGTTTATTTATTTATTCATTCATCATTTTTTTTTTTTTTTGTACAATCTATTTCTATTTCACCATTTTCAGTGTGTTGCTGCTCACTAAGTCTGCTATCGTTGGTTCAGACGGACCATTTATTAGATTTCACTTTATTGTTTATTCTCTTATTATTCATTATTAGCGCCCCCCCTCCATATACAAATACAGTAGATAGATAGATAGATAGATAGATAGATAGATAGATAGATAGATAGATAGATAGATAGATAGATAGATAGATAGATAGATAGATAGATAGATAGATAGATAGATAGATAGATAGATAGATAGACCATTTAATATAATTTTAATTTGTTTTATTTTTATTGTTATCATTTTTTTATTTTACCTTGCTACATGAAACTCCACTAAAACAAAGCAAAAGGCTTTAGCTTTTTAATTTATTAGCCTTCATGATAATTCACATCATGTGTATCTTTTCTGCAGGCAATCCCTCATGCAATTAATGTTTAGTACAAATGGTATAATTGCTGGAAGCTGTTATCTGAAATCCGGTCTCCCCCTCTATTTCCGGAGACAGGAGGCATCCTCTGCAGAGTGGCTTTTCTCTCCCACTTACTCAGGAATGTATAAACAGATCCATCCAGCTTTGTAACACTTCAGGATGAAAGCAGTAATGCACATTCTTTCAAAATGTCTATATACACCAACTTAGCAAAGATGTGTTTAACCCTTACACATAATACTTAGCTTCACCTAATGTATCATCATCATCTTAGTTCATAAAACTTTATGAAGTCAACAGGTCAAAATGAAAGGGAATATTTTTTTAAGATGGATGCTAATCAATAAACAACAATTTTTGGCACAGGCGATACCCACATGTTAGAATTTTCATTTAATGAATACAGTATATAAAATAAATGCCCAAGTTAATTATTCCTCATAATAATGTGTGGAGCCATGTATTATTTTTTTACACGCACACACACTGAATATTATAGAACCATCTCTTTCAAATTGAACATATCGGCTTGCTTTGGTTTCACTCGTATACTCATTCAGCATTTTACATAAATAACACAACTACGATTTTATCCTTTCAGGGTTTGGATATGTTTAATCACTGTGTTTTTACACAACTAACCCACTTCCCAAAGAAAGAACTAAAAAAAACAATAATTTACTAAAATACCTAAAAAAAAAAGAAAAAAAAAAAGGCACACACCTATTTTTATTTTAGTGCCTTTTGTTGGCCATGATACTTTATTGGAGTTAAATAATATAATATATAATATAATATAATATAATATAATATAATAATATGTCAACCACAATAAATTAGAGAACGTTAACACCCTAAAAAACAAGGCAAAGACATTTACATTTGTTTGCCTCAAAGGCTTACATGCTATTTTATTTATCCACAATGGTGATTTTCCCTTACTTACTGTCCTGGACACATTACACAAAGTAAATGGAAATCTTAGACTTTTGATTTAATCATGAAAAGTGGGAAAAGGGTTTTGCCTTGAGTTTAACGAAACTAAAGAAAAATTAATAGGTGTTTTTTGTTTGTTTTTTGGGAAGAAGATGCCCACCTAAACAATCCATTCAATTTATACTTAAGGGGGTTGTAAAGATTTGTTTTTTATTTTCTAACTAGGTTCCTTTAAGCTAGTGCATTCTTGGTTCACTTACCTTTTCCTTCTATTTCCCTTCTAAATGTTTATTTTCTTTGTCTGAATTTCTCACTTCCTATTTCTCCTCAGTAAACTTCACACCGTCATCCAAGCGGTGTTTAGTCAGCCAGAACAGCTTACTGAACAGCTTACTGAGGAGGAACAGGAAGTGAGAAATTCAGACAAAGAAAACAATAAAACAAAACATTTAGAAGGGGAATCGAAGGAAAGGGTAAGTGAACCAACAATGCACTAGCTTAAAGGAACCTATTTAGAAAATAAAAAAACGCACCTTTACAACCCCTTAAGTAAGTCTTTACACTGCAGAGCAGATGATAAATCCAAAGATTACATGTAAAATTATTAAATTACAACATGGCCTGCATTTTACTGTACATCCCATTTGTAGAATACAGGGTGTGGGGTAAAGCCTGCGGTGTCCAAGGGCGTTTTCTCTACTTAAAGGGTTTGTAGACATGTGCAGACTGGAATATTTTGTTTTGTTTTTTTCGTTTTCGTTTTGGAAAGTAAATTTATTTAGTTACT
Source organism: Rana kukunoris (assembly GCA_029574335.1). Classification (NCBI taxonomy): domain Eukaryota; kingdom Metazoa; phylum Chordata; class Amphibia; order Anura; family Ranidae; genus Rana; species Rana kukunoris. The sequence goes on from CM056055.1 coordinate 147,838,732, forward strand.
AGAAAATATTCTTATCTGATACAAGCCCCTCAATCTTCACTCTTCACGGGAGAGGATATACTGCACACGCATAGACATCTATGGCATGAGTGATTCTGAGGTGTCTCGCATCTTCAGATTCACCCCTCATGCCATCATGGAATTAACTAGTGTTGAGCAGAATATGCCATATTCGATTTCGCGATATATCTCGAATATATAGTCGAATATTCGAGATATATTCGTTAAATGCGAATATTCGCGATATTTTTTGGAAATGAAATGATTGCGAACTTTCGCTATTGCGAATGCGAATGCGAATGCAAATTGCGAATGCGAATGAAATTTCGAGAAATGCGGAAGGAGCACTCTGATTGGCTCAGAATATTTGTGATATTTTATAATACAAAATAATTGCGGAATTTTCGAGAAATGCGGAATGGAGCACTCTGATTGGCTCAAAATATTCGTGATATATTACAATACAAAATAATTGCGAATATTCGGCAAATGCGGAAGGAGCACTCTGATTGGCTCAGAATATTTGTGATATTTTATAATACAAAATAATTGCGAAATTTCGAGAAATGCGGAATGGAGCACTCTGATTGGCTCAGAATATTTGTGATATATTACAATACAAAATAATTGCGAATATTCGGCAAATGCGGAAGGAGCACTCTGATTGGCTCAGAATATTCGTGATATATTACAATACAAAATAATTGCGAATATTCGGCAAATGCGGAAGGAGCACTCTGATTGGCTCAGAATATTCGTGATATTTTATAATACAAAATAATTGCGAAATTTCGAGAAATGCGGAATGGAGCACTCTGATTGGCTCAGAATATTCGTGATATATTACAATACAAAATAATTGCGAATATTCGGCAAATGCGGAAGGAGCACTCTGATTGGCTCAGAATATTCTTGATATTTTATCGTAATTTCGCAAAAATGCGAATGAGAAATTGATTGCGGAATTTCGACAGTAACACTTTGAAATCGAATATATGTGTTATTTTAGCTAAAAACAATATTGCGAATTTCTCGAAAATAATCGCGCGATATCGCTATTGCCGAATAATCGCATTGCGATTTTTCGGCAATATAAAATGATCGCTGCAGCTACTCGGCCCAAGGTCTCTAATCATACCAGCAATGCTTTTAGACGTCGATGGGGATCTCTAGGATGTGATCTGTTCTAAAAAAAAATTGGAAAAAATATGAATATTCAAAATAGCGAATATTCACCGCGAAATTCGGAATATATCGCGAATACTCGAATATGCCATATTCGAGCCGAATATTCGCAATACGAATATTCGTGAGCAACACTAGAATTAACCACAAGCTTGCAGGAGGACATCACCAGCCCAACACATGACACTACCCATGACACCCATGACAGCTACATATACAATCAGAGCCCCATCCCCACAGATTTCAAACAGAACATGTATGGGGACAGCTGGCTGGTTGGTGAGGGACATAGGTGGCAGCCATGACTGTCCCCCCCATGATGCACACATCACAAGGGACACATGCACTACTAACATCCTCCTGTCTTTTCCCTTCAAGGTGACTTTACCGGTCACATGACCAGATTATTCTCCTCCAGGCTTTTTTTTTCTAATGCCGCGTACACACGATCTGTCAAGCCGATGAGAATGGTCTAATGGACCGTTTTCATTGGTCAAAACTGATCGTGTGTGGGCGCCATGGGTTATTTAACCATCGGTTAAAGGAAAGCCAACTTGTTTTAAATTTAACCGATGGTTTTCTAACCGATAGAACAAAAACGATCATTAGTAGGCACGACCACGTTAAAAATCCATGCATCAAGTCGACGTATGCTTGGAAGCATTGAACTTAATTTTTTTTCAGCACGTCGTTGTGTTTTACGTCACCGCGTTCTAACACGATCGTTTTTTTAACCAATGGTGTGTAGGCACGACTGAGCATCAGTCAGCTTCATCGGTTAACTGATGAAAACGGTCCATCAGACCATTCTCATCGGATGGACCAATCGTGTGTACGCGGCATCACTTGTTTGATTGGTGCTAAAATGTTCTTTTAGGACTATAGTGCTGCTTTAAATGCGAAGGCCATTGTATGGGCAGGCAGTGATAGGAATGTGAAGATTCACACTGAAAGGTCAAACAGACCATTTAATTCATTGTTCTTTAAATGTTCCAACTGTTTTAAAATGAGTTGGAAATAGCGTACATATCAATGGCAATGAACAGATTTTTGAAGTGATAAATAGGCCATTATGTCATAATATTAAACTTGATAGATGAGAAAAGCCATCCCTTTTAGCATATAGTCCCAGTACAATTTAAAAGCTATCACTTTTAGTCCTGGTACATTTTTTTTTATGAGGCTGCCCAAAAAGACATAGTAAAATGAACTTTTAGAAGAATCAAAGCTATTATCTTTAGCAGGCAATCCCTTGCCAGAGGCTGTTATGAACATGTTGTTACTTTAGCTAGTTGCAGTTCTTACAATACAGAAGACAAACAAAGGCAAACCTAAAATGAATGTAGTATCGTAAAAAAAAAAAAGCTTTTGTTTTGTGTGGCATGCACATAACAATAACAGAGATGTGGATTTTTTTTTCATGCACCAGCATTTTAAATTAAAACGTTCGTTTAGAAACCATTCTGAAGGAAAAATGTTTTTTAACGATTTCAATTGGACCAAAAATGTCCAGCACTTTGAAATTTTGGATAATTGTTTTTATATATATGATTTGTATGTTTTTTATACTACCTCATGTAACAGGAGGAAACAATAAAATAGTTTATAGATTATAACAATGCAGCTTTTATTCCCAGCTTATTCAATGGTAAGACTTAATTAAATGTTTCGTTTTTAGGTGACCACTTATTTGGCTGAGACACAATGGATCACCATTCATCAGCATATACTGTATGTAGGTTTGTCATGTTTAAATGTTGCACTCCTTCACACAACCAACAGAACAGCGTACCCTAGCTGACCAGAGAAGCACTTACTTAAATCAAATTTTCATATGTGGTCCTTCATTACTCAAAATCCTACAATCTATCTCTCTTGCTTTTGTGAGGATTACTAGTTGCTTCACTGGTGTATTCATTTATTTTTTCTCAGTTCAAGTGTATCTAAATGAGGTGGCATGGCAATAAGGCATGGAAAAGTGGGTGATAGGGAAAAAAGGAAGGGTGAAGAGAAGTAGGGGTTTCTGAAATAAGAGCAAGGAGCCCATATCTTACAGCTTTAGTAGGTTAGAGTGGTTGTAAACCCCAGTCATGTACTTGCCTCTCGCCAAAGCTCTAAGGCCTCGTAAACACGAGCAGACAGATTTGTTCAAATCTGTCCGTCCGACAGATTTGAACAAATCTATCTGCTGGGATTTTGGTTTGCTCGCGTGTACACACGAGCAAACCAAAATCCCCGCCAGCAGAGAGCGCGCTGACGTGTCGGTGACGTGGCGGTGACGTTGACGCCGCCACGTCACCGCACCAGGAAGTAAAACACTTCCGCGCATGCGCCGAATCCATTCGGCGGCGGTGCGGGACGACATGTCTGCTGGTAAGTGTACTAACCAGCAGACATGTCGGGCGGACGGATTCCCACCCGATAGATTTCAAAGCATGCTTTGAAATCTGTCGGGTGGCCAAATCCGTCGGCTCGGCCGTACACACGATCGAATCTGTCTGCTGAAACGGTCCAGCGGACCGTTTCCAGCGGACAGATTTGATCGTGTGTACGAGGCCTAAGTGTTGTTTCTCTCTGGTGCTTCGTTCTTCTGTTATCAGCATGAGACACTTCCGAGAAGCACATGAGATAACATGAGTTTAAATTTGTGTTTGGAGGGAAATAAGCACACAGTTATTCTGAATACAGCCCTGCATGTTCCTTCGTTCCTCTGCCTATGTGGAAGAATGGGGGGGGGCATGTTCCTTTCCTTCAGTGTTCACACAGTGTCTAAGAACTTTAACTGCAGTTCTCCACTTCTTTCTTTGTACGCACAGATGCATAAGGATTTTACCACTTTGAAAGGTTGTAGAGAAGAGAAGATTGCAGTTAAACAAGTAAAACCTATATAGGAGGATTTGTTTCATCTTTGTGTATCATCTGAGGCTATTAACTTCACCGGGTATATGTGAGGGTTTACAACCACTTTAAAGTTGAAGCCAGGAGGAAGGTACGGTATTTAGCTAGCTGCCAGATCACAAGATATGTGTGCATTGTGTCAAAGATTTTTGCTTTAGTAATTTCATAAAGCATAACCTGGGTAAACAGATCTTTAATTGAGGAGACTTATTTTGCTGTGGGGTACCACGTGACCTAGAAGTTTGGTAAACAAGTCAAAGACCCCTAAATGATTTTTATAGTGATAAATATGTATTTTTTCCATATTATTAAACTTTTTATATATGGACAGAACATTAGACCAGGTTTGCATGTGCGGGAGATACATGCAAACTATGTCTGATCTTATGGGAGTGTGGATGACTATTTTATCACTGATAGGAATAGCCCTACTCAGAAAAGAGGGCCTCCACTGCGGAGTGATGACATACCACAATAAGGACTCCGAAAAAATGGTGGGGAAACGTCTTGGTCGGAGGTCCAGTGAGGACGGGTGTCGGTTTCCGGTCAATGATCGGATGTTTTGAACTTCGACAAAATGGCGAATGACGTCCGCCTTACGATCGTATGTGTTTCCGGTCTATTGACATATGCATTGAACTTCGACAAAATGGAGTAGAGCGTCTGTCCAACGATCGTACGCACGTCTGGGCAATGATCGGAGACACTGAACTTCGACAAAATGGCGAATGATGGTGGTATAACGATCGAACTAACTATACCCCGACGGAGTTTAGAATGACGGAATTTACACTTCCGCCCAAAGTTCGAATCCACCGGACTCCGACAAGATGGCGAATCGACAATTTCCGTCGAACCCCGCAATTATGACAGATTGACAGACATCTGCCATACGGCATATATATTGAATGCTGCCACACCAAATCAGGTTCCCCAGATGAAGGCAAGAGAGCCGTAACGCGTAGGGATTCAGACGTACACCTGGAAGTGACGTGAGATATATGGCAGATGCCGCCTATTGATTTTTTATCCTGCTTTGATTTTTATTGATGTAAGGAGATTACTTTGTTTTAATAAATATATACGTTGTGACATACTACACCATTGGAGGCCTATTTTTCTTTATGTTTCCCCGAGTGATACAGCGAAGGGGTACTACAAGACATAGAGATGATTGAATAGCTCCTGGTGTCGCCCACTATCTTTGAATTTACCCAGAGGATTTGTTTGGAGGCCCATATTGTTCTACTTGGAGGTGAGAGGCCTGTGAGGCTGTGTGTTGGGAGTGGCACGACTTATTATCACGGCATTTATATATGCCACTAAGGTGAGAGGCCTGAGAGGCTGAATGCACGGAGGAGCACGAGCACTTTATCGCCAGCCTTACAGCTTCACTGAAAGTTATTTTTGTGCACTGCACGCTTGCATTACATGGACTTTTCCATCACATATGGACTTTTCTATTTAATTGATTTTTCTACTTTTTCACTATATTTATATTTATATCACTTATGTTTGATATGGATTGATGTGTGTTTTTTTTGCGCAAATTCACTTTTATATTTATACTGCACTTGTGTATAGTAAACACTATTAGTTTTTGCTGCAATCTGAGCATTGTTATATAGTCACATTGATTGTTTTTTAGCGCAAAGGATTTCACAATTTCATTTTTTGGTCAGTTACTTATTTTACCGTTGCTGCTATCATGGATGTCTTCACGTTTGTGGAGAACAGGAATGTCAACTTAGATGATATTTTTAACCCACAGAATAAAACACACACTAGTGAGTAGATGGCCTAATCAGAAAATTGGGACATCTAAGGAGAAAAAAATCAGGCCTATGGTGGGATATTAACAACCTTCGATAGATACATTAAGGAAGAAATTGTCCCCAGGAGACTTCGGTGATGTACCCCCGAATGATGGCCTGACAGACAAGGAATCAATGGATGAATGGTATCAATTCTTTAATAATAAAAGTCTAGAAGGATTGAGATTCCTTATGAAACGTAAACAGAAGAAAATTAGGATGTGTGGAAAAACAAATAGATGATATGAAATCTAAACTAGATCCCCATAAGGACAGTACAGATTTCAATAAATTATCTACACTATTGAACAAAGACCTCATCAGTAAGGACTTAGAAGTACAAACAACGTAAGATCAAAAGTTCCAGAGGGATATAGCAGACTACAAAGCGACAATGTTTTTAATGGCAACAGAAACTAACCGTAGTGCCTACATCTACCTACTCCACACCAGAAAAAGAAGTAAGGATTGAAGATCCAATAAGGGCTTATGCCCAAGATGGATTAAGAGAGCAGAGAGAGAGAGGGATGAGAGATCTCATCAACAAAACAATGAACACTACACAAAGAAAACACCAAAGAAACAATGGAAGAAACAGTTTAAGAAACCCTTTTAAGAAAGCCTATCATAACACACAGAATAATGATAGAGACCAAAGGATACAAGAGGCCCATGGCAACACTATGAACATCAAAATGGATATGGGAGGCCCCCGATGTACACACAGAATAATTCAAACCTATCAGGAGTATTCGGATACAAATGAATATGAACAACACCAGTACCAACAACAGAACCAAAACAATACACAACGTCCTTTTTTAGACAAGAGGAGAGAATACTCTCCACGACGACAACCACAAGCCCCCTACCGCTCACCGAGGAGACACCAGCAAGAACAAAGGCAGCCCAGAACGAGGAGGGCACCCGCAGGAAAAGAATCCAGGCAAAGAAGAGAATAGTGGGAGAAAATGTGGTGAACCTGAGTGGTCTAGAAATTAGTGCAGAGGAATTGGCAGTACTGGACAAAGTTTAAAACATGCTCCAACAAAAATCTTAATAAGTTTGAGACGTACATTGGGATTCAGAAATATGTGAGAAAACTCAACATTAAGAAATACATACTGAATAATCCTTTTAAATCTAAGAGAGTGGAAACAAATAAATTAGAGGAACCAAAGTGTAGTTCCCTAAGGAATAACTCCGTGTATAACCCACAAATGACCAATAACCAACATATTGACGTGTTCAAAAAGCTAGTTCTAAGAGACCTGAGTGGTCCAGAAGATTAAAACTACTCGGATCCGATACACATATCAAGAAGGGCATGAACATTGAAGAAAAGGGAAGACATCGTGATCAACCCGCGGATAAGGAGGGGCATGGTTATCCAATCCAAAGAACAATACCACAAGGAAATTATGAGACAATTGCAGATGAGTCTACATACAAGAAACTGCTGGGCAATCCAACCAACAAATATAAGAAGGAATTACAAGCATTAGTGAATCTGGGTAGGAAAAGAAAAATATCCTAAATATGAAAGAGTCTAAATACCTGGTCCCAGAAGCATGCAGAATACCAATAATCTATACCCTTCCCGAAAATACACAAATCAAAGGACAATCCACCAGGAAGACCAATAGTCAATGGGATTGACTCCCTGACAGCGAGAATGGGCCAATATATTGACTTTTTTCTGCAACCAGCTGTACAAAACACAAAGGCTTTTCTAAGAGACACGAAACAAGTGCTACAGCTGTTAGAGACAGTACCAGTCCTGGAAGGAGACAATTACTACTACTGCCGATGTGACATCACTTTATACGATAGTCAAACACCACGAAGCAGTAGCAGCAACCAAATGGGTACTACGAGAACATAGCGACCTGATCTGCAAACAAAGGAAGTTTTTAGTTAAATGCCTTGATTTTTGCTTGAAGTATAATTTCTTTTTGTATCATCACAGCTATTACAATCAAGCGACGGGAATAGCCATGGGCTCGAAATTTGCGCCGATGTAGCGAACGCCTTTATGGCAAGATGGAAGAGTCCCTATATATAATGACACTCCACCAGAGCTATCCCTATATAAAAGATATATAGATGATGTGATTATTGTATGGAATGGAAGCAAAATAAAGCTGGAAGAATTTCTGATCGTCTAAATAAGAACGATCTGAACATAGAGTTAGTCTGGAAGATTGACGGAAAGACAGTGGATTTCCTTGATTTGCAAATAACTTAGAAGGAGCAAGGTGGTGACCAAAACCTTTTTTAAGAATGTGGATACAACAGCTATCTGTCGATGGATAGCTGCCATTTCAAACCCTGGCTCGTTAATATCCCGAGGAGACAGTTCGTAAGAAAGAAAAGGAACTGTACAAAAGAATCGGATTATAAGAACCAGGCAGAAATATTATAAGTAAGAGATTCAAAATTAAAGGATATGAAGACACCTGCATTGATAACCAAATACAAGAGGTCAACAAAATGGACAGAGAGAAGATACTAAAGGATAAAATGAATGGAAGGAAAGATGGAGAACAAACGGCCCCAAACATCATCCTTAACTATAACACTCAATATAAGGATGTGGATAAAGTGATCAATAGACACTGGCACATCCTGAGGAGTGATAAAGACCTACAGAAGATACTACCAAAAAACCAAGGATCCTGTATAAGAAAGCCCCGACTTTAAAAGACATAATTGTCAAATCCGTAATAGAACCCCCTCGCAAAAACACATTTTCCTCCTTTTTTACAGGAAAGGGTTTCTACCCCTGTAAGAATTGCTTTGCATGTAAACATGCACAAAAGTTCCAAGGAAAAAGGACGGAATTTATTTCCACAAACACAGGAGAGAAATATGACATCAAAGATTTTATCGGATGCCATACAGAAGGAGTGGTTTATGTTCTCCAATGTAGTTGTAAACTACAGTATGTGGGAAGAACTAAACGAGCACTAAAAGTGAGAGTGAAAGAACATGTCAAAAAGATCATCAAAGGGTGTACAAAACATAATGTATCAAGACATTTTGAAAGGGTTCACAACAAAGACCCCAAACAGTTACAGTTCTGGGGCATTGATAAATATAACAAATCGTGGAGAGGGAGCCACTTAGTGAGGACCATTAGTCAATTAGAATCAAAATGGATACATAGTATGAATACTTTGACACCTAGAGGGCTCAATGTAGAATTTGACTTGAACTGTTTTTTGAGTAATTTCTAATATTTTATTAATTTTATTATATTTTAATATATTTTTAATATTTTTAATAGATTGATTGTATACTTGTTGCCTGTATACTGTAGATTCTGGAATGTAAATGTGAATGAGCTATTGAGATGAGGTGTGCTCAATCGAGGTGTACGTCCGTTACCCTAGGCAGAATAAAGTATAGCCCTAGATTGGAATATGGATGAACCTCTATGGAGATCTCTAATGTTCTCTATGACTAATGCACCTGATCATGGCTTTAATAACTTTACATCATTTATCGAGGAATCTTTATCATTTTAGTCCACTTTTAATAATATGTCCCACATATATATATAGTTTATCTAATTTTATATATGGACAGAACATTAGACCAAGTTTGCATGTGCAGGAGATACATGTAAACTACGTCTGATCTTATGGGAGTGTGGATGACTATTATATCACTGATAGGAATAGCCCTACTCAGAAAAGAGGGCCTCCTGCGGAGTGATGACATACCACAATAAGGACTCCGAAAAAATGGTGGGGAAACGTCTTGGTCGGAGGTCCAGTGATGACGGGTGTCTGTTTCCGGTCAATGATCGGATGTTTTGAACTTCGACAAAATGGCGAATTACGTCCGCCTTACGATCGTATGTGTTTCCGGTCTATTGGCATATGCATTGAACTTCGACAAAATGGAGTAGAGCGTCTGTCCAACGATCGTACGTACGTCCGGTCAATGATCGGAGACACTGAACTTCGACAAAATGGCGAATGATGGCGGTATAACGATCGAACTAACTATACCCCGACGGAGTTTAGAATGACGGAATTTACACTTCCGCCCAAAGTTCGAATCCACCGGACTCCGACAAGATGGCGAATCGACAATTTCCGTCGAACCCCGCAATTATGGCAGATTGACAGACATCTGCCATACGGCATATATATTGAATGCTGCCACACCAAATCAGGTTCCCCAGATGAAGGCAAGAGAGCCGTAACGCGTAGGGATTCAGACGTACACCTGGAAGTGACGTGAGATATATGGCAGATGCCGCCTATTGATTATTTTATGCCTGCTTTGATTTTTTATTGATGTAAGGAGATTACTTTGTTTTAATAAATATATACGTTGTGACATACTACACCATTGGAGGCCTATTTTTCTTTATGTTTCCCCGAGTGATACAGCGAAGGGGTACTACAAGACATAGAGATGATTGAATAGCTCCTGGTGTCGCCCACTATCTTTGAATTTACCCAGAGGATTTGTTTGGAGGCTTATATTGTTCTACTGGGAGGTGAGAGGCCTGTGAGGCTGTGTGTTGGGAGTGGCACGACTTATTATCACGGCATTTATATATGCCACTAAGGTGAGAGGCCTGAGAGGCTGAATGCACGGAGGAGCACTAGCACTTTATCGCCAGCTTTACAGCTTCACTGAAAGTTATTTTTGTGCACTGCACGTTTGCATTACATGGACTTTTCCAACACATATGGACTTTTCTATTCTATTTAATTGATTTTTCTACTTTTTCACTATATTTATATTTATATCACTTATGTTTGATATGGATTGATGTGTGTTTTTTGCGCAAATTCACTTTTATATTTATGCTTCACTTGTGTATAGTAAACACTATTAGTTTTTGCTGCAATCTGAGCATTGTTATATAGTCACATTGATTGTTTTTAGCGCGAAGGATTTCACAATTTTATAAACACCTTGCGTCCCAAACCACTTCTTTCATTATACAAGAAAACACCCATACTCTTCTTTGAGTTTTCTTACATCCTTTTACTTCTCCAAACATCCATATTTCCAAGGAGTTTAAACCTACTCCCAAAACATCTTTGAAAAATAAGTCCAATTTTCTTCTCATTTTGGTTACAAACTTACAATCCCAAAAAACATGGTATACTGTCTCCATTGAAGCACATCCATCTCTTGGACACATTTCTTCTCTGCTCAAATCTCGTGACCTTAGGAAATATTTTGTCATCAAACATTCATGAAAAGTCTGCCAAGCAATTTCTGTCTATTGGACACGCCTCCCCAACTCATTTTACTCCAAACTCCTTGCGCTACCTTAGAAGGGAAACTAAAGATATTGCATACCGTCTCATTTTTCCTCACCCATCTCAACAGTTTAACTTTATCTGTAGATCCATCTTCCATCAGATTTAACTCATTTTTCTCAAAAAAACTTTTCAACTTTAAATAAAAGACAGGTACTATAAAAGCCTTTGGTTTGGTCAAATCAACTTTGCACCAGCCCCATTTTGCCATTTCCCAACCAGCCAAATATTGCATCAGCTTTGCAGTTCTATTTCCACTCTTGAAGGTCTTATAACAATTTAGCCAGTAATGCATATCCAAGAACATTCTCAAATCAGGGACGTTGTATCCTCCATTTTTACATTCTTTTTTGATTACTTCTCTCCTCACCCTCTCCATTTTAGACCCCCAAAAAAATCTGCACATGTGCATTTCAAATCTTTTGCACCATGTATTATTTGGCGGGAACACTACTGAAAAAAATTGCATCAGAGGGAGCAACACTGCCTTTGAAATCAGTACTTTTCCTGTAAAGGTCAATCTTCTCAGTTTCCAAAATTCAATTTTCTTTTGGATTTTCTCAAGGGCCTTTTCAGCATTCACTGTATTTACAAGATTTCGTTCAAAGTGTACTCCCAGTACTGTTATCGAATCTGTTTTCGGGATCTTCTCAGAATGTACATTATCCATCCCACTTAAATTACACAACTGACTCTTTTGCCAGTTTACTTTTAATCCAGACACATTGGAAAATAGCCTCAGCAACAAATCTACCCTATTCATGTCTGATTGATTCTTGCATAGGAATCCCATATCATCCATATAGCATAATGATTTTATTTTAGTACCATCTCCTCCTGGTAGAAAAAAACCTTTCATCACTTTATCTTTCTGAACATATCTCAATAAAGGTTCAACAATGCAAATGAACAAAATAGGAGATAAGGGACATCCCTGTCTGACTCCAGACAAAATATCAACTGTTGGTGATAATCTTCCATTCACAAGAATCTTACTTGTAATCCCAGTGTACAAACTCCTCAAGGTATTCACCACTGCACTTGGTACACCAAGTCTCTGCAAGCATGAAAACAAAAACTTATGTGAAACCTTATCATAGGCCTTCTCCAGGTCAATTCCGGCCACTGTCAGAGCTTCGTTATTTGACTGTAAATGGGATATTAAATCTCTCAACATAATTAATCCATCAGACATCCTGCGTCCAGGGACCGCACACGTTTGCCATTCTCCGACCATCTTCCCAATTACTTGTCTCATTCGATTTGCAAAAATTTTTGCGTAGATCTTATAATCGCTATTCAGTAACGTAATTGGGCGCCAATTTTTGATTTCTCTTCGATCCCCTTTCTTCTTAAAGATTAAAGTAATCAAACCTTCTTTCATAGACTGCGATATACAATTCTCTTGTCTACAGAATTTTAATACCTCAAGAAAATGCTTTCCTAGCATGGGCCAGCCAAATTCATAGAATTCTACAGGTAAACCGTCTCTTCCCGGAGTTTTATTTTTCTGCATACTTTTGACCGCATCCAAGAGTTCAGTTTCCGAGATATCACAATCCAACATTTCTTTATCATCTAAATTTAAGGCATCTTCCAAAACTTGACAGTAGTCTTTTATTTCACTCACTTTCGCCTCCTCTTTACCACTATATAACTCTGCATAGAATTCTTTTACTGCTTCTTCAATTTTTATTCCTGTTTCCACCTTCCCCTTCACCAACACGGCCGACATGGTACTCTTTGGACTAAGTACTTTTTTAAAGAAATATCGTGTGCATTTTTCTCCTTCTTCCATATCTTTAATTTTGGCTTTAAACAGTATGGGGCAGATTCACAGAGAAATGGATTATCGTAGCGTATCAGAAATACACTACGCCGCCGTTTTTTACCTTGCTCTACGTGGAATTCAGGTAGATTTTCTACGGTAAACGACGGCGGCGTAGTGTATTTCTCCCGTCGCAATCCATCTGCGCGAGTAGGGGGCGTGAAACATTAAAATTAGGCGCGTTCCCGCGGCGATCGATCTGCGCATGCTCCGTTCGCAAATTTCCCGCCGTGCATTGCGCGAAATCACGTCGTGACGTCATTCGTTGTTTATGTAGCGTACTTTACGGGCGATCCACGTCCCGACGAGTTACGTAAACAAAATAAAATTTTAAATAAATTTGAAGCGGGAACGACGGCCATACTTAACATGGGCTACGTAAAGTTAGAGCAGCAAAAAGCTGCTCTAACATTACGTATAAAAAAATAGACGAAAACGATTGCGACGCCCGCTCACCCCCGCTCGTATGTTCGTGAATCCCCGTAAAAACACATTTGCATATTCCGACGCACCAAAACGACGCGAACTCCTCCCAGCGGCCGCAAATAGATGGCAGCGTAGATCCGAAGGCTTACGAAGACGTAAGCCTCTCGGATCGAAGCCCGAAGCCAGCGTATCATGGTTTGAGGATTCAAACTAGTGATACGCTGCGCGAAATTTGAAATTACTCCTGTCTAACCCCAGTTAGACAGGCGTAATTGTTTTGTGAATCTGCCCCTATTTCTTTACCTTTTCTTCTTAATTCTTCATTTCTCTTACCCCAAATTTGTTGTATTTCTTCATCCACTTCTAGCCCCATTCTTTTACATTTATATAAGAAATGCAGTTGTTTAACAGTTTTAACATTTTCTTCTCTCCTCTCCCGGGCTTTTCTTACACCTACTTTTTAAAGGAATTCTGCCATCTGCTTTTTAACTTCATCCCACCAGGATAACACATTATTAAAGTTACTCTTCTTAGCCACCAATTTTTCAAAAAAAAATAGCAAACTCATTATACATCTCTGTGTCTTGTAAAAGTAAAGTATTCAGTTTCCAAACTCCTTTACCAAAAGTCCTTTGCTGATCCACCTCCACTCTACAGCTTAAAACCACATGGTCAGAAAAAGACACCTTATAACTCTTGCATCTATCAACCTTCACGTTTTCTGTCACAAGTATTAAATCTATTCGTGATTTACATGTTCCTTTATCAGAGAAATAAGAAAAAGCTTCTTCCTCTCCTCCCACCTCCACTACCACATCTTTTAACTTAAAATCTGCTACAATTTCATTTTGATTTTTAAATGTCACATCCAATTTTTGTTCACCCGTTCCTTCTCTGTCTTGCACAAACCGGATTAAATTAAAGTCACATGCCACAATTGTGGTGGTTCCTCCAACCAAATGTATCCTTAGTTGGTTCAATAATTATTTTCGCTCATTTTTATCTGCATGAGCGTACACATTAAATAATCTGAACTTAGTCCCTTGATGATCCATGTGACATAACAATAGTCTACCAGGAATAATACATTCATACGATAGTATTTTTACATCTCTATTTTTACATAACACACCTACTCCTTCATTACGAGACACACACAGCGGAGACCACACACAACTTCCCAACCCCCATTCTGATTGATCAGGTTCATACTCCACACAACATTCTTGCAGACAGAATACATCTACTTCAAGATTCTTTATCTCATCAAACACAGCCCGCCTCCTCCATGCTGAGTTTACACTTCTAACATTAATAGTACTTATTGTAAGCACCATTATTAACCAAAAAATTAGGTCTGCCATAATACTTTCTTAAAAAGAAAACTACAATCTTGGATCTCGTGCATGAAAATATCTTCTCACATCCATAGGAGGACCGGCAGAATCAGAAGCAAGCCCCGATTCCCCGTGAGTGGGTAGTACTGAGTTCCCACTTTCCCCCCCTCCTTCTTCACATCGAAACCTTTTGGAGGACAACTCCTCATCTTCTCCAGATGAACGCACCAAACCTTGTCCACATGCTAGACTTCCACTTTCTTCATCCATCTCCTCTTCATCTTCTTCTTCTTCCTCATCTTCATCTTCTGCTTCACTAGAAGATAGTCCACTTAAGGCACCTGGCAAGGGAACCGAGGCTGCATCTGCCTCACAGCTTCCCACCACCACTTCCTGATCAATAGTTGAGCCTGTGTCCATTCCATCTTCTCCGAGTTGACCTAAACCTTGCTCTGTGTCCACGATAGTAGGGGCAGTACCACCATCAACCACTCCTTCTGCCGAAGTAGTCTTATTAGTTTCCTGCCCCACCCTCGCTTCATTCACATCCTTGCTAGGCTCAGGAGTCGCACCTTTTGATACTTCAGGCATGCCGACAGGACCTACATTATCACTGGGTACTGAACTAGCTCCCCCTTTTTCCTCTGATGCCTTATTTTGCTCCTTTTGACCACATGCGCTAGCTTTGCCATTCATCCTGTCAGAAGACGCATAGGCTTTTTTAACGTTTGTATATGTCTCACATTGGCGTGCTAGGTGACCTGACTTTTGACAAATATCGCACACCCGACTAGCTCGACATTGTGCTGCCTGATGCTCTCCTCCACAAAATCTGCATCTCATTCCAAGTTTACATTCAGCCTTTGTATGGCCATATTTTAAACAGTTTCTACAATACATGGGCTGGCCAGAGTAGAATAGGAATCCTCTTTCTCCACCCACTGTAAAAACGGCCGGAGGTCTCTTCACACCACCAATGCAATCTGGATCATCTTTAAGACGAGCCACAAATCGGTATTTACCTGACCAAATTCCATACTTATTTTTCACTTTTTCTCCTCCTCTCAGTTCATCACAATAAGAAAGCAAAAAAGCTCTTACCAAAGATAAGTCTGCAAATGGATTATAAAGATGCACAGTTATTACTTTCTCTTCTTTCTGGAACATTGGAAAAGGCTTGAATTTTTGCACCAGCGGTTCGTAACTCTTTGCTCTCAATCCTTCAAAGACATTCCAGCAAACCTCGGAGGAAGTGAAAGTAACATCATAAATCCCTTGAGAAGGGAAGTCTTGAAGACACAATATCTCGCTCACCTCTACATTAAGAGTCTCCTTCAACAGATCCACGACCACCTCATGGAGAGTCACTTCCGCTCCTTCCTTCACTCGCAAACGAACTGTATCCCGAAGTCCATAGTTGGCCATTCTGCCCACGGCAGGGAGACGATTTCTCCAAAGAAGAGTCCTCCGAAGACGATTTCTCCGATCCCGGAGCCCGGAGGAGCCGGACTCCGAATATGCAAAATAGGAACGCCCTTAAAGCTTCAAACTTGAATCCGCATTCAAATCCAGCCGATCTCCACTCGTACACACAAGGCGGTGACCTACCCAATAGCAGCAGAAGATACAACCCTAGGGAAGCATCTTAAGGCCGAGTAGGTCTGTTGCCAAATGTTACCTAATGACTCAGACACAAGATCTTCGCCAAAAGGCCGAGAAGCGAATATAAATACAATAAGCATTAAATGAAGCAGTACAGTTGTGACAGCCAGATACCTTATAAGGAATGTCAGGGTATCTCCTACCCCAAGCAGCAATGACAGCACTGATAGTGAGATCCGTGTCTCCAGGTAGCGTACTGAAACTGTAATGTTTGATCGTCGCTGTCATTTAATGTTACTGTCAGAAAGCAGCATGTACTGTATGCCACATTTCAACTTCAACTTAGTGAACAAGAGACTTTTAGTGGTGTCACCAAGCTTCTCCTGACGCTTTTCCTTTTTCAAGGGTATGGATACTAAACGACGAGGATAAAGCTTTATACTTATGGTAATCATAACATTAGCATAATAATGAGTAATGGGCTGGACATAAACCAACTGGAATGGGAACTAGGGTCACACAAATTGACTCAATGAACGGCTCTCACTAACCTTATAACAGCAACAGAACATCAGCATTTAAAAGGATAGCCATATTATTATATTTATCAAAGCATGGGATATATATATATATATATATATATACAAAAAACTATAGGTACAGCGCTAGAAAAATCATGACATATATGAAATGAAAAGTAATAATTAATGAATAAAAAAACTTATAAATAAGGTGAGAATAGTGTGATTATAAGAAGTGAGATTCAAAAGTTATCCAATAAATATAGTCCATAATATGTGAAATTGAACATAAAATCTTCTTCCACCAAACAACACCCAGTGAATAAGGTTGGCTCCTTACCACAAAAATAGACCGTATATACACCGGTCAGATGAGCATAGGGATAATTATAGTCTTCCCAGACAGACCTCTCCAAAGCAACAGACAGAACATATGATGGTTCCACAGCGTTGTTTAAGCAAAGTATGGGGATGTTTTCAAAGGAATGCAAGGCATGTGTGCAGAGCTGAAAAAGATCCGTGGTGCACCACCCTATGCTCATCTGACCGGTGTATATACGGTCTATTTTTGTGGTAAGGAGCCAACCTTATTCACTGGGTGTCGTTTGGTGGAAGAAGATTTTATGTTCAATTTCACATATTATGGACTATATTTATTGGATCACTTTTGAATCTCACTTCTTATAATCACACTATTCTCACCTTATTTATAAGTTTTTTTATTCATTAATTATTACTTTTCATTTCATATATGTCATGATTTTTCTAGCGCTGTACCTATAGTTTTTTGTATTTTCGTGGATTGCTTTGGTTTAAGTAATTGGTACTGGCAGCTTGTTTATTCAATATATTTTTCACTTATTTACGTTAGCGCAGTGTTTTTCTCCCTTAGGGGGGATTTTTTATATATATATATATATATAAAAAAAAAAAGTAGAAATAAATAAATAGTAAAAATTATGTTCTGTTTAAACACTTTCCCACCGCGCCATAAGCATTTTACTGCTACGGCGCGGCGGGGTTATCTTGACAGGACGTCCCTGGGATGTCGTCCTTCACTTTCGCGATTGCGCGTCCCCTGGGACGCGCTCGCGAAAGTGTCCCTGCTCTCCGGGTCTAGGAGACCCGGCGCATCACGGATCGCGGTAAATTGCCGCTGATCGCGGCCGTTTACCACGTGATCGCGCCATCGAATGTTGGCGCAATCACTTGTAAACAAACCGGCGTCATTTGATGACGCCGGTTCCTCCCTCTCCTCCCTCTCCTCTCTGTACAGTGTGCGAGGAGAGGGGGGGGGAGCGGGTGTCAGCAGCAGAGCTGTGGCTGGATCTGTGACAAATGCACTCACAGATCCAGCCATCCCTCAATCCAACCCAGCTCTGCAATCCCCAGTACCCAGCAATCCCCCCAGTACCCAGCAATCCCCCCAGTACCCAACAATCCCCCAGTACCCAACAATACCCCAGTACGCAACAATACCCCAATACTCAGCAATACCCCAGTACTCAGCAATACCCCAGTACTCAGCAATACCCCAGTACTCAGCAATGCCCCAGTACTTAGCAATGCCCCAGTACTCAACAATACCCCAATACTCGGCTATACCCCAATACTCGGCAATACCCCAGTACTCGGCAATACCCCAGTACTCAGCAATACCCCAATACTCGGCAATACCCCAGTACTCGGCAATACCCCAATACTCGGCAATACCCCAATACTCGGCAATACCCCAGTACTCGGCAATACCCCAATCCTCGGCAATACCCCAGTACTCGGCAATACCCCAATACTCGACAATACCCCAATACTCGACAATACCCCAATACCCTGCATGATACTTTGCAATACCACAATACTCTGCAATACCCTGCGCGATACTCTGCAATACCGTCTATGGGGATTTTTAAGTAGCGAAGTTTGGCGCCATTCCACGAGTGTGCGCAATTTTGAAGTGTGACATGTTGGGTATCTATTTACTCGGCGTAACTTCATCTTTCACATTATGAAAAAAAATTGGGCTAACTTTACTGTTTTGTTTTAAGCACAAAACAGTTTTTTAAAAAACACACGTTCAATAAATTTCTGTGAAAATACTGTGCGAGATAAAAAGTTTTAACGGCCGCCAGTGTATTCTCTAGGGTCTTTGCTAAAAAAGCATATATAATGTTTGGGGTTCTATGTAATTTTCTAGCAAATAAATGATGATTTTTCCATGTAGGAGAGAAATGTCAGAATTGGTCTGGGTGTTCCAGAACGCCTGATGGCGTTCCCTGCATGTTGGGCCTCTGTATGTGGCCACGCTGTGTAAAAGTCCCACACATGGGGTATCTCAATACTCGGGAGGAATAGCAGAATGTGTTTTGGGGTGTAATTTGTGGTATGCATATGCTGTGTGTGAGAAATAACCTGCTAATATGACAGAAACAAGTTTTTTTTTTTTTTTTTTTTTACAGAATTTTCAGTCGTTTTTCTTTTATAGCGCAAAACATAAAAAACCCAGAGGTGATCAAATACCACCAAAAGAAAGCTCTATTTGTGTGAAAAAAAGGACAAAAATTTCAAATGGGTACAATGTTGTATGACTGAGTAATTGTCATTCAAATTGTGAGAGCACCGAAAGCTGAAAATTGGTCTGGTTAGGAAGGGGGTTTAAGTGCCCAGTGGTCAAGTGGTTAAAGAAGGGCTCCCACACAAAGACCTGATAGCCCAAAAAATCTACATTCTCCCTCAAAGAAATCTTTGAAACAGGGTTTTATCCGTATAAAAACTGCTATGCCTGCTGACACACAGCATTTAAGAAAAATAAAAAGAGTTCAGTGCCACTACCACAGGGAATACATACAATATCAGAGATTTTATTACATGTAAAACTGAGGGGGTGGTCTATGTTTTGGAATGTCCATGCTATTTCCAGTACATTGGCAGAACAAAAAGACTTCTCTGTAAACGGTTAAGAGAGCATGTTCAAAACATAACGTCTGGCTTTCCCAAACATAGTGTGTCCAAACACTTTGCAGAATTTCATGGGAAAATCTTAGCTCTCTCTCTTTTTGGGGTATCAAAAAATACAAACCCCATTGGAGAGGAAGCAATAAAGTTATTACTCTTAGTAAATCAGAATCTCATTGGATATACGAAATGCAATCTTTTGCCCCCCTAGGTTTGAATATAGAGTTCGATTTGAACTGCTTTATTTCCAATTATTAGCAACATAACTGTATTTCTCTTTATACCACAGTGGTTCCTATTTTATCTCTATATGATTATATTTAAAAAATGTGGATTCTTTCTTATTTTATTATTTAATATTTTTCATTTTTTTTTTATTTAAATTTTAATTCAACTTAATTTTTATATCTAATTCTATTTTTTTTATTTACTTTTTCTTTTTTAATTTATTTCCACTTCTTATGTTTTATTGAATATATTCCATTATTTGATGACTATAACAATATGGTTTTCTTTTTAAATGCTGATGTTAGCAGATTAGTGAGAGCCAAGTGATCTGTGTTCATTGAGTCAAATTGTGTGACCCTTGTTCCTATTCCAGTTGGTTTATTTACATATGTCCAGCCCATTACTCATTGTTATGCTAATTTTATGATTACAATCAGTATAAAGCTTTATCCTCATCATCCATTATCCATGCCCTTGAAAAAGTCACATGTGTTGTGACGCAATGCGTCGGGACGAACTTGGTGACGTCCCTTCCAGTCACGGTTGTGACCTGAAAGTCCCTGTGTATTGACACGTTTTTGTTGCTGGCTTTTTGCCATTTTTAAACTGTCATGTTACTTGTATATTTTTAAATAAATCAAAGATTTTTTATCTACTACACAATTGAGGCTTTTCTCTTTTATCCTGTGGATATAGAGAGATATATTTAGAGGAGCTGGTCGGGGGAACTTGGGTTCTATGGAGAAACAGTCTTGATACTGCAGTTACCCACTGTCCAGTATACATTTAACAAGGAGGAAAAATTACACATTGATGTGAAATATCTGTTGATGCATGACTAGACTCGTTGGGGTCTATCTTGAAGATTGGAGACTAGCACATACTGGGGGCAGATTAGAGAAGGCTACCTACATGCTATCATCCTTCATCTACAATCTCCCTCCCTTTATCCTTTTCACTCATTTGCACCTACTTTTGCACCCAAGAGACAATTTTTTTTTAATTTTTTACTGTTTTTTGGTACTTTGGATGCACTTTATATAGGAATATTTGTATATATATATATATATATATATATATATATATATATATATATGTATGTATGTGTATATATATATATATATATATATATATATTTATACATATACATATATATGTGTGTGTGTCAAAAACAAACCACAGCAGGGGGCGCTAATGTGAATTAAACAAATTGTTAGATAAAAAAAACACAAAGAAAAACCCAAATATGTGCGGTTCCTAGCATCCACAGGGATGGGGATGCCTGGCCAAAAGTGCAATAGTGCAAAATAATCACATGTATAAGCTTTAGTAAATAAAAGAAAAAAAAGTGTCCATAGAAAAGCTGTGTGTTAAAGTGTTCAAATTCCTTGCAATTCGCACTGTACATGCAAATGGAACAGAGAGGGTTTCCACCTTCACCGATTAGAGACACCAAAATTGTGCATATAAGGATGGCTCCTTACCACAGGTAGTTGACGTTTCTCATTAGAAAAGAGTTTAAAAAAGCTTGTTGTCACCACGGACGGATATGTAAGACATGAAGTTCCCTTGATTCAGTATGTTTGAGCATCATAGGGCATAAGAAAAGAGAGATACCGCCATAGCATAATAACGTTTTATTTAAAAATGTAATAAACACAGTGCCGAGTGGCTCCTTACTTGGGATGATGGCTTAAAGGTCGGATTGAGATGCGTCCTTGCTGTTTCAATTATGTCGTCATCAGGAAGCGTACTTGATACACGCACTAGTCCCATATAAATAGGTCTCAGAAACATAGCTAGGATTGTTTAGGCCAATCACAGCCTCAGCTCAGTCCCGGTTACCACGGCAACCTGTACACAACTTACCAGGAAATACGCATAAGGCTAAGCAACATACTAAAATACAAGGTTATAATCAACTATTAAAATGGCAACTTTTGGTCAAAAAACGAATGCCTCGCCACTTGGCATCTCCTCATAGCGAGATGAATAAAATATTATATTATATTCCATTAAAATATAACACATAACAAATAGTACCCACATAGTACCCACAGTTATACATAATGGGATGCCACAAGCATAATATAAAATAAAATAAAAATATGAATTCTCAAAAGTTTTAAAATGTGTTAAAAGACATTTTAGGAAGTGCGCATGTGCGCGGCGCCGACGGAGGTCATGCTCTGAAGAGCTCCGCACATCTCCGGCCCTTTTGAGCTTATATTTCGCCTTTAGAGCGAGCAGGTCGGTCTCTTCCTGTCCCCCCTGTACGGGACATGCAGCGGTGGTCAGCGGGGAACAAATTTTGCCAACGCCGGCCCTCTAATTCCGCCCGACGGACCCGGGCTTCACAGGCCTCGAGGCAGTCTCCATCAGGCAAGATGGCGCCGGGGAGGAAAAACACGGAGCGTGGCGGCTCTCAGGATACGCCGTCACCCCCCCAGCTCACTGTGCAGCAGAACACCGGAGGAGAGCTGGGAGGAGGCTCACAAGCACCACCACGCTCCCCATGGATGATGACGTTGCAGCCCGTGGGGGAGACGGAGGACTTTCCAGCCCTGCAATCTCCTCTGGCAGCTATGGAGCTGGTTGCCTTAGGTACTGGGAGGGGGGACACTGCATTCTCCATAATGCCAGCCACAACTAATGCGGTCACTGTCCAGGCTGAGATCCACGGGGATCCCTTCTCCTCACAGTCCCAGGAGCTGTTCCCATCCCCGCAGAGCGGCTGCTCACAGCATTCCCCTTTGTCCAGCTCTCCGGACAGGTCCCTGCTGATCTCGGCCTCCCCTGCCTCCTCCACTGATAGGCAAATGGCAGAACATGTGGAACTGTCCTATAGCCAGGCTAGCCAGACTAGCTCTGGGCCCCTCCAGCCCCCGGTGCCTGCTGCCGCCCAGTACTCAGGGGACACGATGCTGCTGGCTAGATTTTCTGCCCTTCTGCAACAAGAATTGACGAAAGCCTGCGCCATGATCACTGCTGGGATGAAGGCGGACTTTCAAAATATAGGTGGGCGGCTGGATGGTATTGAGACTAAGATGGATGGCATGATCAAGCGTGTAAATCAAAATTCCAGGATGGTTACCTCCCTACAAGACCAGTTGGATCAGGCTAATGCGAAAATAGAGGACTTGGAGAACAGATCCAGGCGCTATAATTTTCGCGTGCGGGGCCTCCCGGAAACAGTCCTGGACTTGGAGGAGGCTGTACATGCTCTGATGACACAGTTGATACCAGATATCTCCCCCCACCAGTTGGAGTCAGATAGAGTCCATCGCGCCCTGACAGCCCCTAGGTCTGATGGCTTACCTCGGGACGTTATTGTCAAACCACATTATTACAGGATCAAGGAAAAGGTGATGATGGCGTCCAGGCTACAGGGCAACGTGCCTCTTATGGAGCATTCGGTCCAGATCTTTGCGGACATTTCCCAGGCGACGATTCAGAAGAGAAGGGCACTGAAGCCTCTTCTGAGCCACCTCATAAATCATCACATCAAATACCGCTGGTCGTTCCCGTTTAGACTTTCTTTTTCATACAAAGGGAAGTCCCACTCCTTTTCTACTTTCCAATCTGGGGAGGAATTGCTTCAGGAACTGGGACTGATTTAGTTGGAGCCGCGGACCCCCCCCAGGGCCCCTGAGAGGGAGGATAGACCAGTGTCCCCCCTCTGGTCTCAACAAAGACGTCCTAAGAAGAGCAAGAAGGCCCTCGCGAACACTTGAACACCTGGGACTTCCTCTTTCCCTTAAAAAATGTTTTCTTTGATTCCTCTTTTGCCTCATTCTCCTGTAGATTGGGAGGTATAGTCCTCCCTAGATTGAGGTTGAGGTCCCGCTGGTCACCATTTTTGACCATTTCTGGAGCATTAGTCCGCATAAATGTTTTTTTTTATGTATTTTTTTTATGTATATTATTTTTCTTTACTATTGATCAATCTTTGTTATTGTTAGGTTATCGTTTGCTAGGACTCTAGCTCTGTCATGGGGCGGAAGACCTGGCAGAGGCCCTCATGTCTGAGTGCCCCCCGGCTCTCCTTGCGGTGCTTTGCTGACCGATTCCGCCCGCTCTTCTCATTCAGCTATTGAGTCGGGCTGAGGTGGAAACGTGTGCCACTTGAGTGAACTTGCCTCTTCCTTGCCAGTGGGGGCAACTTTACGCTGACAACAGGGAGTCTATTGCTCCCTGGATCATACTGGATTTTCGGTGTGATACTTTATTGATTAAACCTTGACTACGCTTTGGTTTATTGTTCATAATGACACTTATGTTCTTGTTTTCTTTGTTTTTTCCTTTTTCTAATCTGACCCTTTTTTCTCTTTCCCGAATCTACCTCATTTGGGGAGCACTCCTACATTGGAACAGGCAGCGGATGGTGCCTTGGGGGACTTTCGGACCTCGACCTTTGAGACATCTAAACCGTCAGTACAGCAAACCAAACCACTATGGCCTCTAGACCCTTAACGAATTACACTATTTTGACCCATAATGTCCAGGGTTTCAATTCCCCCGTCAAAAGATCTAAAACGTTTCAGCAATATCATAGAATGGGGGCGGATGTCCTGCTTTTGCATGAGACGCATTTTTCTAAATCCTCAGCCCCTAGATACTTAAACCCGAGGTACTCCACGTTTTTCTTATCTAATGGTCCTGATAAAAAGCGAGGTGTCGCCATTTGTTTTGCTAAAAAGGTCCCTTTCATTCCTTCAACTGTGATTAGAGACAAGGAAGGCCGTTATGTCATGGTGGCGGGGAAAGTTAATGAGAAAGAGGTGACTTTTCTGTCCTACTATGCCCCTAATGTAAACCAATTGCCCTTCTTCCACTCTCTGCTGGAAGCGATAATGCCCCACGTAGCAGGTCATGTGGTACTGGGGGGAGACAGTAATTTCCCGTTAGACCGGGTCCTCGATAGATCTGATCTTGGAAGAGCGGTGCTGAAACATGTGCCCAAACGGAGTAGTGTTATGGCGCGTCTCCTTCATAGCTATGATTTGATTGATGCCTGGAGGGAATTCCACCCCACTACCAGGGATTTTACATTCTATTCCCATGTTCACAAAACTTATTCTCGTATAGATCACTTATTTACGCTTTCCCCTTTACTTCCGTATGTTTCGTCGGTTAAGATATCCCCTGTGGCGTGGTCGGATCATTCACTGGTCCAGATGGTGTTGACAGACCTTTGGTCTAAATCGGGCCCGTCGCCGCGGCGATTAAACGAGTCCTTGCTGAATGACCCTGTCCTCGAACAAGAGGTGGAGAGGGCTATTCAACATTACTTTCGAGAAAATTCCCTCCCGGATACATCTCCGGTAACACTCTGGGCCGCCCACAAGGTCACTATACGGGGTACTCTAATACATTTGGCCTCCAGGGTGAAGCGTGAACGGGAACACACTATTCGACATCAGGAGGAGGAACTGAAGCGACTTATGCGTGATCAAACTGCTAATCCACATGTTGATCTCCGAAACCAAATAGACGGGGCCCGGACAGCTCTGAATTTGAGCCTGACCACGAAAGCAGAAAAATCCATCCGTTGGGTCCGCCACCGTTATTACACTTTGGATGACAAACCAAATACACTGTTGGCAAGGAAGCTGACTCCCAGGCCCTTTGGCCCCGCTCTTCCTAGATTACGGTTAAGATCGGGCTTAACCACGCAAAACCCCCAGTCAATCCTCAAAGAATTCTCCAAGTTTTATTCCACACTGTATGCATCCCCGGGGTTGTTTGACGTGTCGGGTGCGGAAGACTTCTTGCGTGACTTGCCCCTCCCGATGTTGTCCAAAGCCCATAGGGAAATAATGGACGCGGAATTTACGCCAAATGAAATTGTATTGCCATCAAGTCCCTGAGCCCATCAAAATCACCGGGCCCTGATGGATTTACGGGCCATTATTATCGCAAATACGCCTAAATATTAACCCCACACATTTGTTTCCCTTCTTCAATGCCCTACGCAGGGGGGCTCCCCTTCCTCCACACGAAAATAGTGCCTTTATTCATGTTATCCCTAAACCCAATAAGGATCTGGGGGATTGCGAGAATTATCGCCCTATTTCACTGATAAACACAGACCTTAAGCTCCTGACTAAAGTCCTAGCCATGCGCATGAACTCTTTTGTGTCCAAGTACATTCACCCAGACCAGGTAGGATTTGTGCCTGATAGGCAAGCATCGGATCAGACTAGACGGGTCATAGACATAATATCAGCACTGAATTCCGGCTGGGACGGGGGGGGAAAGCGTGGAGCCTTGCTCCTGTCATTGGACTTGTGCAAGGCCTTTGACTCTTTATCGTGGGACTACCTCTTTTTTATACTACAACGCTATGGCTTTGGACCAAATTTTTTGAGGACGCTTCGTTCAATTTACGATACCCCTACTGCGAATCTCCTGATTAAGGGATATCGTTCTCCAACTATATCTATTGGCAGAGGTACCCGTCAGGGGTGCCCTTTATCCCCTTTGCTGTTAATTATGGCTTTAGAACCCCTGGCTATCAAGATTAGGACACATCCGGACATTCTGGGAGTACACTGCGGGGGCCGCGAGCATAAATGTGCGATGTTCGCGGACGACATTTTATTGCTCCTGGCCTCCCCGGTCACCTCTTTACCTCACCTGAACCTAGTATTGGACAAATTTGCGTCCTTCACGGGCCTATCTGTGAACCACTCTAAGACCCAGGCTCTTTATATTTCCCTCCCACCTCACATAATTCGAGCCCTTAAGCAGTCTTTCTCTTTCAATTGGCAAGATGACGCCCTGCCTTACCTGGGCATCTCCTTGACACCAACTCTATCCACGCTATATAAAATGAATTACCCCCCCTTATTTCGTAAATTGTCAGATGATTTGAGTAGGTGGTCGAGAACTCCCCTGTCGTGGTTCGGTAGGCTGTATTCTATTAAAATGACTATCTTACATAAGGTTTTGTATTTTTTTAGAACCCTTCCAATTGCAATTGTGAGTGTGGACTTAGAGAAATTTCAGGCTAATCTGTTGAAGTTCATTTGAGCTAACAAGAGGCCCAGGATGAACAGGCGGACGCTGTACGCACCTAAATTGGGAGGGGGGCTGGGTGTGCCTAATCTCCTTAAGTACTACCATGCAGCCCAATTGTCTCATTTGACCCGCTTCCACTCGGCCCGGCCTAGGCCGCTTTGGATGGAATTGGAGTCCTCCCTGTGTCCTGACAGGGAGATTTCCCACTTGATGTGGCTTAGGGGAAAGGACAGACCGCCCATACTGTGTCCGTCTCTGTCGTTCTTCCTCAGCCTGTGGGACCGCCTGGCGGCCAAACACGAATTTAAATCTCCACATGCGCCTTTGGCACCACTATTTCATAACCCTCTGTTCACCCCGGGCCTCCGTCCCCAGGAATTTTCTTGGTGGATCAACAAAGGGCTGTTGAGGATAGCTGATTTATGTGATCATAGAGGAGCCTTCACAAAACCGGCTCTGCAAGAGAAATATAATATCCCAAACTTTGAGCTTTTCCATTATACCCAAATAGCTCATTTCTTAGCCTCACTGAACCGGGTTTCTCCTATCACAGCTCGTACTCCCATGGAAACCTTTTGTAGGACTTTTGACAAACAAGCGGGCCATATATTACAGATTTACGGTCTCCTGTCCTCCTGCTCTCAGAAGTTAGACTATATGTTGAAGTGGGAACAGGACACAGGAGAGTCTATGGACCTAGCTGACTGGTCCGCACTCTCACATAATGCCTCTAAATCCTATGTCAACACCTCTTTGATAGAGGCGAATTATAAGGTGTTGTTGAGGTGGTACATGGTTCCTGTCCGAGTAGCAACCTTCGTGCCAGGGGCATCCCCGTGGTGCTTCAGGGGGTGTACTGCGGATGGTACTATGTACCATGTCTGGTGGTCGTGTCCGAGGGTGAGGCGATTCTGGATACGCACATACAATTTTATATATTCCCTCACTCACGTCAACCTCCGTAAGTCGCCGCTGAGTGCATTGCTGGGACGTCCGGTCGAAGGAGCATCAAAATCCATGAAAAAGCTGATAGCCTATATATTTGTGGCGGCCAGGATCTCCATTGCAGGGCCCTGGAGGTCTCCCACTGTCCCATTTCATTTGTTGAAGAACAAGCTGTCCTGGATAATGGTGAATGAGAGGTAGTCTGCTATTTTAGCAGATAAGATTGAGGGGTTTCATAGGGTTTGGGACCCATGGATCAATTACCTTACGACCACATGACCAATTAGTTTGTTGCAGAAGCAAATTTCCCCCTCCCCCCGAATGGAGTGCTCCCTTCTCTCTTCTCTCCCCCTTCTCTTCTCGCTATTTTGGTTCCTTTTCTCCTTTCTTACTCTATCTTTCAGGGTGCTACTAGATTTAAGACATTTTGACCTGGTCTCCTCTTTTAATGTATGGTCACTCTCATTCCTTTTTACTATTATGTACCTTTTGCCACTTTGTGAGGATATGGTTCCTGAAACCAGGGGATCTTTCAACCGGGGGCCCCTCTGGTGGCCCTGATCTAGCCCCCTCTTTGCTGGTGGGTGGGGGCCCTCGGATGGGGACCCAGGTAGATGTTTTCTATTGATTTTATTATTGCGCCCTTAATAGATATTATTGCTACCTGTTGTTTGGTATTTAAGTGTGTACACAGGATGTTCCTATTTTATTGTTTCATGTTTCATCTCACTTTCTTTTTTGAAAACTCAATAAAAATATTGGAAAAGAAAAGACATTTTAGACCATATTAAAATTAAATATGAAATCCCCATATTCAAACCTCAAAAATTCATTTGGCCCCATAATTCTCATTCGTTAGTCAGGAAGCAGTTAAGGTCAAGCTCTATGTTGAGACCCAACAGTCGCATAAGTCGATGCAGCCATTGGGTCTCATTCTGGGATATTGCCCTGGTGAGGTTAGTACCCCTCCAATGGCTAGTAATCCTATCAATACCATAAAAGGTGAACTTCTGAGGATCTCGATTATGGAATAAATCAAAATGTTTAGATACACTATGATTGGGGTAGCCTTTAATGATATTTGCTACATGCTCATTAATCCTTACTTTAAGATCCCTGGTAGTTCTGGTAGTTCTACCTACATATTGAAATTAGGCATGTGCATTTCGTTTCGTTCCGAATCGAAATTCGGACGAATTTTCCATTATTCGGACATTCGGATGCATACGAATTCCCGAATTGCTATATTAGCGAAATATTTCGACCGTTTTCGGAATTCGTTCGTTTTCGACCGAATTTAGAAAAAAAAATGGTCGAAATCAATTTTTTTTTTTTTCGAATTCCGAATCGAATACCCGCGGACTAAATTCGATCGGAATTCGAAAAAAAAAAATATATATATATTTTCGGATTTAATTCGAAAAAAATTCTATTCGAAAAAAGGGACTATTTGTTTTCTAATCTGGTTGAAATATTTTCGTTTTCGACCGTTTTTTTTCGAAATTCGGTCGAAAACGAACGAATTCGAAAAACGGTTGAAATATTTTCGATTTCGACCGGATTTTTCGAAATTCGGTCGAAAACGAACGAATTACGAAAACAAATTCAACACATGTAACGAACCTAACTTAACGAAATGTATTAAATTACGAATTGAAACGAAACGAAACGAAACAAATTTTTCACTTTTGCACATGCCTAATTGAAATGTGCACGAACATTCCAAGACATATGTAACATACTTGGAATGGCATGAAATAAGTGGTTTAATAGAAAATTGTTCAAAATCAACAATATCATTACAATTACGGCTGATACGCATAAATTGTCCTTTAGGGACAGCTCCCAACCATTTAGGATGGTGACAGCTGGTGGTCGGCACGTACCCGTTCCGATCCGTAGATTTAAAAAATGTTTTGGTACAGATCTGATTGTCTTTCTTTGTAATAGTCAAATCTAGATAATTGATGGTGGTTAAACTAAATTCTGCTGTGAAGCTGAGGCCATAACTATTATTATTCATTTGAGATAAAAAGACATCCAATGATGCTTGGGATCCCTCCCACAACATAATGATGTCATCAATGTAGCGTTTGTAATATGCCACTGAACTGTCCTGTTCCCTAAATATAGTCTCCTCCTCCCATTTATTAAGGACCAAGTTGGCAATGCTGGGGGCATAACGAGCTCCCATTGCAACCCCTTTAATTTGCTTATAGAACTTACCCTGTGCCCAAAAATAGTTGTTTCCCATAGCTTGCATGAGGCCTTTAACTAAAAAAAAAAATGTGTGTGTGTCGTTGGATTGCAGTTTTTGCACATGGTAAATAATTATATATTCATTTATATTTGTATTATATTAGCACTTTTTTTAAATCATTTCTTTTTTATTCAATGTTTACATTTATCATACACTTTGTGTGGGTATTCAGATACAAAATACAGTGCATATTATATAGATAATAAAATATGTAAAACTCTAGTTCCCAGGCTTACTCCCTTTTTTTGTCTATATCCCTTTTGTGCATTATTTTGTGCGTGTTTCTATTTTCCACCCTCCCTTCCTCCCTTCCCTACCCACACCACCTTATCATGAACATTTAATTTTACCTCTCATTTATTTTCTTGTTTTCGTACACTACTCCTCCCTATTCTTTATATTTATCTCCGTAGTCTATCCCTTATCGACTGTGGCGGAGAAAGTCTGTCGTCGCACAGCCATGTTTGCCAAATCTGATCAAATTTCCCAGTTTCCCCCCTACGACTATATGTTAGTCTTTCTCTAAGAAGTAAGGAATTCACTAGTAGAATCCACTGCCTTCCCGTGGGGACCTCTGGTGCCATCCAGTATCGTGCTATAAGTTTTCTTGCTAGACATAATACTCTAGTTAACATTATATAAATTCCTTTTGGGAAGGTATCTGCCTCTATGGACCCCAATATATATACCAGGGGGTCCAGTGGGATGTGTGTCTGTGCAAGTCTACTTATGCACTGGGAGACCTCCTCCCAATACCGGTGTAGTTTTGGACATCTCCAGATCAGGTGTATAAAATCGCCCTGATGTATTTTGCACTTCGGGCATAGCGGGGAGTCTCTTCCTCCCCACCTGTACATCTGCTCTGGTGTTCTATATGCCCGGTGCAAAATAAATAGCTGTGACAATCTATGTGATGCTGATATCGATACTACGGGAATACATTCTACGGCCCTTTTCCAAAGGCTTTTGTCTATATTCCCTACATCTTCAGCCCACTTGCTGCAACATTTTAAGGATGTATAATCCTGGGCCCTAGATAGTAGTTCCCTATATATTTTGGAAATTAGTCCTTTCCGATCCTCTATTTCAAGTATTGCCTTGATTAGGGGGGCTGCCGATGTTAGTAGGGATTGTGTTTTTTGTTGTACCTGTAGCGCATGTCGAAGTTGGAGGTACTGATAAAATCCCTATTGGATTTACCTGGAATTTCCGACACAACTGTTCGTATGTTTTCAATACCTCCCCTTCATACAACTGCTCGACAAAATGTATCCCTTTCTCCTTCCACATAGCGAATCCCCTTAGTTCCTGTATTTCCGGGTATCTTGGGTTATGCCATATCGGGGTAAAGGGCAACGGTCCCTTTATTCCCAAGGCTTTCCTAACCTCCCCCCAAACCCTTTTAAGCAAAATACCTGTCGGGGCAGAGCCTGGTATGCTAGGGAGGTCCATTTCCAGGTGAGATGCTGCCACTAATGTAGGGGCACAACTCGTTACCATATTACAAATAGAGTCCTCATTCTTTTCCCGTCCCCATCCCGCTAGGCGTTGAGTCTGAGCAGCCAAAAAATACGTTTTAGGATGTGGGACAGCAAGACCTCCCCTATCCTTTCTATACTGAAGGGTAGCTAGGCTAATCCTGGCTGTCTTCTTCTTAGATATCAGGCCTCTCATCAATGTTTCAATTTGTTTAAACCATTTGTTTGTAATCCACATAGGGAATTGTGGAAGACGTACAGGATCTGTGGTGCCCATGTCATTTTAATTAGGTTTGCCCGTCCTACCACCGATAGTGGAAGTTTACACCAACTATTGCATTTCTCCTTCTGTCTGGCCAATAGTGGGCCCAGATTTAGCTGGAGATACTCCGCCGGATCTGGAGATACCACCACTCCTAGGTACCTAAAACTGTTGCTTATAACAATCTGCTCTGCTCCGTGTGGCAGTGGTCCCTCCATTTTGTCTATAGGCATCAGGATTGACTTTGACCAGTTAATGGCAAACCCCGAGAAGCAACCAAACTTCCCAATGATCTGCATCACTGCCTGCAGCGATGCAGAAGAGTCGCCTAAGTAGATTAGCGCATCGTCTGCATACAATGATATCTTATCTTCCCTCTGGCCCCTACGGAATCCCACCACCTCGGTGGAGTTGCGAATAGAGATGGCCAGGGGCTCGATCGCCAATGCAAACAGCAATGGGGACAATGGGCACCCCTGCCGGGTACCTCTATACAGCTTGAACGTAGATGAAAGATTGTTATTGATATGGAGTCTGGCTCTGGGTTCAGAGTACAGCACCTTCACCCATCCTATAAACCTATCTCCCATTCCGAATCTTGCCAGGGTCTCCAGGAGGTAGGGCCACTCCACACTATCAAACGCTTTGGCAGCGTCCAGCGACAGGATGGCCCTACCTCCCGGATTGTCCACCGGCATCTGCAAATTCAAATAAAGTCGCTGAATATTATCTGCCGTGGAGCGAGATGGTATAAAGCCACATTGATCTCTATGTATCAGTTTTCCTATCACCCGTGATAGCCTTGAGGCCAATATTTTGGCCAATAGCTTGACATCTGCATTTAGCAAAGATATTGGGCGGTAGGAATCCAGCAGCAGTTTATCCTTTCCTGGCTTTAATATGACGATAATTATGGCTTCCTGCATGCTCTCTGGTAATGTACCTGTTTCAGTTACCTCCTGCAAAGTCTGTAGCAAGGGCGGCATGCCCTCTGCCGGTATGCCATCTGGTCCTGGTGACTTATTTAGCGAAGCCTCGTGCAGTGCGTTCTTCAGCTCTGGCATAGTGATTGGCGAGTTTAACATTTCCCTATCAGCTTCAGACAACTGTGGAAAGGTGCATGATTGCAAAAAATCAGTCATATCTGATGGACTGTATCTAGCTTTAGAGAAGTATAATTCCTGTATTCGCCTCTATTGCTCTAATATTTGAGGTTTCCCGCTGCCCCCTTTCTATGAGGGCAAGGAGGCGCCCCGTGTTTTCCCCTTCCTCAAAATAGCTTTGTTGTTGGAAGTATCTGCTCTTCTCTGCTGCCGTTAATAGAACAGAGTTATAGAGGGATTGTGGCTCCCTCTAAGAGTCATGCCTAGCTTGAGAGGGGTCTGCAACCAGGGCTTGTTCCCTAGCTTTCAGTTAATCTCGTACCCTTTTTTCCCATTCCCTGGAGCGGGTTTTAATACCCGAGATCTCCTTGATCAGGCAGCCCCTCAGAAATGCTTTAAGTGCGTCCCATACAATCGCTGCACTAGCAGAGCCCATGTTGAAATGATAGAACTCCCGTATTGCCTCCCCTGTCCCATCTGTAGGTGGCAATAGGGTCAGCCAGTATGGGTTCACTTTCCAGGGCATGCGGTCCGATGTCATAGTGACGTTGAGCTTTACCCAAAATGGCGAATGATCGGATAGTAGACGAGGCTCATAGGCCGAGTCCACTACCCGGTGCATTAGCAACTCATTCCCCAGCCCTAAATCAATACGGGAGAGTCCATCATGTGTGGCGGAATAACATGAATATAATACAGAAAAAACTGCGCTTGTCACAAATGGATAGTCAATTAGTAACAATGTAACAGTCACTAAGGGTAAAAAATGGGGAGGCAGTGGCTCTTGTGCCGAGACACTAGAGAAAATACAGCAAGAAAAACAGAGGTTTAGAGCTGCGCCTTGACACCCGGACTCGGTGTAGTCAAAGAGTCCATATATCAATCATGTGGAAATAACACAATCCTTCAGCCAGAAAAAAATGTAGCAATAAATATTAGCTCCAAAAGTCTCTGCTGGTCTTAGTTCAGGATGGACGTGTAATAATCACCACTGTGCTAAAACTTGGCTCTTCAATGTGGCCTACCACCAGAAGTCTAAGCAGCTTACCAGAGGAATAACTGTTAACAGCAGTCGGCTATAACCCAGCCGCGGCCTTTGAGGGAGATCGAACGAATCCCAAATCCTAGGGCAGTGCCTACACCTGGGCTCCACTCCGCAACTCCACCAGTTAGATCATATATGTAAAATGATGATAAAGGCAGACATAGCGTAGTCCCGCAGGGACTTTAATTAAAAAACATAAAAACCAGAATACTCACATTTGCGATGAGTTAAACAGGCATGTAAAACACAATGTTGCCGGCCGGCAAACAGATTGGAAAAAACCCTCCTCCAAAGCGTGATGATGTCACCGACGTCTTCCCAGACGCGTTTCGTCATAGGACGTTGTCAATGGGATAGGGCGTTGCGGTGAGTCATCACTTAAATAGGCCAGGACCTCGCCGTGAGGTGTAGATCCAGGACTGCAGACGCCATCTTAGTCAAGGGCAAAATGCCAATACTTGACCACATCTAAAGCTATTCCAACATAAACTAAAAAAAACTTTCCTTAGGAGGTACAGCGGGCAGAGCCTCCGTCTTGTACTCCCGAGGGGATAAGAAAGAAAAAGAAGAAGCGGAAAAAAACTTTTATTTAATAGCGTGGACACGGGAAATTATAGCAGACGCCTGATATATCATTCTCGTTATATACATCTAATCCTTGTTATGGCGACATCTAGTGGATTTTTTGAAAAATGCAGCGGAGTCATCACATTGGGAAAAAACGGCCAAAACATGTTGTCTGCCTTGACCTTATATAGACCATATGGTACATATATTGATCGATAGCTGCCGATCAAACGTATTTAATGGAATGAAAAAAAAAGAGAATATGAGCCCAATAATTAATGCATCCCCCGACTTAGGTGAAATTAATATCTAAAGTGAAAAAGATATATAAAGTGAACTAAATATTAATATTGGTGTAATTTTAAACCCACCAAGAGGGTTTAGATCGAAAATTTATACATAAACACACCTACGTGGTTATGTATCAGTGTTTCTACTAGAAGCTACAGTGCAAGTGTATACACCAAATAGGGTGTTAGTGATATAGATAATACTTAAAGGACTCATATTTTAATGAGCCTCTAATAAAACTATAAAGATTATAATACTAAATTGGTAAAAGAATTCCAACCAAGTGTGGAAAATGTTAAATATAATTCCCATAAGTGCAAACTATTTTTATATAGTGGTCATTATAAGGGGCTCATCGTTACATGGGCATAATGTGACACAAAGGAAAAAAGAAGGAACAAAGGGGGGGGCAGAAAACCCAAAGGGGGAAAAAATATATAATCAAATACATTAGTTCCGACACTGTGTGGAAAATGTTATCTAATTAACCCAAAGGAAAACATTTATTAATGATCCGAAAAAAAATCTCCTGACCAGAATACCATCCTATCATTCCCATTGGCATCAGCAGTAGATACAACCACACCTCACGTTGAGTTCTAGTACATTATTAGGCATTATTGATAAAGGCGTTGACATCAGTTTCGATGTTTAACCCATATGGTGTGTAACATTTTAAGCGGTATATCCAGCTCATTTCCATTCTTGAAATGGTCCTTACTAGATGACTACCCCTCCAATTGGGTTTAAATGTGTCTATCCCCACAAACAGAGTTTTGGATGGATCTTTGTTGTGCTTGAGGAGGTAGTGTTTTGAAACCGAATGGTTTCTAAACCCACTTATAATATTGGTTATATGCTCATTGATGCGAACCTGTAGGGCCCGTTTAGTCCGTCCCACATATTGCAGGCCACAAGGGCACTGCAACATATAGAAGACCCCCTGTTGACGCACACGTGATGCATGGTTTTATGGTATGCTCCTGTCCTGTCACCGTGGAGACAAACTTGGTAATCCACCTCTCTTGACAGGAATTCAAGTCGCATACTCTGCATTTTCAACACCTATAATACCCTGTTAATTGGTCGAAAAAACCCATACTCCCTGTTGGGGGATTTATGGTGTTAATCGCTACCTGAGTCCTTAGGGGTTGGGCTCCCCTAAAAATGACTCTTGGATTATCTGGGAGAACCTCTTTCAAAACATTATCGTTCAATGCTAGATGCCAATGTTTTTTGATGAGTTGCTTAATACTTTTATGTTGAACCGAATATGTAGTGACAAAAGGCACCCCCAGCGGGAATTGCTCACCCTGTACTGGGGCCTTATCTACCAAAAGGCTTTCTCTGTCAGTGTTGAGCACCTCTTCCCTGGTTACTTTCAGAGTTTCTTCGTGATAGCCCTTTTCTAGAAATCTCCCTGTCAAGACCTGGGCTTGATTCTTGAACCTGTAGGGCCCGTTTAGTCCGTCCCACATATTGCAGGCCACAAGGGCACTGCAACATATAGAAGACCCCCGTTGACGCACACGTGATGCATGGTTTTATGGTATACTCCTGTCCTGTCACCGTGGAGACAAACTTGGTAATCCACCTCTCTTGACAGGAATTCAAGTCGCATACTCTGCATTTTCAACACCTATAATACCCTGTTAATTGGTCGAAAAAACCCATACTCCCTGTTGGGGGATTTATGGTGTTAATCGCTACCTGAGTCCTTAGGGGTTGGGCTCCCCTAAAAATGACTCTTGGATTATCTGGGAGAACCTTTTTCAAAACATTATCGTTCAATGCTAGATGCCAATGTTTTTTGATGAGTTGCTTAATACTTTAATGTTGAACCGAATATGTAGTGACAAAAGGCACCCCCAGCGGGAATTGCTCACCCTGTACTGGGGCCTTATCTACCAAAAGGCTTTCTCTGTCAGTGTTGAGCACCTCTTCCCTGGTTACTTTCAGAGTTTCTTCGTGATAGCCCTTTTCTAGAAATCTCCCTGTCAAGACCTGGGCTTGATTCTTGAAGTCCATGGTGTCACTACAGTTCCTCCTAAGCCTCAAAAACTGGCTCTTGGGAACCCCAGTAATCCACGGTCTGTGGTGGCAACTGTCGGTAGGTATGAAGGAGTTTCTATCGGTCTCCTTAAAGAAGGTTGAGGTGGTGAACCTGTCCACTACTATTCTGATATTTAGATCTAAATAGTGAACCTCTGTCTGACTTGCCTCAAACTTAAGGGCTATTCCTCTATCGTTACTATTTAAGGAGGCCATGAAGGATGTTAACTCCTGGTGGTCACCTGCCCATAGGAGGAGGATGTCATCAATATACCTTGCCCAAAGGGTGACATGGGGTATATTATTGGACAAGATGACATCCTCCTCCCATTTGGCCATAAATAGGTTGGCCAAACTTGGGGCATATTTCGCCCCCCATTGCCACTCCCGTATCTTGACGGTAGAAACTACCTTCGAACCAAAAATAGTTTGAGGCGGCGGCGAATCTAAGTAAAGACATAATGAACTCTATTTGTTTGGCTTGCAGCCCTGACTGTAGTTGGAGGTAATATGACACGGCCTCGAACCCAAGGTGGTGGGGGATGATGGTGTATAAGGAATTTACATCAATAGTAACCATCCACATGTCTCTTGCGGGGGAATAATTAGCCAATAAATTAATAATGTGTTTGGAATCCCTTATATAGGAGGGGATCTGTTTCACAAGTGGCTGTAAATAAAAATCAATGTACCTGCCCACCCGGGACGTGATCGAATCAATCCCACTAACTATGGGATGTCCCTGGGGGAGGGTAGGGTTCTTGTGCAACTTAGGTAAATAATAAATCGTGGGTGTACGTGATGCTTTAGGTATCAGATGCAATCTTTCTTTAGGCGTTAGAATCCCCTCATAGAGGCCTCTTATATTTAACATTTTCCACACTTGGTTGGAATTCTTTTACCAATTTAGTATTATAATCTTTATAGTTTTATTAGAGGCTCATTAAAATATGAGTCCTTTAAGTATTATCTATATCACTAACACCCTATTTGGTGTATACACTTGCACTGTAGCTTCTAGTAGAAACACTGATCCATAACCATGTAGGTGTGTTTATGTATAAATTTTCGATCTAAACCCTCTTGGTGGGTTTAAAATTACACCAATATTAATATTTAGTTCACTTTATATATCTTTTTCACTTTAGATATTAATTTCACCTAAGTCGGGGGATGCATTAATTATTGGGCTCATATTCCCTTTTTTTTGCATTCCATTAAATACGTTTGATCGCAGCTATCGATCAATATATGTACAATATGGTCTATATAAGGTCAAGGCAGACAACATGTTTTGGCTGTTTTTTCCCAATGTGATGACTCCGCTGCTTTTTTTTCAAAAAATCCACTAGATGTCGCCATAACGAGGATTAGATGTATATAACGAGAATGATATATCAGGCATCTGCTATAATTTCCCGTGTCCACGCTATTAAATAAAAGTTTTTTCCGCTTTTTCTTTCTTATCCCCTCAGGAGTACAAGACGGAGGCTCTGCCCGCTGTACTTCCTAAGGAAAGTTTTTTTTAGTTTATGTTGGAATAGCTTTAGATGTGGTCAAGTATTGGCATTTTGCCCTTGACTAAGATGGCGTCTGCAGTCCTGGATCTACACCTCACGACGAGGTCCTGGCCTATTTAAGTGATGACTCACCGCAACGCCCTATCCCATTGACAACGTCCTATGACGAAACGCATCTGGGAAGACGTGCGGTGACGTCATCACGCTTTGGAGGAGGGTTTTTTTCAATCTGTTTGCCGGCCGGCAACATTATGTTTTACATGCCTGTTTAACTCATCGCAAATGTGAGTATTCTGGTTTTTATGATTTTTAATTAAAGTCCCTGCGGGATTACGATGTCTGCCTTTATCATCATTTTACATATATGATCTAACTGGTGGAGTTGCGGAGTGGATCCCAGGTGTAGGCACTGCCCTAGGATTTGGGATTCGTTCGATCTCCCTCAAAGGCCGCGGCTGGGTTATAGCCGACTGCTGTTAACAGTTATTCCTCTGGTAAGCTGCTTAGACTTCTGGTGGTGGGCCACATTGAAGAGCCAAGTTTTAGCACAGTGGTGATTATTACACGTCCATCCTGAACTAAGACCAGCAGAGACTTTTGGAGCTAATATTTATTGCTAAATTTTTTTCTGGCTGAAGGATTGTGTTATTTCCACATGATTGATATATGGACTCTTTGACTACACCGAGTCCGGGTGTCAAGGCGCAGCTCTAAACCTCTGTTTTTCTTGGAGTAACATGAATAGCATCTCTCATCCACATGCCTCTCACGCCAAACATCATGAAGTCCTATTTCCACGAGCAGTGAAGCAAAGGCTGTTTTATTAGCCATATGCCCCATCCCTCTAGATGAGAAAGATATCCTGTCCAGGCTTCTATCTAGTGTGTTGTTAAAGTCGCCTAGTATCAATACCGGTACGTCTGGGGAGAGTGCCATAAATTGCACCAGATTCCTTAGTGGTGCTGCCATACATGGTGGAGGGACATATATTAAAGCAAGAATACACACCAGACCATTAATTTTACACAATAAAAAAACTTATCTGCCCTCTCTATCTATCTGCTGTTGGAGGCACTCAAAAGTTACATTAGCTGAAATCAGCACCCCTACTCCTCTAGAATAGGAGGAGTGTGTTGAATGGTATTGCAGACAGATTATCTGGGGTTTCATTTTATCAAAATATTTAAACACCGCTTTTCTTTTGACCTTGTCCCCATAAGCCCCTAACATTCCATGACAACAACATTATGCCCTTATTATTCCTATTCGCCATTACCCCTAATAGAGAGCAGTTCTATATAAGTCATGAACCATAAAAGTAAAAAAAAGATATTAAAATAAATAAGCTTAAAGATATACTTCCCATAGAGTTTACAACCTTTCCCTCTACCTCAGTGTAGTAATGATATCTTAATATTGTAATAGTAATATCTTGTGTTACCCCTTCTTCCAGTGCTTACTTGTGAGACAGTTCCATACTTCTAATAAACCTGTGTGATCTACGTAATAAAGTTTAAACATTATATCAATACATTTTTGTGGTGTGACCCCCCCCTTCCCTCCGCATCACCTCCTCTTTCCCTCCCTCCCAGCCCCCCCCTCCTCCCCTCTCCCATAGTTAAGCATTTTCATTAGCATCGGTCTTGGATACCCGCTTTCCTGTCGGGGTTTCATAGGGACTCGGTGGGCTCGTTCAATGCAAAAAAAAGATGAAAATTATGCCGCTCCGAACTCCTCCCTGAGCCACCCTTCCAGAAAAGTTACAGGATCAGCTCCCTCACTCCGCTCCGGCATGCCTATTATTCTAACATTACATCTGCGATTTCTGTTCTCTAGTTCATCGATTTTTGCGGCCTGGATATCTATTTGTTTCTTCAGCCCCAGAACATCTTGTCTAAGTGGCAGTAGAATGTCCTCAGCGGCGCTTACTCTCTCCTCCAAGGCGGCAGTTCTTTTTTCTGACTCTGTCAGCCTTATATTAGCACTTTAAATAATATTTAGCGCTGCTTCACTATGTTAACTATATTATCTATATTTTCACTGGTGCTGGCAACACTACAGAAGCCAAATAGCTTTATATATTTTTGCATTAAGCACTTTATTACTCTGATCATTTACACCTTTAGTAGTTCAATAGTACCTCACTGATTATTTTTTGCAAGAGTTCATTGGGACCTGTTCATGTAACCTGAAGCAGCATCATTTAGGTGTAGCTAGATTGAGTGTGTAGTGACATGGGATAGAACATATTAAGGAGGAACTTTCGTATATCAGTGGCTCACTTCTGAGTGGGGAACTGCCTTAATATTTGATTCTTCATATGACAGAAGCCTCCCTCTGGTTCCGGGCATTGGTGAGCATGCCTGCGGGCACGGTGGTACTCTGCTTGCATGAACACAGCCAGACCTTGCTGACAAGTCAGTCTATGGCTCTTTGGCCACAGGGCCACTTGTGATGTAAATTTTGGCCAAATCATCAAGAATTGAATAAAATTCAAGCTGCATATTCACAATAGATCTGCCCATTATGGATTACCTTTATTGTTATTTACGTGTTAGTATAATCTTGATGGGTTACCCAGGATTGGACCCTAAGGCTACAATTCTGATTATAAACAAGAGAATAAAGTGTAGCGCTAAAAGAGAAATGAAAAGGAAACCCTGTAATTAAGTCTTTGAAAAGTGTTACTGTGGTACCTAAATTGTCCAGGTAAACAATAAAGTGAGTGAATCAAAGTCTGTGACTAACTCCAATTCAACAGAGTATAGTAACTTATAAGATACACTGTGGTTGATAGATGATCCACCACCAACTGATGATAATTATGAAGCCTACCAGAAGGCTCGGACCAAAATAAGTGTATACTTATCAGGTCATACAAGCTAAGGTGATACCAAGACTCCAAACAAACTCCAATAAAGGAAAATTAGTAGGGCTCCTAGAACTTCCTTGTAGATGGTACTTGATATTAAGCAATATTCATAGAGACCTGTTTAGTGGTACTAATAAATGCTCCAAATAATGATGTTTACACATCCATAGGTTTCAAAACAATGCAGATTGGAAAAAGAGAAATAAAGGTGCACATAGTGTGATTCTGTAATAATATTTGACAGTATTTAATGTAAAAAAGGTTTTACACTCACATTTAAGTAGAATAAAACAAACGCTTAAAACAATTCCGGCAGTGGGGTCAGTGTAGTCCCCCGACGCGTTTCGTTCACTAGAACGCCATCTGGGGCACTGACTCACTGCCAAAAAACACCCTTATATATACAAGAGTACCCCGATACCTTAATTATGGCTCCAGTGTAAAGAGGGACAATGTCTGATGCATACTTCCAGGTTACATCCAAATGGCATCCACAGCGTGAGCTCCAAGCCTCGAAATGGAAACGAGGCTGGAATGCATCGTCACAAACGTGACAGGAAGTGGACGTTCCAAGAGTGCACTCACAGCCTCATAGTGAAAAGAGAGGCTGGAGCGCAGCGCAATCTGCATAATGCGGAGACTACGCCTGATCATGAATGGAAACGTCTCCTCTTTAATAGGAGGCCGCGGCCTCATTGTAATGAGGACATCTAGAGATCGGAGATGGAAATAATCAAAATAAAGAAAAAAATCCTGCACAAACTATTCCCAGCACTCAGAAAAGTCATGCTAATCGGAAATATACAATTTGTAAACACTGGGGTCACAAACCTCACTTTATAAGAAAACTTATTCTGCCGGATCATCCTGAAACCCAATCTGCGGTCAATACTCCTCATCGCATAGAGCTTGACTGGAAACAGGTTACCGCTAAAAATGCTAAGTCACACATCTAAATTGGGCTGTGGGCTCTACCTCTACCTTGGTTCCCCATACCCGGAACCTGCTCAGTCCTAACTATCCCCCTATTACAAGCCGCAACGCATTGCTGCCCGGTCCCCTTAGTTTGACCACTACTGTACGGTAGTGGCGGTGTTACGTTTACTGATGTTTTGTTCTTATGTCTTATTTTTCTTTTCAATTTTTCGCTTTTCTCCTTTCTTCTACCTTACTGGATATCGAATGCCGTGCCGAGTACTTCCTGACCCTGAAGCTGGGAGGTTCGCCCCTTTGAATTTTACGTCTGGCCGACTGGTCTGTTCCAATTGGTCATGGGAGTACTGTGTATTTTATACTGCATATCAGTTATGCGCATATCTCTTTCATATGAGTGCTCGGGTGGTGAGTTCTATGGAACTGCCCAGGACTATGCTACCCCCTCAATTAGCATTTCCTATTACTAAATACTATGACACTTAAACTCCTATCCATGAACACCAAGGGCCTCAACCACCCGGTTAAAAGAAAGTCCTTATGGGGAGAGGCGATCACTCACCACTGCGATGTGATCTGTGCCCAAGAAATGCATTTTTGTGCGAAAGCCCTGCCAAAATGCTCCCATGGGAGTTTTCCCTAAGTGTTCACTGCTAATGCAGACTCTAAAACCAAAGGGGTTCTAACTGCCATTAGAGATATTGTTGCATTCCAATTTCATGAATCCATTTGTGACCCTCTTGGTCGGTTTATTATTTTAATATGTGACCTGGATTCCACCACGTACACAATAGTCAATGCTTATTCCCCTAATAATCACCAGGTGCATTTTTTCAACAAACTAATAAAGAGAGTACACCAGGTCCAAAAGGCTCTGCTCATTGTGTGTGGAGATTTTAATGTGAGCCCGGACCCCAGAATGGATTCCACCACTTCCTCCACGAGACTCCACCCGGCGCTGTCTCCATCGATTCTCAAGAATAACCTTTATGATGCCTGGCGCTGCTTACATGCAGATGAGAAGGACTTTACATTTTTCTCTCCACCACACTGTGTCTATACGAGAATAGATATTTTTTCTGGTAGACCAAAGGGTTTTGTTTCAGGTTAA
The DNA here is from genome assembly GCA_029574335.1 of Rana kukunoris. Taxonomy (NCBI): domain Eukaryota; kingdom Metazoa; phylum Chordata; class Amphibia; order Anura; family Ranidae; genus Rana; species Rana kukunoris. Next base: position 147,882,279 of record CM056055.1, read on the forward strand.
GTCTGTCAAGATTAATGACATTTCATGGAGTGATCATGCTTCTGTGGTATTGTCTGTGGCTAACTCTGCCTCCTTTGGACCTCCTCCAGTTTGGAGACTAAACACCTTTCTTTTACAGGATAAGGAGATTAGGGCCAAAGTGTACACCCACATTACTGAATTCTTTAAGGACAATCTTGGTTCGGTGCAATGCCCTTTTACACTATGGAACGCCCATAAGGCATTCATTAGGGGTGTTTTCATCCAGGCGGGGGCTAGATACAGGAGGCAGAGGCAGAAGCGACTTATGGACCTTATGGGGCAAAAATCCGACTTAGACAGTAAAAATAAACAAAACCCCAACTACGCCTTATCTAGGCAACTTACAAACCTTAGGGCGGACCTTAGGCTGCACCTCCTAGAAAACTTTGAACGTACTTCCAAGCGACTAAAGATGACTTACTATGCATCGGGTAACAAAGCAGGCAAGCTATTATCTCAAACCCTCAAAGGACACAGGTATAAACTAAAGGTCCCATATATGCTCCATCCAGACACTAACCAGAAAGTGTTTCACCCACAACAAATTGCAGACGCATTTAGCTGCTTTTATGGCAAATTGTATAATCTTAAGGACGATCCGGCCACATTTCAACCAACCCCTGAATTTATTTCCCAATTCCTAGAGAAATTAAATATCCCCAAAGTGTTCTGTGACCAACTTAGTTTTTTAAATCTTACCTTTATGAACGAAGAACTGTCCACAGCTATAGACTCACTACCTTTAAATAAGTCACCCGAGCCTGACGGCTTCAGCAGCGAATATTACAAAGAATTCAAATCTCTACTCCTACCCCACCTGTTGCAGGTGTTCCAATCAGCGGCTACCTTTGCTTCCTTTCTGTCGGAAATGTTAGAAGCTCTCATTGTGGCCTTGCCCAAACCAGGCAAAGAGCCTACCTCCCCATCCAACTTAAGACCGATCTCACTACTTAATATCGACCTTAAACTGTACGCCAAATTGATTGCTACACGATTGGTAGATATTATGCCCACACTGATACACCCTGACCAGTCTGGATTCACTAAACATAGGCAAACCTCTGACGCCACTCGACGTATGATTAATGTTATTTATTTAGCAAAGATGCAGCAAAGGCCTTCTCTGCTCCTATCTTTGGATGCAGAGAAGGCCTTTGACAGGATCCACTGGACTTATCTGTCTAAGACCCTTGAATCGTTTGGATTCGGTGGTAGTATTCTCACAGCTATCCAAGCCCTATACTCCAAGCCGTCGGCTAGAGTCTACATGTCAGGTATTCTATCAGCCCCATACACTATAACTAACGGTACGAGGCAGGGGTGCCCTCTGTCCCCTCTAATATTTAACCTCCTAATGGAACCCTTGGCCATATCAGTGAGATCCCATCCTAAGATAACAGGACTTAAATATTTATTTATTTTTGGTCTTTTTGATTTAAATTATATTTTTATTTATTTTTTGGTCTTTTTGATTTAAAATATATAATGATATTTTTATTTATTTTTTGGTCTTTTTGATTTAAAATATATAAATATTTTTCTTTTTTTTGGTCTTTTTGATTTTTTTATTGAATATCCAAATATTAAAACCCACCAAATCAAACCCTCCCCAGAACATCTATTATATTTTTTAACTTGATTTCAACATTTTTGTTCCTCTGACAAATCTCCCTGGTCGAGCGTTGTATCTCGTCAATCTTCTCCCTGCAGGCCTGGATATCTGAAATAATCAGATGTGCGCTGTAGCTATCAAATCCGCCACCAGCTCCTGAAATGTGTGAGAAAAATATGTATTAAAATTTTGCAGGCTTACATCTAGATTAGATGAAGCTGTGTTATATGTTACTTTACCGGATGTGGTGGCAGGCTGATTATCATCACCATCCCACGGGGTGTGGCTTGGGTGCTGCCTTGCTACTCCCGTTTTGAAGCTTCATGACGCCCTACGAGAATGAAGAAAATGGAAATATGAAGAGGCCTAAAAGAGGAATATGATTCAGTTTAGACAATTTGTGGGACTATTGATGTTTTGAACAACCCCTCTGGGCAGAACACAGGATTGTAGGCCTTCCCAAAGATCATTACATTTCTTGTACCTTTGCTATAGATTTCAACATGTAGGCAAACCAAGTATACACTGGATCACCTCACCTCTGTGTGAACCCCTAAATGGGTAATTCTTGTGGCCAACAATTCGGCAAATGAGTCCACATGTGGCAACAACTGCTGAGCAGACTCTCCTTTTACTGTATATTGTATTTTTTTTACAGTAATAGAATTTATTTAAGAACACATCAACATTAATTCCACAATTGATCTCACTTTAAACTAAAAAATGTCACAAGTTTCATGGTTGTGGGCACAATATTTGGTCGTAGGAGTCATCATTCCGAAAGAACGACGACTTTTACGACCAATTCTTGGGCCCAAAAAAATTTAATCCATACAGTACAACCTGCAAGAAAAAGCACATGGCGCAAACACAAAACACCAAAAAAATGACACATGAAAATTACTTACTTCTTGTAATAACTCTCCTGATCCTGCTCATTGTGTCTGTCTCCCGCAGCTTCAGGTCCGACCACCTTTTTCTTATCTGCTCTTTGGTTCTTTGGACACCAAATTTCCGATGGAGACTCCTCCTCACCTTCTCCATTATCTTTGCCTGGCCTTATTGGGGTACCTATAAGGTCCACGCCTCCCATCATAGTCCTCTGCTTTAAATATGAGGACCATCTCCACCATTTCTTCAAAGGTCATGTTGGTGGCCTTATATCTCCTTCTCCTGGAGATCTCTCCTTCCGCCCGGCCTGGCTCTTGATGTGCGTTCATATTTCCTAGCATGTGCTCCCCGATAAAAAAAATAATGAAAAGGGACGGGGAAAGGACTACACTGAACATCAGGGGTGGGGAGACGTGCGTAGCGTCCCACATGCGCGTGTATAAAGAGATACCACGTGGGTGAAAGGGGCGTTCCCAGTTTGTGCAAGACGGCGGAGATAACGATCGGGTTCAACTACGGTATGTAACTACATTTTAAAGTTTATTAGTGATGGGATGAGTTGGTGGGCTAATTACATATGGTGATAACCTAGGAGAAAGTTACAATAAACATTTTAAGAAATGGCCATCTATAGTGCTGTCGTACGTAACTGCGTTTAGCTTCAGCATTTTGCTCAAACTATGGTGTGTGGGCAATGTCGTTTCTCAGATGTATTTGGAAAAAACGTGGTTTAATACATGTTGAAAATGGTCGCTTTTAAGTCTTGCCCAAACTAGATCGTAGTGGTTTTCTAACGTTTCGTCCACAAATGAGTGAGGGATCTAGGCCTCATTACACACAACCGGTCATCTTTTTCATATGAACTGACCAACACATGATATGCTAATTCCTCCTTGTCGTTTGCACGACGAAAGAGAAGGGGCGGGGAAACATCGAATTCATAATCATGGGCGGAAGACATGTGCAAAGTGTATGTTAAGGTCGAACACACGTGTCGTACGTCCGACCGGGGTTGCGGAAGGAAGACGATTGAACGACAAGCGTGTAGGTAGGTTTTGAACTTGGGACAGCAGTGGCCTATTCAGGAAAGACATACATTTAAGGGCTAGATGTTGATAAAGAGTACTCGAGTTTCAAGACTGTGGATTGACATTATTGTATTTTCATTTGTTTTTGTCTGGCAGAAATGAACAAATTTAACAAAAAAGATTTTTTGGAAGTTTTCATTAACAAGTGGAGAGAGCAGCCAGTTCTGTGGGCCACAAAAGACCAGAGGTCCAGGAACAGAGATCTGAGGAAAGCAGCACTGGAGAGCCTGCTCCCACTTGTGCACAGTCAGGTGGGGCCTAATGTGACTGCTGAGCAGTTGGAGGTCAGAATTGGGACATTGAGAGGCTCCTACAGGAAGGAACGCGTCAAGGTCTTAAATTCGATGAGGTCTGGAGCTGGAGCAGGGCAGGTATATGTACCAAAGCTGTGGTACTACAACAGACTGTCCTTTCTGGATGACCACCTGGAAGTAAGGGAGTCACTTTCCAGCCTTCCCCCCAGAAGACAGAGTGCAAGAGGGTGGTCCAGCCTTCCCTCCAGCTTTCCCTCCAGCCTTCCCTCCAGCCTTCCCTCCAGCCAACCTGATGCTCCTCCGGTAGATGAGCCCTCTCAGCAGCCTTCCATCCTGGAGGAAGAGCCGGATTTGGCTGTCTGGAGTCAGGTATAGTACTTTCAATGTGCAAATGTGTGTGTGGTTTAAATTTTGCTAAATAGATGTTAAGATGTTTAACCACTTGCTTACTGGGCACATAAACCCCCTTCGTGCCCAGGCGAAATTTCAGCTTCCGGCACTGCGTTGCTTTAACTAACATTTGCACGGTCGTGCGACGTGGCTCCTAAACAAAATTGACGTCCTTTTTTCCCCACAAATAGAGCTTTATTTTGGTGGTATTTGATCACCTCTGCGTTTTTAATTTTTTGCGCTATAAACAAAAAAACAGCGACAATTTAAAATATATATATATATTTTTTACTTGTTGCTATAATAAATATCCCATTTTTTTTTAAAACATTTTTTTTTCTCAGTTAAGGCCGATACGTATTTTTCGATGTATTTTTGTAAAAAAAAAAAAAAAAAACGCAATAAGCGACTGGTTTGCACAAAAGTTATAGCGCCTACAAAATGGGAAACAGAATTATGATTTTTTTTATTATTATTTTTTTTAATAGTAATGGCGGCGATCTGCGATTTTTATTGGGACGCAGATATTGAGGCGGACACATCGGACACTTTTGACACAAATTTGGGACCATTCACATTTATACAGCGATCCGTGCTATAAAAATGCACTAATTACTGTATAAATGTGACTGTCAGTGAAGGGGTTTACACTAGGGGGTGAGGACGGGGTTAAGTGTGTATCCTGGGTGTGTTCTAACTGTGTGGGGGGAGGGGGTGACTGGGGGAGGTGACCGATGCTGTGTATCTATGTACAAGGGACACAGATCGGTCTCCTCTCCTTTACACACAGAGCTCCACGTCCCTGCTATCATCTGCTTGTTTTCCCGCCGATCGCATGTACCCGATGGACATCGCGGCCGCCAGGTACATGCATCGGCTCTTCAGCAATGCGGCGGGACAGTGTTTACCCGCCGCGCGCCACCCAGTGGCGCGCACGGGTAATGCACTTTAAATGACGTCCAAAGACGTCAACTTGCCACTTGAGAGCCGCGCTGTTGACTTCTTTTGTCAATAGCGTGGGTCTCAAGTGGTTAAAGAAAAAAAAAAGGACTAGCTAAATGTGTTTTACATATCATTAGTCAGTAGTGGCCACTAATGTTGAGGTTAAAAATGTTTTTAAGAAAGATTTTTATAAAGATTTTTTTTGAAACATACAAAAACAAACAGAAGGACACAGAATACATATATACATTAACATACAAACAATTTACAAAAAATGGTCTCAGTGTATTAAGTTAATCTACGTTGGTTATAGTATGGATAATATGGATATTTCAAGATCCTATACTCTTCTATCGGGTGGGCTCCCAAACTATATTTTCCCCTATTGTACCTCTAGGACCTCAGGAGGACAGTCCCCGGGGGTAGATGGAAGAAGAATGTGGAGAAGGGGAGGGGGAGGAGTGTGCGTCAGATAAAACACAAGTAGGGGAGAGGGGAGAGAGGGATGAGAAAGCAAGAAGAAAGAAGAGAAAAGAGAAAAAAAAGAAGGTGAAAAAAATCCTAATACTAAGTGAATTTAAGTGTATATTTTAAGTTTATATTCTGTCTAAATAAATAGTTATATATCATTTAATGTGTTGGAGGGACTAATAAGCCCACCCACCATTATTAATGAGAGAGGGGAAAAAAAGAAGGAGGGGAAAAAGTCCAAAAAGTAAGTGGATATAGGTGTACATTTAAAATTTACTGAAGTAAGTTTAGAGTATTTATTTTAACTTTATATTATATCTAAATATAAAAATCCTTTATTATATTAGTGCATTAAGAAGAGAAGAGGTTAAAAAAATACAAACTGCAGGGGTCAGAATAATAATAATAATAATTTCTTGACAAACAGTTTGCAACAGTCATGAGCTGAAAATTGTGTGTGATTTTGGAACCCAAAAGTAAAAATGTCCCTTTTTTTAATACACAGGAGGCCATCAGCCAGCAGGAGGTACAGGAAAGTGCCAGGCAGGAGGAGGGCAGGGTGAGTGGCACAGAGGAGGTGGCGGCCCAAGTGGCTTGGAGGAGGTGGCAGGCCCAAGTTGCTCGGAGGAGGTGGCTGGGCCTAGTAGCAGTACTAGGTGTCAGGTGCCTCCAATACGCCTTCAACCCAGAAGGGCCGCGAGGGATACAAGGGTATGTGAGGCCTCACTGGCTCTCATTCGCGAGGCACAGGCCAGCCTCCAGCAGCCTGCCACCCCTCAGGAGGTTTTTTTTTACTGTGATCATGGCCAATGAGTGAGGACCAGCGTCTCCTCTTTGAGGGACTCCTCGTAACCTTGGCTAATAAGGGGGTGAGGGGTCTTCTCACTGAGGAGACAGTGCTTTGTTCTCATGGCCATCTACAAACACCAGCTCCCTCACAACCTCCTCCTTCTTCTTCTTCTCCTCCTCCTGCTCCTCTTTCTTCTTCTTCTCCTCCTCCTGCACCTCTTTCTTCTTCTTCTTCTTCGTCTTCTTCTCCTCCTCCTGCTCACTTTTCTTCTTCTTCTTCTCCTCCTACTGCTCCTCTTTATTCTTCTTCTTCTTCTTCTTCTCCTGCTCCTACTGCTTCCCCTACTCGTTCTTCTTCTGCTCCCCCTGCTTCCTCTACTCGTTCTTCTCCTGCCCCTCCTGCTTCCCCTACTTGTTCTTCACCTTCTTCTTTTGCTTTTACTTCTCCTCCTCCTCCTCCTTCTTCTTCTCCTCCTCCTATTCATTATTCTTCTTCTCCTCCTCCTCCACCACCTTCTGCTACTCCTCCTCCTGGCACGAGTACTGCCTCTGTGGCCCCCGCCTCCAGCCAGGCAGAAGAGGAAGGTTGCTGAGAAGGCTGCAGAGAGGGTCAAAGAGCAGGCTGCAGGGAATCCACCAAGGAAGGCCTTGAGGAAAAGCAAAAAGTGACTCCCTTGCTTCCAGGTGGTGTACCAGAGGGCAGTCTGCTGGACTACCACAACTTGGTGACATCTGCCTGCCCTGCTCCAGTTTCTGACCTCTGGGAGTCCAAGACCTTGACGCGTTCCTTCCTGGATGAGACTCTCAACTCCCAATTTCTGTCTCCAACTGCTAAGCAGTCACATCACGCTCCACCTGTCTGTGCACAAATGGCAGCAAGCTATCCAGTGCTGCCTTTTTTTTTTTGGAGTTCGAATTTTAACCCAAATAAATGGTGATTTTTGAGTTTACAGTTCATACTTGTCTATGTGTTTTTACTCCAAAAAATAATGTAGCTTGTGAAAAGGCAGGTTATGTTTTTTAATAATTATAAAGGTGTAATTAGAAAGGGACAGATGAGATAAGACCAAACAATAATGTTTCAGTGAGGGGTAACTTGACATCCAAAAACAACTAGATGATTAGAAATGAAAAAAAAAAAAAAAAGGTAAAAATGAAGATCAGGATTTGAAATACAGGACCAAAAAAAGGGGCAAAACAAATTAAACAAAATAATAATGAGATCATCAAGAAAAAGGTTTCACAAACTATGTCAGAACTCTGTGGGAATATCAGCAGCTAATTCAAAAAAGACTGGTCCTGTTCTAATATTTTTTTCAAAGCGTTGCAATTAAACGATGCAATAATGTTGGTAGCGTGACAAATGTGCTTTCTCCCTTACAAACGCTACTTTTACCAAGGATGTTCTCCAGTCTCCTACTTTTATCTGAGCATGCCCGGGTTTCTTAGCATACACACGATCGAGGTTTTCATCAGGAAAACAGCCTTTCGAGAACCTCGTCGAGCCAAATTCGACTCCCGTCAAGAAAATAGAGACCCTGCTCTCTTTTTGGTTCGACGAGCTTCCCGACGAGATGCTCGGCGAAAAGTGTACACACGACCGGTTACCTCGGCAGATTACGTCTCCCATCGAGGTTCTTGCTGGATTCTGCCGAGAAAATCGGTCGTGTGTACGCAGCCTAAGAGCTGTGTGAACCACCAAGCTTAGGCAAAGCATTCAGAAAGCTTTGTTGAAGCATTTAAAGTACCATTCAGCTCCAGTTTGTACATGTTATAAACACATTCTAAAGGGACCGTTGATTTCTGCTTTAAACAAGCTGCTAGCAGGCTTCAGATCTTCTTGAAGCTTGTTGAAAGCCTGCTGAAGCCTTCTAACAGCTGGTTTAAAGTGGCAATCATCACTCCTATAAGACCCTGTGTTCAACATTTACAAACTGGAGCTTAATTGTACTTAAAAAGCTTCAAAAAGCTTGCCAAAAGCTCTGCAAATGCATTATCAATGCTTGCTGTTCACACTGCTATTATACAAGTTGAAGCCTGTGTGAAACAGACCTTAAAAGATTTTGAAAATGCCAAGTACAGGAAGAAAGACTTTTTGTAAATATTGTATTAAGATGCATAACTGTGATGTATGACTTGCCAGTTCCAATTACCTGTGTAATGTGCATTCTTACAGTCAATAAAATTAAGAATTCTTAAATTGAACATATTTTTTTGTAGAACAAATGCGGTTTATCATACATTTCAGTTCACTTTTTTATTTATCATATAAATAAATTTCTATGTTGAGGGGCCCCTGAATTTGAAGTGCCCTGGGCCCCCAAATGTTTGAAGTCAGCTTTGCCTGCTAACCCCAACATCCTTACAGGACACAGCATAAGGGACAGGGTTTGGTACTACTATGGGTTCAAGGTGAAATCTGTGTGTTTGATTTTCACACTGGGACGGTGCGCTTGTGGGACCTCCTGCATCTTTGAGGTCGTTTGAGAGATGTGTATACACTGCTCCCAAACTGCCATGCTCCTTGAAATAAATGTGCAGCATTGCCAAAGCACATGCAAAGTGCTTTGGCAGCGTCACAATATGGATGCTTTTGACCTGTTGTTAACCCCTTTTTTGGGGTTAAAAGCACCCCTCTACTACCCCGAAAATTGGCACTACATTGGCGGTAAAGTTCCACTAAAATGAGCAAAATGAGCAGCGCTTTCCAGTGACCACCCCAGTGTGAAAGGGATCCTATGCTCTGCATGGTCTTAATTCAGATGACTTTGAAGGGCCTTTAAAGGGAGCTTAGTTATTAGAGTTGGGTGAGCAGTTCCAGGCCGAGCAAAAATTTGGCCTGAACATCGCCTGTTCACCCTTTTATTGAATACCAAAATTTGTAGGGCGCTTGGTAGGATGTTCACCCACTGAGCATCCCACAATGCACTGCGTGGTGCACAGTGCATTCTAAGTGCTGATTGGGCAAAGCTTTATAAGCTATATAAGAACTGTCAAATGGCAGAGCAGGCAGTCGGCGGTTAGCCTTCGTCACGGATCATTTTTTTCCCCCGAGTCTGGCGGTGGCATCATACTGTAATTGACAATAAATCTGCATCAGGGTAATTTTTTTATTTTATATAAAAAAGGAATTTTTAAAAAGTGTGTGTGTGTGTGTGTCTTTTATTTATTTTTGAGACTTCTTTGGTGAATGGGTAGCGGTACCCTATTCTCATTCACATAGGGGGAAGCTGGGTATTGGGGTTCCCCTTGTTAAAGGGGGTTTCCAGATTCTAATGAGCCCCTCTGCCTGCAGACCCTTACAACCACAGCCCAGGGTTGTCAGATTGAGGCCCCCTATGTTGAGGGCATGTGGCCCGCTTTGGTTCAGGAGAGATGGTGCTCACTCGTCCCCTGTCTTTTCTGACCTGCCAGGCTGAATGCCTGGGGTGGGGTTCCCCTTAAAATCCATACCAAACCCAAAGTGCATGGTATGGATTGGGGGCACCCCATGAAGTTTTATTTTAAATGTTTGTATTGCTGGAAATGGTATTGTAACTTTAGATCCTATAGACTTTATTAGAGTTCAGGAACTCGGGTCCTAACTTTTTACATGTTCGGGACTTCTGGTGTGAAAAAAACAAGGGGGTTTTCAGCCCAACTCTTTTTGTTATGTGCCAACCCCATCACTATAAAATGGTGGGTACCCAGCAGCCATTTGTCAGTGTTTGTTGAAGTAGTTTAGGGAAAGCTGACAGACTGTGTAGAGGGAAAATTAGTTGCAATACAGTGATATAATGTGCTAAATTAATAAGGGTAGCAGTGTGGTGGGCTATAGTTTTTGGGTATATATTGTTTTATTTTTCTAGGGCTTTTTTATATTTTGGGGCCTGCAATATACACTTGTTGCTGAAACAAGTAAAGTGGTTCTTTGTTTGTAGCATACTGGTGTGTTAAAATATTGTGCAACAAAGCAACACATATTATTTCCTTCTATTGTCGTAACTAAAAATGTAATTTAGAAAAAACATTAGGCAGGCCTAAAGGGAGAGATAAAAGTTCGGTATGCCGTGGTATTAGAGGGCAAGTAAGTCCTGAAGGACAAAGTAATGATCGGCCACAACATCTAAAGGCAGGGTGTGTTTGCCTTTTCTATTTCAGAGTGGCCATTCTTAGGCCCCATGTACACTGCTGCTGCTAAACGGACGTTCAGAGGCAGTTGGACACCTTTTTCAACTGCCCCTGAACTCATTCAATGTTATCTTATGTGTACATGTACACAGGTTTATTTACTGTTGTTTTTAGACAGTTGCATTTATAGGTCTTTTTTTGAGGGCAAAAAAATGAGTTTTGACGCCAAAGTTTCGACATTTCAGATGACAAACGCCTCTAAGCGTGGCTAAACGTGGTGACCTGTATTTAGCAGCATTTTGTTTATAGGCGTTTTTAGTTTTTACCCATTTAACCACTTCAGGCCATTTGGCTGGCCAAAGAACAGAGCACTTTTTACAACGCTGCGATGTGGCTCCCAAACAAAATTGACGTTCCCACAATAGAGTATTCTTTTGGTGGTATTTGATCACCTCTACATTTGTTTTTTGCACTATAAACAAAAATAGAGCGACAATTTTTGAAAAAAAAAAATATTTTTTACTTTTTGCTATAGTAAATATCCCCAAAAATATATAAAAAAAAACACATTATTTCACAGCTACAAAAAAACAAAAAAAATAACAGACCCCCCCTATGACCCTTTTATAGCCAATAACTTTCATTGAATGCCGTTGTTTTCTTTATTTTTTACAGGTAGTGTTGAGAAAACCCAAACTGTAAAGTTTGGGTTCGTACCGGACTTTTGGCTTTTTGGTACCCGGACCCGAACCCGAACAATTTACAGTAAGTGCGGGTTGGAGTTCTGTGTTCGGCAAAGTAATGGCGCGCTGCAGGGCAGCCAATCAACATTTGTTTAACTTGTGTAACCTAGAAGCCATCACAACCATGCCTACTAATGGCATGGCTGTGATTGGCCTGTGCAGCATGTGACCCTGGCACAGCACGTCACTCTACTTTAGATATTTTAGGGAGAAATTTTGCTGCTGTTGTTTTTAGGGAGAGAATTAGATAGGAGTCAGTCAGCCCTGCTTCAGAAATCAAATTCTTTAATGATCTACAGAGCACAGCAAGTCACTCTGCTTTAGATATTTTAGGGAGAAGTTTTGCTGCTGTTGTATTTAGGGAGACAAATAGATAGGAGTAAGTCCTGCTTCAGAAATCAAATTACACTAGCACTGCATATGTTACTGTGAGATACACCCTTTAGCTACTTTTCTTCTATTAGGCTATTCAAAAAACATCCATTTAGGGCAAAAAAAAGTATTTTGCAGTGTTTCCACCATATCTGTACGTGCAAGATACACCCTTTAGATACTGTTCTTCTATTGTGCTTTTCAAAAAACACCCATTTAGGGCAAATACATTTTTTTTGGTGCATTTCCTGAATATCTGTATGTGTGAGATACACCCTTTAGATACTATTCTTCTATTGTGCTATTCAAAAAACACCCATTTAGGGCAAACAAATATATTTTGCAGTGTTTCCTGCATATCTGTACGTGAGAGATAAACACTTTAGATACTGTTCTTCTATTGTGTTATTCAAAAAACACCCATTTGGGGCAAAAAACATATATTTTGCAGTGTTTCCTGCATATCTGTACGTGTGCGATACACCCTTTAGATACTGTTTTTCTATTGTGCTATTCCAAAAATACCCATTTAGGGCAAATAAAAAATGTTTGGTGCGTTTCCTGCATATCTGTACGTGTGAGATACACACTTTAGATACTGTTTTTCTATTGTGCTATTCAATTTTTTTTTATTTAGGGCAAATATTTTTTTTGGTGCATTTCCTGCATATCTGCACGTGTGAGATACACCCTTTAGATACTGTTCTTCTCTTGTGCTATTCAAAAAACACCCATTTAGGGCAAAAAATATATATTTTGCAGTGTTTCCTCCATATCTGTAAGTGTGAGATAAACACTTTAGATACTGTTCTTCTATTGTGCTATTCAAAAAACACCCATTTAGGGCAAATCATTTTTTTTGGTGCATTTCCTGCATATCTGTATGTGTGAGATACACACTTTAGATATTGTTCTTCTATTCTGCTATTCAAAAAACACCCATTTAGGGCAAATTTTTTCTTTTTGGTGCATTTCCTGCATATCTATACTTGTGAGATACACCCTTTGGATACTGTTCTTATATTGTGCTATTCAAAAAACACCCATTTAGGGCAAAAAAATATATATTGCAGTGTTTCCTCCATATCTGTACGTGTGGGATAAACACTTTAGATACTGTTCTTCTATTGTGCTATTCGAAAAACACTCATTTAGGGCAAATAATTATTTTGCAGTGTTTCCTCCATATCTGTACGTGTGAGATAAACACTTTAGATACTGTTCTTCTATTGTGCTATTCAAAAAACGCCCATTTAGGGCAGACATTTTTTTTTGGTGTGTTTCTTGCATATCTGTACGTATGAGATACACACTTTAGATACTGTTCTTCTATTGTGCTATTAAAAAAAAAAAAATATTTAGGGCAAATTAAAAAAAAATTGGTGCGTTTCCTGCATATCTGTACGTGTGAGATACACCCTTTAGAAACTGTTCTTCTATTGTGCTATTCAAAAAACACCCATTTAGGGCAAGATCCTACATTTTAGAAATATGAGGAGAACGTCAGTCAAATAAGGGACGTGGCCCCGGTCGTTGTGCTGCTGGTGGAGCTCCTGTTGCAGGGAGAGGACGCGGTCGATCTGTGCCAGCTACACGCACAAGTAAAACACCTTCCTCAGGTGCGAGTAGGCAACAGAGCCTGCAGCTATATTTGGTCGGGCCTAATCCGGCTGTAAGAATGTTGAGGCCAGGAGCAGTACAGGCGATAGTAGATTGGGTTGCTGACAGTGCTTCCAGTTCCTTCACATTGTCTCCCAACCAGTCTTGTACTGAAAGATCAGAGTTGGCACCTGCAGCCGATGTCCATCAGTCTTTCACCTTACCCCCTTGCAAATCAGCCAAGCAGTCTGAGCCCCAAATGATGCAGCAGTCTCTTCTGCTTTTTGATGACTCTCTTAGCAGGGTTTCCCAGGGCCATCCACCTAGCCCTGCCCCAGAAGTGGAAGAGATTGAGTGCAATGATGTCCAACCACTTATGTTTCAAGATGAGTACATGGGGGACCATCGCAGCACGTTTTGGATGATGAAGAAACACAGTTGCCAACTGCTGCTGCTTTCGCAATTGTGCAGACCGTCAAGGAGGGCAGGGGTGAAGACTGGGGGAAGATGATGTGGAGGACTATGAGGTCCTCGACCCCACATGGAATCAACGTCATGCAGGTGACCTGTGTAGTTCGGAGGAAGAGGCAGTGGTCGCACAGAGCCACCAGCACAGCAGAAGAGGGAGCAGGGTGCAAAAGTGGAGCGTCCATCCCCTAGACAGTACGTCTGCTACTGCCCAATGCAGCAAGGGACAGAGCACACCAAAGCCAGGTCCAAGGAGTTCCCTAGCGTGGCAGTTCTTCACACAATGTGCTGATGACAAGACACACTGTGCAATCAGAGCCTGAAGTGAGGCATAAACATTCTCAACCTGAGCACAACCTGCATGACCAGACATCTAAGTGCAAAGCACAAACTGCAGTGGAGTAGACACCTCAAAAACCAAGAAAGGTCTCTGGCTCCTCCTGCTTCCTCTTCTGATTCAGTCTCGGCATCTTCATCCACCTCTGTAGTGACAGTGGCACCTGCCACCCCGCAAACACAGGATCTGCCAGCAACACTACCACCTGGGTCACCAAACATCTCCACAATGTCCCATAGAAGCGTTCAGCTCTCTATCTCCCAAACACTACCCACCCGCGATCACTGGCCCTGAATGCCAACATTTCAAAATTCATGGCCTTTGAAATGCTGTCATTCCGTCTGGTGGAGACGCAGAGTTTTAAAAGCCTGATGGCATTGGCTGTCCCACAGAACGTCGTGCCTATCCACCACTACTTTTCCAGGCGAGCCATCCCTTTCCTGCACAACCAAGTGGGGGACAAAATCAGGTGCGCACTGCGCAACGCCATCTGTAGCAAGGTCCACCTAACTACAGATACGTGGACCAGTAAGCAAATTCATGAGTGACACTAGATCTCACCACCTGCTAGGTGACTGGCAATAAGTGACACCCAGCTTACAGTCACCTTCTCCAGCACCACAGTGCTTGCATACAGGCCCGCGTTGTGACAAGGCAAGCAAACCAAGCAATTGCTTGGAGCCCCAAGCTGGCCTTGTGCCCCAAGCATGGCCCTTGCCACACTTCCTATAAATGCTGCAGCCACCTGAACACTCTATAGAGAGCCTTAGGCAGCTGCAGCACTGCTGCCTCTCTCGTCACCTATTCTTCTTCCCCTGTAGCATTGCCGAGCATTCTTCCTCCTGTCAGTCCGGCCAGGTACAGGAGATTCAGTTTCCTGTTCCAGGCCAGAATGACAGGAAGTACACACTGACTTCCTTTCAGTCTGGCCGGGAACAGGAAACAGAATCTCATGCCGCGTGGTACGGTAGGGAGAGGGGGGTAAAAAATACCAAAGAACAAAGGGAGGGGGGGGATTAAGAAGGACATAGGGAGGGGGAGGAGGGAGTAAGAAGGACACAGGGAGGGAGGGGGGAGTAAAAAGAACATGGGGGAATAAAAAATACATAGGGGGGAGTAAAAAGAACAAAGGGAGGGGAGTAAGAAGTACACAGGAAAGTGTGGAGGGGAGTAAGAAGGAAAACAGGAGGGGGGAGGGGAGTAAGAAGGACCCAGGGAGGGTGTGGGTGAATTTAAACGGTATCACTATGCTGTGGTTCCTGTAGGCTTTGTGTGTGTACGGGGGGGGGGGGGGGGATTGGGGCCTCCCTGTCCATTTTGCTTGGGCCCCCCAAATTCTTTCAAACGGCCCTGCTTGCATAGTTGCAGTGCTGATGCTTAGAAACCAGTCCTGCAAAATATGACAGAAAGCTCCATTGTTAGGTACCTAACCCACTTATAGCCATAATTTATTTGGCTACCACTGTCCAACAATATAATATGCAACTTCATCAATGATCACCAATGTAAATAAGACACTTTGCCTCTGATCACTAATGAAATAGGACATTTCAAAGCTGACCACCAATGTAATGGAGCACCAATGCACTAACCTCCAACATAAGAAGGCTCTTAGTAAACTGTCCCCGCCAACAACTGATGCTATTCTAAAACTGACCACATTGTAAGGGACCACCCTACCACTGACCAACATAAGGGGGCATGTTAGCTCTGATGTTTATAGTAAGGGGCACATCATTGGTTACCAACATAAATGGGCACTATTCAGAAAACAGACTAATATTTGCAGCTATAGGGGGTCAGGAAAGCATACTAAATGAGTTGCTAAAACCAACTTCCAGTTACCAAAGGGTCATAGGTTCAGCAAAAGGAAGGTTTGGGTTGTTATTATTTCCATCCATGCAAAGTGTGACTTAGTTATCAGTTCCTGACATGTTGTAATGTGTCTCTCAGGTCTGAGAACATCACACAGACAGTAAACGGCTAAGATACCTCCATGATGGGAAAGAAAACTGCTCCATTCTCTCAAGAACACAGTCAGTGTTGATAGGGGAATCCCTCCCACAGAGCCCTTGTGTTCTCCTGGCGGGGATGGATTCCCCTCCCCACAGTGATTATTACTAGTGGATATAATGGCTGCTAAATAATCTAAAATCTGACAGGCTGGTTGTACCCTAGTTGATCAATTGTTCAATATGGGTATATTTAGCCTGCCCATACATGGTTCAGTTCAGCAAAGAACTGGCCAAGATTTGAAATTTCTATGGTCAGCTTAACCACTTAAAGACCACCCACTACAGTTGTATGTCGGCTGTTTGAAGAGGAATACCATTGTTATGGCAGCAACTAGCTGCCATAACCTTGGTATCCTCTTCATCAGCGGACGGTTCATTTCAGATAAAAGTGGTCTGAGTGGTGGATTTTATCAGGGGCTGGAATGGGCCCCCCTTCCTCCGTGCTCTGTTCATCTCTGCCGATTATCGGAGCTGTCGGTAGCGGCAGAGATGATTGTGTCCTTCCCCCTCACAGGCTGGATTCAGTGAGGAAAAGATGGCCCCCGCTCAGCTCTACATCATTGGATGATGAAAGCAACATCAAACATCACTTCTGCCCAATGGTCTTAACGCGGACATTTTATGGCATTTATTTAGTTCAATTTTTTATTGCATTTTAGTGTAAATGTTAGATCTGAGGTCTTTTTGACCCCAAAAGATGTCCTGTCATGCTTTTTTCTATTATTGGATGTTTACATTCTGGAATAAAAGTGACCCATTTTATTTTTATTTTTTTAAAGGACAGTGTCAAAATAAAAAATAGAAAATAAATAATATATATATATATATATATATATATATATTTTTTTTTTGCCCAGTCCTGCCGTGCTTGCGCACAGAAGTTAACTCATACATAAGTTGAACCTGCATATGAAAATGGTTTTCAAACCACACATGCCGCAATAGCCTTCTTTGTAACTCAGAACTGGTAACCTGTAGAAATGTTCAAATGTTGCCTATGGAGATTATTAAGGGTCAAAGTTTGCCACCATTCCACGAGCAGTCGCAATTTTGAAGCGTAGAATGTTCGGTATCAATTTACTCAGCCTAACATTATCTTTCACAGTATAAAAAAATTGGACTAACTTTACTGTTGCCTTATTTTTTAATTCAAAAAGTGTATTTTTCCCCACGGTGTGACAAAGTATTGCAATGACTGCCATTTTGTTCTCTATGGTGTCCAAAAAATACATATTTATAATGTTTGGGGGTTCTACGTAAGTCTGAAAAATAGGCACGGTCCTTAAGTAGTTAAGATGTGTTGATCTGTGTCTCTCTGTTTTGTCTTATATGTTCCAATGGGATCCACCAGTGAGGTGCTGCAGCCAAGACAAGTGGCTCTTTAAATAAAACTGGACATTCATGGACTTTTTTAGGTTTTAGCTCAAAGTTTGATGTACTGTATTACTAATTTTTGCACTACTCTTCCAAGTAGTTTTAATAAGCACATATAGTCGTAAAACACTATTGAGAACCGGGCTGGTGGGCATGATGAGATGCATTGCTGATCATGACAATTTAAAAAATACAGTATAGCAGGATATCCCTAAAACATTCTATATAATTTTCTAAAATATACACTATATAATATTTAATATAGCAATTTATCTGAGTACTTACTCTGCAACCCTCTGTTTGTGGTTACCTTATGGTAAAAACAAAATATAGTCCTGGCAAGCACTACTGTTGGATATTTCATCATCATTAAAGTTTTTTTTCATGTCTAGGACACGTGCCAGTGTGCGTGGCTCTATGTTGTGTGTTTAATGATGTCACTCACTTTAACAAGTATAAAAGAGGAGCTGAGACATACAGACAATCACCAACTGAGTTGAAATTAACAATCAGTACAATGAAGATCATCCTGCTTTTTGCCCTGTTCGGTCTGAGCTTCTGTAGCGGTGGTGGTAAGCACTATTAATCTTTAAATAAGATTTGTATTATATTGCTAGAAAAATGTGGACGCATTTTTAAGGGCCTTCAAACAGTATTAAACTATGTCTATGTTGCATTATAGATTCTGACTGTCCAATGAAAAATGCTAATGCAGACAGCCCTACTTGTCTGGCACAAGCAGTAACGGTACAGTAGTAATTAACATGAAAACAAACAATTGTTTTATGTTCTTATTTATTTGGTTAATTTGTCATCAAGACAAGGTACAGTATAGTTTGCTGTTTTAATTTACTTCTATAGCAATATGTGCAATGCCCTCTATGATATTAGGCAAGAAACCAAGCTAGTGTATCAGCATAGATGAAAAATATGTAAACAAAGGCAGCAGCTTGAAGTGAGATACCTACAATAATAGATAGAAAATGAGAGAAGCTGCAATTTTGCAGGAAAAATTATTGGAATGGCATGTTATTGATCAACATATAGGATGGAATGTATCCTCTTCCCAGTGGCACCACAGTGAATCCAACCAAAAAGTTTTCCGCCACCTTAAGAAAAACCTGCTTACCGGATGGCAAGCAAAAAAGACATGTGGCTCTAGCCCAGCAATATTTGGGACTATTTAGCAAAGATTCTCTCATTTTCAATGCATTCTATGGGTGACTTCCAGTACAACAGCTCAAAAAACTAAATCACATTGTTATGTTTCCCCCTTATTTTATGATTGAACTATAGAATGGATTATATGGCCCAGATATTCTATGGTTTAGAACTGTTCTTGGTTACATATACATTTTGGTACAAAAATATTACATCTTGTATTACCTTTTTGTCATCTAAATATATATTGCATCTTTAGTTTTATCTTTTAACCACTTAAGCACCCATGCACGCCAATATGCGTCGGCAGAATGGCACGGCTGGGCACAATCACATACATGTACGTGTCTCTTTAAGCCTAAACTTGGGATCGCGTGCGCGCCGCCGGCAGCACGCTCGCGACCCGGTTCGAAGCTCCGTGACCGCGACCGCGGGACCCGCAGACCCGATCGCCGCTGGTGTCCCACGATCGGTCACCAGAGCTGAAGAACGGGGAGAGGTATGTGTAAACAGTGATTAGTGATCGTCTCTTCCCTGATATAGGGAAAGACGATCACTGATGTCACACGTTCAGCCCCGCCCCCTACAGTTAGAAACACATATGAGGTCACGCTTAAACCCTAAAGTGCCCCCTAGTGGTTAACTCATAAACTGCAATTGTCATTTTCACAGTAAATAGTGGATTTTTATAGCACTTTTTGCTGTGAAAATTACAATGGTCCTAAAAATGTGTCAAAATTGTCCGATGTGTCCGCCATAATGTCGCAGTCACAAAAAAAAAACGCTGATCACCGCCATTAGTGGTAAAAAAATAAAATAATAAAAATGCAATAAAACTATCCTCTATTTTGTAAGCGCTATAAATTTTTTGCAAACCAATCGATAAACGCTTATTGCAATTTTTTTTTTACAAAAATAGGTTGAAGAATACGTATTGGCCTAAACTGAGGGAAAAAATATTTTTATATATATATTCTTAGGGGATATTTATTATAGCAAAAAGTAAAAAATATTGGGCCAGATTTACAGAGAATTAGATTATCGTAGCATTTCCGAAATACACTACGCCGCCGTATTTTACCTGGCTCTACGTGGAATCCAGGTAGATTTTGTCCAGTAAACGAAGGCGGCGTAGTGTATTTCTCCTGGCGCAATCCATCTACGCGAGTAGGGGGCGTGAAGCATTTAAAATAGGCGCGTTCCCGCGGCGATCGAACTGCGCATGCTCCGTTCCCAAATTTCCCGCCGTGCATTGCGCGAAATCACGTCGTTACGTCGTAGTAGCGTCGTTTACGTACATTCCTATTCCCGAACGAGTTACATTAAAAAAAAAAAAAATTAAATTTGACGCGGGAACGACGGCCATACTTAACATGGGTTACGCACTGTTAGACCAGCAAAAAGCTGCTCTAACATTAAGTAGCCAAAAAATGACATAGGCGATTGCGAAGGACACTCGTACCTTCGTGGATCGCCGTAAAAACTCATTTGCATACCCCGATGGTGAAAACGACGCGGACTCCACCCAGCGGCCGCAAAAATATCGCAGCGTAGATCCGAAGGCTTACGAAGACGTAAGCCTCTCGGATCGAAGCCCGAAGCCGCCGTATCATGGTTTGAGGATTCAAACTAGTGATACGGCGCGCAAAATTTGAAATTACTCCTGTCTAACACCAGTTAGACAGGCGTAATCGCTCTCTGAATCTGGGCCATTGTTTTTTTTTCAAAATTTACGCTCTATTTTTGTTTAAAAAACTAAAAATAAAAACCGCAGAGTCGATCAAGTACCACCAAAATATATCTCTATTTGTGGGAAAAAAGGACGCCAATTTTGTTTGGGATCCACGTTGCACGCAGTGCGAAATCGCAAAAAGGGTCAATGTCCTTAACCTGCATATTGGTCCGGGTCTTAAGTAGTTAAAGCAATGTCCTCCTGAATTTATTTAAAAAAATAAAAAAAGTTCCTCGCTTTTACAAG
Source organism: Rana kukunoris (assembly GCA_029574335.1). Lineage (NCBI taxonomy): Eukaryota > Metazoa > Chordata > Amphibia > Anura > Ranidae > Rana > Rana kukunoris. The sequence continues at coordinate 147,902,894 of CM056055.1, forward strand.
GTTATTGTACTAAAAAAAAAAAGAGAGGATGTTTATTTAATTTTGTTTGTTCACTTTGTGAATAAGGAAAAATTGTGTTCACATTTAATGCACAGGGTTGTTACTTAGGCAGCCTATACACTGATCTTTTTTTTTTTTATATTGTTGTTCAATCATTTTGTTCAACAAGAAAATATCAGATTCCCCAATCCACAGACACAATGTGGATGGGGGTATCACTCCAACAGTGCTTTTGTGTTCTCTCGGTGGGAAGCAAGTGGCACTGGTCATTATTTTACTAAGCTAAGGGAACATTCACTTTGCTAAGTAAACAGTCTATTCATTTACTAAATGAGCTCCACCTATTTTCAAAGCTCTACTTTCCAAACAAACTATCATCACCATGTATTATTACAATGCATTTCTTTGTTAATAGTGTTAGATATATTCATCACTAACTTATGTTGTTTATTTTCAGGAGGTTGGATTTTTCTTATCCGCTATTAGCAACTACCACTGTGCATACAATACATTTAAGGTACATTTTATTGTGACTGTAACACAGTGTTACAAAATAAACATATTTTGAAAGGCAGCACTGCTTATAAAGAGCCACTATACAAAAATAATGTGTATGGAGCATCTTATTTATTCAGGTCATGGTATACCTAGTCATAGTTATTAGTCACATTCACCTCCTAGTTATCTACTACTATGTATTAAAAAATTAAATATGTTTCTCATGAAGAGAGAGCTGAGAATAACAAGTGAATCCGAAATGTAAGTTACTGTATGTAATAGAGATGTTATCCTTCATAATGTAGATATGATTAATTCTAAAAGGCAAGAAAGTAGATTAAATAGTTAGAAATAAAGATATATCTAAATAAGCATAACATTTTTCAAGATCTCTCATAGTTTTTTTTTTTCTTTTATGTACTTACTATGCTTTGTTTTATCTCGTATTTTTTGCTGTGTGTTTACCGAAAGGGAGATTTCTATTTAATTTTCTACCTGTAATAAGAGAAAATCTCTATGGAATAGGGGGAATTTTCTTCTTGGACAGCTGTTAAAGAAACAAGTGTCCCCACATTGCAAGATTTCCCCTCAACTCTTGCCCTGGTGACAGTTGTAACATTTTACATTTTTCCGTCACCTTATGTTACATAGTTACATAAGTAGGTGAGGTTGAAAAAAGACATAAGTCCAACCTATATAATAGTTTTTTGAAACTATCGATGCTCCCCACTGAAACCACCACCTGTAGAAAGGAAATCCACATCTTTGCCACTCTTATAGCAAAGAACCCTTTATGCAGTTTAAGGTTAAACCTCTTTTCTTCTCATTTTAATGAGTGGTCTTATTATTATTTTCTTTCACAATCAAAGTTTATTGGAAGTTTACATAGCATACAAGTGACTAATAACAAATTGTCAATTCATGCGTATAGAAAGAAACTTCAATTAATGGTTTAACATTGCTCGGTGTTTAGGGAATGGATTAATAATGCGTTAGCTGGAGGTAGTTTGGTTTGTTGGGAAAAGGTTGAGAGGGGGATGGGTAGTGGGGAAATTGAAGAAAGGATAAACATAGGATTACAAATAAAATTTTGAGATAATTAACTTAAAGTATTCAGTGTGTCAGGTGTGTATAGTATTTAAATTGTTATATAATGAATGATAATAGTTTAGAGACTACAGTGTTATAGCTCTTAACTGCTAATACCAGGATGCTATTGGGTCTATATGTGTGCTGTTTTAAACTCATCTGATAGTATGAAAAGCCACCAGGGTTGCCACATCTTATTGAAGTTGGCACTGTTTTGTTTTTTATTTGCTAGGATTTCTTCCATTTTGTAGGTATGCTGAACTTTGTCAAGCCAATGCTTGACTCTTGGAATTTCCAGTGCAGGGGGATGAGGGTCTTGGCTACGTATTAAAGGGTGCCTGGTCAGAGTTTTCTTGTATTTACTAAGTGTGTAAAAGTTAATATTAAGCAGGCTGCAGCATTTGGATTTAGTTTGGTCTCAGTAATGTGTTTTATCCAGAATTTGAATGTGCCTATATCTGTTCTGCATCTCCAACATGTATCGGAGGTTGTTGAAAACATTTCTTTGAGTTTTGTAAGAATTTTTTTGAGTCTTTGTGCTTAGTGAACACTTGTGGGCTAAAATACAGGCCTTTTCCCATTGAACATCGCTTATTTGAATTCCCAGGTCTAGTTACCACCTTTCTTTATGATTATTGTTGTCTTTGAGGGTTGACTGGGTCAGCCAGGAATATGCAAGAGAGGTTGTTTTAAGTAACAGGGATCTTTTGTAGCAGACAGATTCTAGGGGTGTCATGGGTAATCAGTATGAAGCCTTATGTTAACTTATTAGCAGAAAATATTTTATATGCATGTAAAACCAGTAGCCAGGAAATGATTCTCCGCATTCCTCCTGGAATGAGTCTAGTGTTCTGAGTTTATTTCTAAGAAGGCAATGGGTTGCCAGGAAATTGGAGCTATATTTAGGTCTCGGAAGACTTCTTTGATTTGAGACCAGATGTAAAATCACGGTTGTTGGCGATCGGTGTTAGTGGGCCAGGGATTGAGGCTATTTTGTGTGGTAATGCTATTTTGTGCAGTATATCTATTGTGGTTGTGTTCAGAGGGTGTTTTGTGTTTCAGGGGTGATTTCGAGTGGATTTTCCAGAGATAATAAAGTAGCTGTTGTTTATTGTAGTAAAGTTCTAATTGTACCCAATCTTTATTATCATTGTGGCAGTGCCAGTCGATGAGTCTAGAAATGTGGGTTGCGAGATGATATTTTTTTTAATCTGGAAGTCCTATGCTGCCTTTGTTTTTGGGGGAGGTGAGCAGGCAAACGTTTAGGCTAGGCTTTTTTTCTGCCCATAAAAACTTCTTTGTAGGCCTTTAAGTTTAGTGAAGAATGCATTGGGGATATGTATGGGTAAAGCCTATAATAATACAGTAGTCTAGGTAGAATCGTCAGTTTCAGTATTGATGCTCTGATGAACCAAGAGGGTAGTTTTGGGGTCCAATTTTTAAGGTATTTTGTTATCAAATTTAGTAAAGGTTTAAAGTTGTCGTCATATATAGAGTCAGTGTTTGGTGTGAGGTTAACCCCAAGGTATTTTGAGAGTTTTTTGTTCCCACTTGTAGGTGCAGTTCCTTTTTGTCAAGTTCAATTGATCGGGGGATAGGGTAAGGTTGAGTGCTTCAGATTTGGTTTGGTTGACTTTAAAGTTAGAAATGGCTGCTATTTTGTATTCTTTTTTATTTATTTGGAAGCCATGTACCTCAATAGTAGGGATGAGCTTCGCGTTCGAAACAAACGTATGTTCGACTCGAACATCATCCGTTCGATTGTTCGTCGAATTTCGAACAAAAACGATCGTTCACGGCAAGTTCGAGTGAAACGAAACGACCGTTTTTAAGACTTTTCTTTTCCATTGATACATGTTCCCTGGGGCAAGACCCGGGTTCTGAAAGACATTTTCCAACAATAACTTGAAAATTGGTCTTTAAAACTACCGTTTTTAAAACTTTTTTTTTCATTGATACTACTATCAATGGGAAAAAAAAGTTTTAAAAACGGTCGTTTTTCAGGAGTCCTGCTCCTGAAAAACGACTGTTTTTAAGACTTTTTTTTCCCATTGATAGTAGTATCAATGAAAAAAAAAGTTTTAAAAACTTTCACTACTCAAAAGCTAAGCTGATAGTTCTAATAAGTGTCTTTAGCGTTGGTCTAAAGAGCAGTGGTGACATGGGGCATCCCTGGCGGGTGCCATTGTGCGTGTTGACTGGGTTTGATAGGATATTATTTATTTTGATTTTGGCTTGGGGATTTTGGTAGACCAATGAGTGAGCATATGAAAAACATGTATTTTCATGAAACTCTATTGAAGGCCTTTTCGGTGTCTGTAGACAGCAAAATTTTAAGGATTTTAAGGTCTACATTAAGGAGAGAGATTGGTCGAAAGTTAGCGCACTCTGTGCGATCTTTTTCTGGTTTTGGTACTACTGCTATGTAAGGCCGCGTACACACGAGGGGATATGTCCGCTGAAAACGGTCCGATGGACCGTTTCAGCAGACATCTCCGCTCGTGTGTATGGGCTAGCGGACAGATTTCTCCACCCGACAGATTTCAAAGCATGCTTTGAAATCTATCCGGTGGGAATCTGTCCGCCCGACATGTCTGCTGGTTAGTACACTTACCAGCAGACATGTCGGCCCCCACCGCCGCCGCGCCGCTGCCGAATGGATTCGGCGCATGCGTGGAAGTGTTTTACTTCCTGGTGCGGTGACGTGGCGGTGACGCGGCGGCGTCAACGTCACCGCCGCGTCACCACTACGTCACCGCGCCGTCCGACGGCGGGGAATTTGATCCGATGGTGTGTACACGCCATCGGATCAAACTCCCGATCGGACATATCCGATGGAAATGGTCCACGGACCGTTTTCATCGGATATATCCGATCGTGTGTACGCCGCCTAAGCCATTAAGAAGGAGTTAGGCCTCGTACACACGAGGGGATATGTCCGCTGAAAACGGTCCGATGGACCGTTTCAGCAGACATCTCCGATCGTGTGTATGGGCTAGCGGACAGATTTGTCCATCGGACAAATTTCAAAGCATGCTTTGAAATTTGTCCGCTACAAACCTGTCCGTCGGATATGTCCGCTGGTTAGTACGGGAAACCAGCGGACATATCCTCCCACACATGCGTCGTATCCTGTGAATGGATCCGACGCATGCGCGCGGAAGTGTTGTTGTGGATTGTCCACTGGTCACGTCACCTGCCACAAGTTGTGGATTGTCCACTTGCCTTGTCCACTTGCCATGTCACCTGGCCACATCACCTGGCCACATCACCTGCCACAAGTTGTGGATTGTCCACTTGCCACATTACCTGGCTACGTCACCTTCCACAAGTTGTGGATTGTCCAATGGCCATGTCACCTGTCACATCACCTGGCACGTTACCTGGCCACAAGTTGTGGATTGTCCACTTGCCAAGTCACTTGCCACAAGTTGTGGATTGTCCACTGGCCACGTCACCTGCCACAATTTGTGGATTGTCCACTTGCCTTGTCCACTTGCCATGTCACCTGGCCACGTCACCTGGCCACATCACCTGCCACAAGTTGTGGATTGTCCACTTGCCACGTCACCTGGCCACGTCACCTGTCACAAGTTGTGGATTGTCCACTTGCCACGTCACCTGCCACAAGTTGTGGATTGTCCACTGGTCACGTTACCTGGCCACATCACCTGGCCACAAGTTGTTGATTGTCCACTGGCCACGTCACCTGCCACAAGTTGTGGATTGTCCACATGACACGTCACATGGCCACGTCACCTGCCAAGTCACCTGGCCACATCACCTGCCACAAGTTGTGGATTGTCCACTTGCCATGTCGCCTGGCCACATCACCTGCCATGTCGCCTGGCCACATCACCTGCCAAGTCACCTGGCCATGTCACCTGCCACAAGTTGTGGATTGTCTACTGGCCACGTGACCTGGCCACATCACCTGGCCACAAGTTGTGGATTATTCACTGGCCATGTCACCTTCCATAAGTTGTGGATTGTCCAATGGCCATGTCACCTGGCCACATCACCTGTCAAGTCACCTTGCCATATCACCTGCCACAAGTTGTGGATTGTCCACTTGCCACGTCACCTGCCCACGTTATCTGTCACAAGTTGTGGATTGTCCACTTGCCACGTCACCTGGCCATGTCACCTGGCCACATAACCTGCCACAAGTTGTGGATTGTCCACTTGCCATGTCACCTGGCCACGTCACCTGCCACAAGTTGTGGATTGTCCACTGGTCACGTCACCTGGCCATGTCATCTGGCCACATCACCTGCTCACATCACCTGACACAAGTTGTGGATTGTGCACTGGCCATGTCACCTGGCCACATCACTTGCCACATCACCTGGCCACAAGTTGTGGATTGTCCACTTGCCACGTCACCTGCCACAAGTTGTGGCTTGTTCACTGGCCACGTTACCTGGCCACAAGTTTTGGATTTTCCACTTGCCATGTCACCTGGTCACATCACCTGTCACGTTACCTGGCCATATCACCTGCCACAAGTTGTGGATTGTCCACTTGCCACGTCACCTGCCCATGTTATCTGGCCACGTCACCTGCCCACATCACCTGACACAAGTTGTGGATTGTCCACTGGCCATGTCACCTGGCCACGTCACCTGTCACAAGTTGTGGATTGTCCACTTGCCACGTCACCTGGCCACATCACCTGACACAAATTGTGGATTTGGCCATGTCATCTGGCCACGTCACCTGCTCACATCACCTGACACAAATTGTGGATTGTCCACTGGCCATGTCACCTGGCCACATCACCTGGCCACAAGTTGTGGATTGTCCACTTGCCACGTCACCTGCCACAAGTTGTGGATTGTTCACTGGCCACGTCACCTGGCCACAAGTTTTGGATTTTCCACTTGCCATGTCACCTGGCCACATCACCTGTCACGTCACCTGGCCATGTCACTTGCCACATCACCTACCACAAGTTGTGGATTGTCCACTTGCTACGTCACCTGGCCACATCGCCTGCCACAAGTTGTGGATTGTCCGATGGCCACATCACCTGGCCATTTCACCTGTCATGTCACTTTGCTACATCACCTGCCAATAGATGTGGATTGTCCACTGGCCACGTCACCTGGACATTTCACCTGTCACATCACCTGGCCATGTCACCTGCCACAAGTTGAGGATTTTTCACTTGCCACATCACCTGCCACGTCACCTGCCACAAGTTGTGGGTTGTCCACTTGCCACATCACCTGCCACGTCACCTGTCACAAGTTGTGGATTATCCACTTGCCACGTCACCTGGCCATGTCACCTGACCACATCACCTGCCACAAGTTGTGGATTGTCCACTTGCCAAATCACCTGGCCACGTCACCTGCCACGTCACCTGGTCACGTCACTTGCCGCAAGTTGTGGATTGTCCACTTGACACGTCACCTGGCCACATCATCTGGCCACGTCACCTGGCCACAAGTTGTGGCTTGTCCACTTGCCACGTCACCTGCCACAAGTTGTGGATTGTCCACTGGTCACGTTACCTGGCCACATCACCTGGCCACAAGTTGTTGATTGTCCACTGGCCACGTCAATTGCCACAAGTTGTGGATTGTCCACATGACACGTCACATGGCCACGTCACCTGCCAAGTCACCTGGCCACATCACCTGCCACAAGTTGTGGATTGTCCACTTGCCACGTCGCCTGGCCACATCACCTGCCAAGTCACCTGGCCATGTCACCTGCCACAAGTTGTGGATTGTCTACTGGCCACGTGACCTGGCCACATCACCTGGCCACAAGTTGTGCATTATTCACTGGCCATGTCACCTGTCACAAGTTGTGGATTGTCCACTTGCCACATCACCTGGCCACTTCACCTGGCCACATCACCAGGCCACATCACCTGCCACAAGTTGGGGATTGTCCACTTGCCACGTCACCTGGCCAAGTCACCTGCCACAAGTTGTGGATTTTCCAGTGGTGACGTCACCTGGCCATGTCATCTGGCCACGTCACCTACCCACATCACCTGACACAAGTTGTGGATTGTCCACTGGCCACGTCACCTGCCCACATCACTTGCCACATCACCTGGCCACATCAACTGGCCACAAGTTGTGGATTGTCCACTTGCCACGTCACCTGCCACAAGTTGTGGATTGTTCACTGGCCACGTCACCTGGCCACAAGTTGTGGATTGTCCACTGGCCACATCACCTGCCACAATTTTTGGATTGTCCACTTGCCATGTCACCTGGCCACATCACCTGTCACATCACCTGGCCACGTCACCTGCCACATCACCTGCCACAAGTTATGGATTGTCCACTTGCCACATCACCTGGCCATGTCGCCTGCCACAAGTTGTGGATTGTCCAATGGCCACGTCACCTGGCCATTGCACATGTCATATCACCTTGCTACATCACCTACCAATAGTTGTGGATTGTCCACTGGTCACGTCACCTGGACATGTCACCTGTCACATCACCTGGCCACATCATCTGCCACAAGTTGAGGATTGTCCACTTGTCATGTCACCTGCCACGTCACCTGCCACAAGTTGTGGGTTGTCCACTTGTTGTGGATTGTTCACTTGCCACAAGTTTTGGATTGTCCACTTGTCACGTCACCGCTGCCACATCACCTGCCACAAGTTGTGGATTGTCCACAATGCAATGCAAGCAATTACAGTTTTTTTTTTATATTTCTTTATGGTTTTTCATAATTTGCCATCATTTTTGAGATTTCTAATGTAGAGAAATAAGTCAGCTTTAAAAACGCTTATAAACAAAATTGTGGCAAAGCGCTGCTACCGCGTTTTGTCACGCTTAGCTATGTTTTGCCCCCTTTTTGCATCTGAAACATGGAAAACGTTTGCGTCTGAACCCGTTTTTTTTGCTTCTGGAAAAACGAGGATAAACGCAACTGCTGAAAAACGCTGACAAACGTGACTGTGTGCATGGACACATAGGATAACATTGAATGTGTTCAGGGGCAGTTGAAAAAGCTGTCCAATTGCCTCTGAACACGCGTTTACCAGCATTTACCAGCGTCTTGTGTGCATGGGGCTTAAAGCTTGCTGTGATGAGGTGGGATGTGATTGCATTCTATTGTCTATTGTGGTAATTAAGTCAGCTACCTGGCTGCCTGTGTAATGTAAATTAAATCCAGACTAAGGCCCCATGCACACGAGATGCTGGTAAACACGTTTTTAGAGGCAGTTGGACACTTTTTTCAACTGCCCCTGAGCACATTCAATGTTATCCTATGTGTCCATGCACACAGTCTCGTTTATTGCCGTTTTTAGAAGGCTACGTTTATCCTTGTTTTTCCAGATGCAAAACGTTTCAGACGCAAAACGCCGCTAAACGCGACAAAACACAGTACCGGCGTTTTGCTGCAATTTCGTTTATAGGTGTTTTTAAAGGTGACCTATTTTTTTTACATTAGAAATCTCAAAAATGATGCCAAATGATGAAAAAACATTAAAAAATAAAAAAATTAATTGCTTGCATTACATTGTGGACAATCCACAACTTGTGGCAGGTGAAGTGGCAGGTGACGTGCCCAGTGGACAATCCACAACTTGTGGCAGGTGACATGGCCAGGTGATGTGGCAAGTGGACCTTCAACAACTTGTGGCAGGTGACGTGGCCAGGTGACGTGGCCAGTGGACAATCCACAACTTATGACAGGTGATGTGGCCAGGTGATGTGGCAAGTGGACAATCCACAACTTGTGGACAGGTGACGTGGCAGGTGATGTGGCCAGATGACGTGGCAGGTGATGTGGAAAGTGGACAATCCACAACTTGGGGCCAGGTGACGTGGCAGGTAATGTGGCCAGGTGACATGGCCGGTGATGTGGCCAGGTGACGTGGCCAGTGAACAACTTGTGGCCAGGTGACGTGGTCAGGTGATGTGGCAGGTGGACAATCCACAACTTGTGGCTGGTGACGTGGCCAGTTGACGTGGCAGGTGATGTGGCTAGTGGACAATCCACAACTTGTGGCCAGGTGACATGGTCAGGTGACATGGCAAGTGGACAATCCACAACTTGTGGCAGGTGGCGTGGCAAGTGGATAATCCACAACTTGTGGCCAGGTGACGTGGCAAGTGGACATTCCACAACTTGTGGCAGGTGATGTGGCCAGTGGAAAGTCCACAACTTGTGGACAGGTGACATGGCCAGGTGACATGGCCAGATGACATGGCCAGGTGACATGGCCAGGTGACGTGGCAAGTGGACAATCCACAACTTGTGGCAGGTGATGTGGCAAGTGGACATTCCACAACTTGTGGACAGGTGACATGGCCAGGTGATGTGGCCATGTGACATGACCAGGTGACTTGGCCAGGTGACGTGGCCAGGTGACGTGGCCAGGTGACGTGGCCAGGTGACATGGCAAGTGGACAATCCACAACTTGTGGCAGGTGACATGGCAAGTGATGTGGCAAGTGGACAATCCACAACTTGCGGCAGGTGACATGGCCAGGTGACATGGCAGTTGGCGTGGCCAGGTGACGTAGCAAGTGGACATTCACAACTTGTGACAGGTGACATGGCCAGGTAATGTGGCAAGTGGACAATTTACAACTTGTGGCAGGTGACGTGGCAAGTGGACAATTCACAATGTGTGGCAGGTCACGTGGCCAAGTAACGTGGCAAGTGGACAATCCGCAGCTTGTGGCAGGTGATGTGGCAAGTGACACGCTAATTACAAGTACACTGCTGATCTCTCAGCTGCTACTCCACTCTGGTCTCACAAAATGGCTGAAATGGTTAAAGAATACTGTTTAAGCTTAGGGAGAGTCTTATGATGTTTCTTAATCAAACGCTTATAAATGAAAACGCGGTAAAACGCTGCGAAAACGCAGCGAAATTCGCGGCAAAACGGGCATTTTAAACGCCGGTTTTAGCCTTTAAAAACGTGTGTTTAGTAGAGTTTCCACCGGTGTCCCGTGTGCATGGGGCCTAACTTCTAAGGATCTTTCATTGTGGCTTGTGCTAATTGACTATGTATTGTGTGAAGGTCTATTGATGATAATATGTATTGTAAGTTAAGAGACAGCGTAAAGGTCAGGTGTATGATTCATCAGCGGTAGTTAATTAGCTCATGTAAGTTAGGTCAGGAGCCAGAGACAGGATGTCTACTAAAAGATGTGTATTGGGGCTCATTAGGTAAACATTGTGTGATGTTGTGTGTGGAGTTTAGTCATTTTTCATTTGGTTACTGTAGTATCCTAAACTATATATAAGAGCTGTATTTCTCAATAAGGGGTCTATTCAGGGGGCGTGGCTACCGAGCTCCTGCATGGACGCCTGAGCAGTGAGCTCCGTGCCAACAGTAGGTAAATCAATGTGCTGAGGCACCATCCGCCACTCAAACATACCTGGATTGATCCTCCGGACCGCCTAGACCCCCGGGATGGCCCGTAAAAGGAAGACTGCACCCCAAATCCAGAAGCTTTCCCACTTCTTCCCGCCGACTCCTCGCGGCCTAATCCAAGATGTGTTTGGGCAGCAAACAGGTCAGTGCACAGGATTCCCTAAATGACACTAGGGAGCTTGCGGAGGCGATCAATTCATTCCCCACCGCTGACAAACCCCTGTCTGACACCGTGTTGAGGGATATGCTAGTGTCCCTCCGCAGCTCCCTCCACGAGGGATGTTCAGGAGCTGGGGGGAAGAGTGGATCATGTTGAACAGAAGATGGGGGAGTTTGCCTCTTCCCACAACTCCTTAGTGGATGCCCATAATGAACAGGCTGATGAAATAACATGGCTCAAAGCTAAGGTCTCGGACCTCGAGGACAGATCCAGCAGGAACAACGTTAAGTTCCGTGGGGTCCCTGAATCTGTCCTCCCACACCAACTGCAGCAATATGCACAGGATCTCATGAGGTCACTTATCCCTGACTTATCAGACGCAGACCTGGCAATAGACAGAATACATCGTCTGCCCAAGCTGTCACATCTCCCAGATAGCATCCCCAGAGATGTCCTGATGCGGGTACATTTCTTTCAAATAAAAGAACGTTTCATGATGTCCTTCAGGAAGAATAAGAGCCCACCTGCCCAGTACGCCTCTATCCAGCTGTTCGCAGACTTATCCCAATTCACTATGCAGAGGCGCAGGGCCCTTCTGCCAGTCACTAAGGCTTTGCGCAATCATGACATTGTGTACAGGTGGGGCTATCCAGCCAAGCTCACTGTCACGAGAGATAATCATTCCTCTGTGGTCAACAACCTAACAGAGGGCCTGGCCCTCCTTCGTGCATGGAACATTGTCCCAGAACAAGTGGATGGTGATCAACCTGCAGCCTCCAAAATCACCACTCAGGATTCATGGCACCTGGTGTCCAGCAAGAAAAAGGACAAGAAAAAGTCCTCCTAAGTGCCTCGGTTACGATCGAAATGTTGTACTACTTGTTACCTACTAACGTTGTTTTTACTTACCTTGTTTGCTATGCTTGAACTGTTTCGCTGTTTGAATGCCACTGAACCAGGTGGCTTTGTGCTCTTTTTTTTTTTCTTTTTTCTTCTCCTTTTGTTTTTTCTTACCCCACGTCAAGAGATGGACTTCCCCCACTACCCAGGAAGTGGCGAAACCTCGGCCCCCGGAAGCAACACCTTGGATTTCATCTGAGCTTCGTCGGTTTCTCCGGCTTGAGGTACTATCTCTTCATTACCCCCCTCCACCATGGTACTTAACATAGTCTCATTCAACGTCCATGGACTAAATCACCCTGCAAAAAGAGCGGCACTGTGGAAGGAGGCCCAGAAGGTGCAGGCGGACATCCTGTGTGTTCAGGAATCCCATTTCCTCTCCTCTAAACTCCCTCACTTTAAACACAAGAACTATCCCCATTTGTTTTTTGCTTCTGCCCCCAATAAGAAGCATAGAGGGGTTGTTACGATTATTAGGGTGTCATTCAAACTGGGAAAGGTGTTATCTGATCCTGCTGGTAGATTTGTGATTCTTGTGGGGGAATTTAACAATTGTACTTATACTATTATAAATCTATACGCCCCGAATACCAATCAGGTCAGGTTTATGAACAAAGTTTAAAAAAAAATAACTGCTGTTAAGAAAGGCAATGTCATTATTTGTGGTGATTTCAATATGACAGTTGACAGTTGACAGTATTGACACAACCTCAAAATCCAAAGTCCTCTTCCCTCGCTGCACCCTACTCTTATCAGAGAGGACTATTATGACCTCCTCCTCCGCCATTTACGACATCTCATGGTCAGACCATGCACCTGTCTCTATTTCCCTGGCGGAGGAGGTGGTCCCCAGCCCCGCGTACATCTGGAGGGCCAACGCTGGAGTATTCCAGACGCAGGCGCAGGTTAATGACATTACCAGGCATCTGAAATAATTTTTTGCGTTAAATGAAGGCACGGTGTCGGACCCATCGGTCCTGTGGTGTGCCCACAAGGCCTTCATTAGAGGCATTCTACTACAAATCAGCTCGAGATTGAAGCGCCAAAGAACTTTGAAGGTAGACACGCTCCTGAAGGAGATTAGATCTCTCGAAGCGCAAAATAAGGCCTCACCTACTCCAGGTCTGTCAAACAAACTGGTTAGTCTCAGATGTGACCTTAGACGCCTGCTTCTGGAATCCCATAATAGATATGCGAAGGCCCTGAAACTGACGTACTACTCCTCTGGGAATAAAGCTGGCAAATTTTTAGCACGGCGTCTGAAAGACCAGAGGACTCGTAAGAAAATTCCCTTCATTCGTAGCCCGACCGATAATGGCAAGTTGTACGACCCTAGGGATATTGCCAATTCCTTTGCTGATTATTATTCATCCCTATACAACATAAAAAATGATAGCAACACCCCACAACCCTCAGACCATGATATCCAGGCTTTTCTGGTGGACCTGTCCCTCCCAACCCTGTCCCCCTCTCAACTGCAAACCCTAAACGCCCCCATTACGGTTGCAGAAATTCAGAAAGTGATTTCCAAGATGCCCTTGGGTAAGTCCCCCGGCCCTGATGGCCTTCCAAACGACTATTACAGAACATTTGGTGAGACTCTGGCCCCCGCACTGTGCTCAGTTTTCTCACAAGCTGTGTCCTCTACGGGTTTCCCACCTGAGATGCTATCAGCTTATATTGTCACTATCCCTAAGCCTGGCAAATCTCCTGATACCCCTGCCAACTTTCGCCCCATTTCACTCTTAAACACTGACGTTAAGCTATATGCCAAGATTCTGGCTCAAAGGCTTCTGACTATTATCCCTTCCCTAATAAATCCTGACCAATCCGGCTTCACCGCGGGTCGATAGGCGTCAGACGCCACTCGCCGGATTATTGGCGTGGTGCAGCATGCCTGGGCCTCTCGAACGCCTTCTCTGCTCCTCTCTTTGGATGCGGAGAAGGTGTTCGACAGGGTCCACTGGACCTACATGTCGCACACCCTATCCAAATTTGGTTTTCGGGGCCCTATTGTCTAGCCATCTATTCCCATCCTTCCGCCCAGGTCTTTACCTCTAATTACCTCTCTAGACCCTTTCTTATCTCGAATGGGACACGTCAGGGGTGCCCCTTGTCCCCATCAATTTTCAACCTTCTTATTGAACCACTGGCCGAAAAAATTAGAGCCCACCCCCATATCACAGGTTTCCCTATACACGGTACTTCACATAAGATTAACCTGTTCGCCGATGATATTATCCTATCCATAACATCCCCGTCTAAATCGCTTCCCCACGTCCAGAAAGTTCTGCAGTCCTTTAGCAATATCTCCTATTATAAAGTCAACTCCTCCAAGTCCACTATTCTGCCTCTACATCTCCCGCCCGCTGCCCAGGCCCATCTAGAAGGCTCATTTCCCTATGCGTGGGCCAAGGAGAGCATATCTTACCTTGGTCTTCAAATCACTGCAGACCCCCACAGATTGGCTGAGGAAACTACCCACTACTAATAGAGAAACTCACTAAGGAGACACTGCGCTTGTCCAAAATTGAACTCTCCTGGTCTGGCCGCCTTGCTTCTTTTAAGATGCTTTTGCTACCCCAGATATTGTATATCTTCCATACGCTCCCTATACCTGTTAAACCCCCCCACCTTCGGTCCCTTAATGCCATCCTTAGGACCTATGTATGGAGTGCACGTAAACCCCGATGCTCAAAGACATTGTTAACTAGACACAGGTCGGTGGGTGGTATGGGTTTTACGGATATCCGCGACTATCACCGGGCTTCCTTATTAAGCCAACTTAAGTCATGGTTTACAAATCCCCAGGTGACCCCCTGGTGCAGTATTGAAAAGTAATTTAGCCCTAACAGGGACTTGATCTCCTTGCTGTTCCTAGACAGGATGCAACCTCTTCCTCTGCACCAGCTTCCCCTGTTCCCCTCTTTGGAGGCCTGGAGGGTTCTGGGTGGCTTAACTATTCCCCGGGACGCTCTGATAGAAGTGCCAGTTCCCATTGAGACCCTGGAGAGCGCCATTCCCAACATTGGGCTTAGGAGCTGGAGGAACAAGGGTATTACCCATATCTCTCGCTTATACGGCGACAACCGTATGTCCTCCTTCCAGTCCCTTCAATCCGAGTATAACCTCCCCTCGGCAGATGAATATAAATTCCGCCAAGTATCTCACTTCCTAGACTCTGTCAGGAACCACAACATTTTTCGTCCAGACCCCGTCTGGAAATTCTTCACATCCTCCAACCCCAACACCAAGGGGATCCCCCTGTTCTACAACCTCCTCCAGCACAGACGTACCTTTGTCAAGTCCCCCCCATTCCTAAAATGGGAGGAGGATTTAGGCCACACTTTCACGAAATCGCAGTGGCGAATTGCTCTCAATTCTGTATATAAGGCCTCTAAATGTACCAACCACTGGGAACTAGCCCAGAAGATATCCCTGAGATGGTACCTTACGCCATACAGGATGTCCAAGTTCTCTCAGGATAATTCTCCTCTGTGCTGGAGGGGTTGCGGAGAAGTGGGTAACATCATGCATATCTTCTGGAAGTGTAAGCACCTAACAAACTTCTGGAACAGCGTATTTAAATCTATCTCATTGATTACAGGTGTATTCACTCGGCCCGAGCCTGCGTTGGCCCTGTTGAGTTTGAATATCGACTCTTTCCCCTCACAGCTCCGAACTGTGGTGACACACCTCCTACTGGTAGCGAGAACTCTCATCACTCGGAACTGGAGATCCAATGTAGTCCCCAACCTCTCAGAGGTGCTCACGCTCACTCGTGACTCTCATGTATATAAATCACTTATAGCCTCTAGAGCTGGCCAGAGGATAAGCTTTGATAGGAGATGGCAGTCGTGGAGCGAGTGGGATAGGAAGTGAGCTTGCCTTGGTTGACTGACTCTTTAATGATAACGCAGTGCCAGCAGAGGTTCTTGCAACACCCTGGTATGACTATTGATTATTAATGTATATTGTTCAACAATTGAAGTCCATCTCGTCCACGATCCTATTCCCCTCCCTTTATACCTTTTTTTTATTTTTTCTCCCTATGTGTACTACCTGATGCCCACCCTCTTCTATGTCAGGAGTCGTCATTTGTTAAACGTGTTCTACTACGTTTGATTAAGTTGGAAAGTACGGGACTAGTTGTTAGAAGGGCTTACAATGTGACAGCCTGTGCATTATGATTTATTATGCATTTATTTGGTCACTACGCTGTGTGGTAATTGTAGACCTTTGCCTTTATCGTTCAATCTTGCTTTGTTCCGGATTCCTATGTGGTTTATGACTTCTATTTGTTTATTGTTGAAAAATTCTCAATAAAAATTTAATTATCAAAAAATAAAATAAAAAATAAGGGGTCTATTCCCCTGGAACCTCAAACAGAGCTGTGTGTCTTGTTATTGGGGTTTGTTTGCCTGACTGTGGAGTGTCAGTAGCTGCCTTGTGTTCAGGAATGGAATATCCTAAACGGCTTTAACCCCCCATTTGGGGGTTCTGTTACAGCCATGTTTATTAACCACTTAAGGACCGCCTACTGCACATTTACATCGGCAGAATGGCACGGCTGGGCACATCAACGTATATATACGTTGATTTTAGTACCCAGCCGTGGGTCGCGGGCGCGCGCCCACGGGCGCGCGCCCGTGACCCGGTCCGAAGCTCCGGGACCGGGACCGCGGGATTCGCGGACCCGATCGCCGCTGGAGTGCGGCGATCCGTCCCTGGAGCGGAAGAACGGGGAGAGCCGTGTGTACACACGGCTTCCCCGTGCTTCTCTGTGGCCGCAGCATCGATCGCGTCATCCCTGTAATAGGGGGACGCGATCGATGACGTCACACCTACAGCCACACCCCCCTACAGTTGTAAACACACACACTAGGTCTCACATCCCCTACAGCGCCATCTGTGGTTAACTCCCAAACTGCAACTGTCATTTTCACAGTAAACAATGCAATTTAAATGCATTTTTTGCTGTGAAAATGACAATTGTCCCAAAAATGTGTCAAAATTGTCCGAAGTGTCCGCCATATTGTCGCAGTCACGAAAAAAATCTCTGATCGCCGCTATTAGTAGTAAAAAAAAAAAAATTAATAAAAATGCAATAAAACTATCCCTTATTTTGTAAACGCTATAAATTTTGCGAAAACCGACCGATAAACGCTTATTGCGATTTTTTTTACCAAAAATACGTAGAAGAATACGTATCGGCCTAAACTGAGGAAAAAAAATGTTTTTTTTATATATTTTTGGGGGATATTTATTATAGCAAAAAGTAAAAAATATTGCATTTTTTTAAAAATTGTCGCTCTATTTTTGTTAATAGCGCAAAAAATAAAAACCGCAGAGGTGATCAAATACCACCAAAAGAAAGCTCTATTTGTGGGAAAAAAAGGAAGCCAATTTTGTTTGGGAGCCACGTCGCACGACCGCGCAATTGTCAGTTAAAACGAAGCAGTGCCGAATCGCAAAAAGGGGCAAGGTCCTTTACCTACATTTTGGTCCGGGTCTTAAGTGGTTAACAATTGTACTTCTCTTCCTCTGGGAATAAAAGTGAATGGAATATGTAGCGAAGGGCCACAATCAGGGCCATCTTTAATGGTGATTGGATCCTGGGCAAAAAATGTCTCCACCTGCTCTGAGACATACAATAAATATCAGCTAGATTTAAAATCAGTTTACTGTATGAGATCAGGCAGCAATTGTGATTGGTTGCCAGTAGGGCTGGGGAAATTAACTATTAATTCATCAAATAATCTTTAATTTTTTTGATCGTTCAAAACTCTTTCGATTGGTACTCCCCTCTCCCCCGGCTTCCGGGCCTTCAGGGAATTTCTGTTGGAGATCCATTGACGTCACAGACACCAGCCGGGCTTGCCGTGTCCATCTGAAGGGCTCCTTTGCTGTGCCTTTATATCTGCATGTCGGCGGGACCTTACTATCTGCCACACGCAACCACTGTTACACTTCCCTCTATCAACCTGGGATTCTAAAGCCATCCACTAGGATATGTGATAGTTCCCTTCACGGGACATCTACATGTCGACAGACTGATGTTAACCCCTCCTCATCTGGATTCAGCAGTGGCATCGTTGTACCCATTTTTATACCAGTATCATAATTGGATACATGTTTTTATGTCTGCTTTTGCTACCAATTGGTATTACTCGCACCATTTTTACAGTTTATGTGGCTACATCGATTTTATCTCCAGTGCAATATTTATTTTGTTACCTACAGTACAGACCAAAAGTTTGGACACACCTTCTCATTCAAAGAGTTTTCTTTATTTTCATGACTATGAAAATTGTAGATTTACACTGAAGGCATCAAAACTATGAATTAACACATGTGGAATTATATACATAACAAATAAGTGTGAAACAACTGAAAATATGTCATATTCTAGGTTCTTCAAAGTAGCCACCTTTTGCTTTGATTACTGCTTTGCACACGCTTGGCATTCTCTTGATGAGCCTCAAGACGTAGTCACCTGAAATGGTCTTCCAACAGTCTTGAAGGTGTTCCCAGAGATGTTTAGAACTCTTTGGCCCTCTTGCCTTCACTCTGCGATCCAGCTCATCCCAAACCATCTCAATTGGGTTCAGGCCTGGTGACTGTAGAGGCCAAGTCATCTGGCGCAGCACCCCATCACTGTCCTTCTTGGTCAAATAGCCCTTACATAGCCTGGAGGTGTGTTTGGGGTCATCGTCCTGTTGAAAAATAAATAATGGTCCAACCAAATGCAAACCGGATGGAATAGAATGCCGCTGCAAGATGCTGTGGTAGCCATGCTGGCTTAGTATGCCTTCAACAGTGTCACCAGCAAAGCACCCCCACACCATCACACCTCCTCCTCCATGCTTCACGGTGGGAACCAGGCATGTAGAGTCCATCCGTTCACCTTTTCTGTGTCGCACAAAGACACAGTGGTTGGAACCAAAGATCTCAAATTTGGACTCATCAGACCAAAGCACAGATTTCCACTGGTCTAATGTCCATTCCTTGTGTTCTTTAGCCCAAACAAGTCTCTTCTGCTTGTTGCCTTTCTTTAGCAGTGATTTCCTAGCAGATATTCTACCATGAAGGTCTGATTCACACAGTCTCCTCTTAACCGTTGTTCTAGAGATGTGTCTGCTGCAAAAGGTGGCTACTTTGAAGAACCTAGAATATGACATATATTTTCAGTTGTTTCACACTTTTTGTTATGTATATAATTCCACATGTGTTAAGTCATAGTTTTGATGCCTTCAGTGTGACTCTAAAATTTTCATAGTTATGAAAATAAAGAAAACTCTTTGAATGAGAAGGTGTGTCTAAACTTTTGGTCTGTACTGTACGTGAAGACTATAAAAGTTTTAATGCTATTCCCATTGAGCACTGCCTGTGTGCTTTTAGTATCCTGCTATCCATTTTTCCTGACACAGCATGACAGCATATACGTATGGGAAGGCTCCGCCCCCCTGCCCAATCAGGACCGGTTATACTATAAAACTAGGTCTCCTCCCCTACCCCCGCATTCTCTGTTTTTTCCTTCACTGCTACAGGCGGTTATACTACTGCTAAAGAAAGCAGGAATTTTTTATTTTTCCCTCACCTGGCCGGACACTTCCCGCCAAGCCGCACAGGTCCAAAGCCTCTCCTGTGACGAAGCTCCCCGCTGTACAGGCAGACCTGAACGCCTAATGTGGGAGGCCTCACCCCAGCAGGATCCTGGAAAATGGGGGAGAAGGCACCTGGTCTCTAGGGATTACTTATTTATCATGACGCCATGTATGGACATTCATTGGACTTTGGACATGAAGCATGCAGGAGGTAAGGCACCACATGGTGCACACAATTCTATTCAGTTACTGCTGCAAGTATAGGCAAGTATGTGGTTAAACTTGCATTACTGAAGGGCTGTGGTTGTGTCTGCAATACTGCTAATGATGATAGCAGGTGCTGTGCTGGGCTGAAGCCTTCCATTTAACTGATTAAGCCTGGCTCTACAGTCTTGATTTATTTCCTGCAGGTTTGTGGTTAATTTGCATTTATGAAAAGCATATATCACACATGTGAATGTAACTGGATGTCTGTAGTGTCACTCTGTTTACTAATATTAAACAGACTAAAGGATGTGTTTGCAGCATTGCTGAAGTTTTGAACTGATATCAGGTGATATTGAGAGCCCTTTTAGGTTAGTGCAGGGATTGGGCCTGCAGTATGGGCTCACTGTGTATGGAAGTTTGGTCTCCTCTGGTAGGTTTAACTTGCTAGTGCTAATGTCATAGATCATTAATTTGTGCTGCATTCCTGTGATTACATTAACTCCACACTAGGTAAGGCTGTGATGTGTTTACTTCTATGCATTTACATGTTGACCTTGGTGCTAAAATGTCAGGATCTGTTTAGTCACACTCCTTAGTACTTGTTAGCATTGCTTGTGTTATTTGGGGTACCCCACTGAAAGATAGGGGGTTTGTAGTGGTTACTATTTATGGGAAAATAATCCCAGGCTTCTGTTAACCAGTAGCAATCAGCCTTCATAGAGACCAGCAACTTTGAATAAAGGTGAGGGCAGGTAAGTATATGCCATATCCTAAAAAAGAGTGCACATTATGGGCATAATGAGTGTACATCTCAAGCCCTCAACACCAAACACCAGTCTACCTGCTTCTGCGACAAGGGACAGATCCTCTTCAACCCTGAAAAAAATCCCACTATGTAGCTAACTGCCAGAAATCGCTACAGGAATCATAGTGGTCGGGTGTAACTGGTGTGACGGCCAGAATGCAAAACAAGGTTGCAGGCCAAAGACAGTGACAAAGGGGCAGAGACTGAGAAGGCCTACAGTCACTAATGGTTCCATACCAAGCCTAATCAAACAACCGTGCTTGTTTAAAGGCAACCTCTACCTGAGAGCTTGCTTATTGAAAATCGCTATGACTAGTTGGCATATGAGAAGCAAGAGACGGCGACTTTAACCCCGTCCAAACTGACTGTGTGGAACTCGGGTACTAAGCTATTCAAGCAATCAGCTAAAGGGTACCTCTGCCTCTAGAGCATGAATGAATGAAAACTTATATAGCGCGGCACATGCGAACTGAATCGCCTCTGGCGCTTGTTGTTCCTGTCTCCTTTGGTATCAAAGAGCAGCCAGCCAAACAGGCTTCAGCAGATTAACCAAGGGTACCATTCTTCCAAACAGAGGAAACAATATCATTGCAGAAACCCTGTGACAGCAAGTAGATCTGGAGATCAACAAGATTCATACTACTGTTAAGTAGTGTTGTTGTGACCTGCGATGAGGCAGGATGGAAGCAGAGCTCTGGTCAGTGATAAGCTCCCTATGGCAGATCCTAGATTGAAAGGTAATAGCCAATGATGCAGTTCAGTCACTGCGGATACAAGACTGTATGCTGTTTCTCCAGAAATCATTGTGGCCAGTGAACCCTTATGGCCCCTCCCACAAGTGAACACATGCCGCTTTAGTCAGAGTGGTGACTGTTCAAGTCGGATCTGGCAATATCTAGAAGGAAGATTAATTCCTTATGTTAATCACCAAAGACCAGAGGATAGCCTAAAGATGGACAAGTTAAACGTGGGAGAACTATGGCGGAGAATAAAGAATCGATAATCTTTATTAGCCTAAACCCAAGTCGCCCAATAGGGTCAGCTGACAGTTGGATGTAAATTTCAGCGAAGGATCCATGAGTCCTGTGCATTAGGAAGCCAATGGAATTGTTTCATTCCTCTACCAATTCATTGCATTCCCTCCATGATGCATCAGAGCACAAGGGCTATGATTACATGGGCGTTGGTCATAGTAAAACTTGAATAACAAGAGGGTCCAAAAGGATGGCATAGGCCACCGTGGCAATTAATCTCTCCAGTCGTTAGTAAAGCCTGACCTCCACAAATCCTACTCCAGGATTTTTAAGGAGTATTGTTCATAGCAGTGCTGCGACTTCAAGGTAGTCCCTACACTATGTTTGAACCCACTGTGGTCTAACTGGGGGCCGTGGACGTCGAGAATACACAGGCATTGATTCAAGACGCATAGGAATCGCAGTAAAATCGCACAATTTTATGCCGTAATACTGGAAACCTAGTCCATTAAGTCCAACCTGGTGGTATGATAGGGGTATTTACCTTGGTATACCCTGTATGTTGTGGTCGTTCAGGCTGACTTGCGGGCACAAAGACTACTGGTAAGTCTTGTTTGAACAGCAAAGTGAGTAACTTGTATAGCGCTGACAAATGCGAACCGAATCGCCTCAAGGCGCTTTGTATCCAGAGTCGTGCTGATACTTCAGAAGAGTTGTGGCACAATGGCTTCCAAGTTCTGGGAAAGGTCCCAGTACATACTCTAATCAAGTCGGGAGGAGCCATCATCGAGAGACAAACTAGTCTCATCGCAGTAATCACCTACTGGAAGGTAATTCTGAATGGGAAAAAGTTAATGAACAAAAATTAAGTTACACTCAGAGAAACAGTGTAAGTATCCCATTTGAACAGATGCTCTTTCCTATTGGTTGCATCCCACGATCGCAAAAGCGATAAAGTACCCTGTAATAACCCATGTGGTCCGAAGGGGGGCCCAAGCAGGGTTGACAACTGTATTAACTTTAGTAAAAGACTTACTTCCCACATGAGAAACGATGACTCCACAGAGGAGAAAAGTCCCCGATTGGGGAGGTAGCTAAGCTGATCTTTCAGCATACCAATCATCACAAGTTGTCACTCGTGGGGTAGTCGTGCCAATGAAGGACAAGGTGTCCAAAAGCCAGAGCTACAGCGGTCGCAGACTAAAAGTCTTGCGGAAACACAACAGAGGGAGCCTCAACTATGCTGAAAGGACTCGGAAAAATGGGGAAGGCCTAGCCTCGCTGGCAAGAAGGAATGCAAAACTAGTCAACTTCTGTCAGAGGTATCTCCCAGCATGTTAGGGTTTTCTAGAACTTACAGCCAAAGGGCGTAAGATACAAAAGCCGTTGGATGACAAGGGACAGTCTCAAACAAGACAGTCAAGGGATCGGGAACGAGCAAGGCTATCAAGTTATTGGTCTGACCGTAACCTGGATGGCTTCCCAGAGGTGGAAGCAGATAAACTAAGGACAGCCACCTGGGATTGGCAGATTAGCCAATACGTATATATTTAACAAACCTAAGGCGGCGTACACACGATCGGATATATCCGATGAAAACGGTCCGCGGACCATTTCCATCGGATATGTCCGATCGGGAGTTTGATCCGATGGCGTGTACACACCATCGGATCAAATTCCCCGCCGCCGGAAGGCGCGGTGACGTGGCGGTGACGCGGCGGTGACGTTGACGCCGCCGCGTCACCGCAACGTCACCGCACCAGGAAGTAAAACACTTCCGCGCATGCGCCGAATCCATTCGGCAGCGGCGCGGCGGCGGTGGGGGCCGACATGTCTGCTGGTAAGTGTACTAACCAGCAGACATGTCGGGCGGACAGATCCCCACCGGATAGATTTCAAAGCATGCTTTGAAATCTGTCGGGTGGAGAAATCTGTCCGCTATCCCATACACACGAGCGGAGATGTCTGCTGAAACGGTCCATTGGACCGTTTTCAGCGGACATATCCCCTCGTGTGTACGAGGCCTAAGAGTCTCCAGGAGGCCTATCTGGATTTGCAGCCGTTCGCTGGTGATGACGATAATTACCCTGTAGCTTACAGGCAATGATGCCCACGGGTACAGTCTCAGATCCGAGAACTCCCTATTCTCCTTCCTGAGATTCAACACCTCATACAGCGTGCCAACGGTATCTTCCAAATTCATACAAATTATATCTAGATACAGGAGACCAAGATGTGGAGGTCTTACCGTTAGTGTTTGAAATCTAATGGAGGTCAGAGTGTCTACTCCAGACTTCAAATACCTTAGCTAAGAGAAGAACCTACAGAATTTAAAGGATTGAATTCTCTGTTCCTTACTGGAAGGAATGAATTGCATACAGGAGAGCCTAGAGACGGCATTAAAGGATACTGAAACACAGTCATATCTATTCTTCACTCTCTGGGTTGCATATCCCAGCAACCAAGTCCGAAAGACCTAGACAGGTTATTCTTTCCCCCATGGGGTCTTCCAAATAGTGTGAGACACATTATCTCACTCTCCATTTAGAGGGACAAAACATCCTAAATATGGCCAGGAACATGGGAATACGTTTTGGCAAATACAGTATGTAAAGTAGATCTAGAAGAATCTCAAACATCCAAGTGGCATACCATAAACTACCTTGTTGCTGAAATGATCAGGCAAAATGGCTCTAGTCTCTTCCTCAACACTATACAAAGGTTGGTATCTTGGCAACCTGAGTTAGAACATCGTCATCCTTTTGGGCAGATCCAAACGGAAGTGTTGGAAGTTCCACAAACTTGGAAAAGAGATTCAAGGTTGAAGAGACATAGAATTGGCCCTTCTTCTAGGAGAAAAACGATAAACTCATCAGGCCTAATGGCATCGGAAAAGGACAACCCCGCTGTCCAACGAAGACCATCGCAGTTGTACGGATACAATTAGTCAAAACCTAGATGAAGAGGACAAGTCCATCAGATGAGGGCAGAGACAACTCCTCCAAGCTGGTGATGCATCCATTGACGGAACGGCAAAATAGTTCCTCCAGAGTTAATATCTAAACTACGACTTGGTCTACATTCAACATGTTGGGGGTCCATTCTGGCAGACCCAGCAGTCGTAACTACAATACATCTCAGTCGTTAGAGGGGATAGATCTAATCCTCTAACAACACTTGAGCAGTACCCACCCTTGTTGTCTGGTGATTTGGTACATCCCATACATATATGCTGTCATGCTGTGTCAGGAAAAGGGAAAATGTTATACTTACCTAACGGTAATTTTCCTTTCCTGATGCAAGCATGACAGCATATAGGTTCCCTCCCCTAAAAAAAAAAAAGAGAAAGAAATTGCAAATATGGGGCCTGAAACATTTAAAGTAAGGCCTTCCGCAGCGATAATAAATTACGAGAATGCGGGGGTAGGGGAGGAGACCTACTTTTATAGTATAACCGGTCCTGATTGGTCAGGGGGGCGGAGCCTTCCCATACGTATATGCTGTCATGCTTGCATCAGGAAAGGAAAATTACCGTTAGGTAAGTATAAAATGTTCCCTTTTCCAGTGGTTGGTAGCTGCACTGTGAATCAGCCTGCAAGATCAGCAAAAAGTAGTTGGATCTGTATGTGTGTTATAATTAATCAAAATTGGTTGATTAATCGATTAAAAAAATGATTAATCGAACACAAACATTTTAATCAGTAACAGTTATTTACATATGAATGCTCCGTTATTTACATATGAATCCTGACATTATTTACATATGAATGCTCCATTATTTACAAAAGCTTTTGACTTTTATAAGCCATAAGGGGCATGGCAATATTTTTGCACCCTCAAAAACTGCCACGTATATATATACAGTATATAACCTGAATGATGAGGGTTATTTTACTGGGGCTGCCAAGCAGTTACATTCATCTGCTCCCTCATCACATTGTGACTGTTTCTCTTTCCCTGCTATTACCATCTCTGAGGTGGAGAATTAGGGAGGGAGATCATCTCCTCTCATTTTGCTGCAGTGGGAGACAGAACAACATCTCCTTTCCTCATCACAGCCACATAAACCGCTGTACAGTGGAGATAAGTGATAATCACTATTGTGGCATACAGTATATCAGCTTCATAAATGGATACTTTAATCACTGCCAATAGATTGGATTAGGTGTTTCTGAAAGCATTTTGTTGTCTGGAACACTTTCTTTTTAAAACATTTGCCATGACAGTTTAGATCAATTTCCTTACTATGGAACAGTGTTTCTCAACCCTTTTCCAGTTGGGGCACCCTTAAAAAGTATTTTCAGTCTTGAGGCACAACAGTCCAAGGCTTGGTTCACATTACAGTGTGTCGCAGAACACACACAAAATCACGCTCATTCCTGACACACAGACACATACTCTGCTCTTTAGGGGTACCATTAATACTTAATGATACCCCCACACATTGGAAAACGTGGGATGCTTTTGCTGCAGTGCCAGTGACAGAGTACGAAAATTAATGGACTGCCCTACATGCAGCTACACAGATGTAAACCAAGGGTATGTTTACATGTCATAGGGGCGGTAAAACCACATGGTTGAGCTGTTTTTACCACCCCCAACTTCTCCACTTTTAGCTGCAGAGGCAGCAGCTGAGGGTGTTCACATGCTGTGGCTACAACTGGAGGTATACCCAGGGTGAATGGGGCTGCACTGCAACTACACCGCAACTGTGTGCATTGCACAGTTGCGGTGTAGTGATGGTGAATATACGGTCTTAAAACAGGTGGTAAAGAGGCAACATAATTCCTCTTTACTGCCTGTTAAATGCCTCTGAAAATCGATCTGTGCATGGATTGCTTTTCAGAGGAGCAGCAGTCCTTGCTGCTATCAAACAAGCCCTACAAAAGCTATTCTGGTGGTACAGGAATGGGGGGGGTCAGGATTAAAAGTAACATACACACATACATACAGACACATGCTTACATACATACATACACATGCACACACACAGACAGACACTCACATCTGCACACACACACACACACCGACACATGTATAAAGCCATTTTAAAATGAATCTAGCTTCTAGCTCAGTACCTTTCCAGATTCCTCATTCAGCCGGGTACTGCACTCTAGGGGGAAGCAGAGAGCACAGCACACTCCTCTGCACTTTACTTTCACTTTTAAAGCGGACAGAACTTCTCACAGTTCGGCAGGAGAGCAGGCTCATCTGACAGCCTTCTCTCCACTGACCCCGTGGCACACCTGAGAACCTCTGATGGCACACCAGTGTGCCACGGAACACTGGTTGAGAAAGGCTCCTATAGAACATCCTGGCAGACAGGAGCACAGAAACCAGCTGGCACCTGTCTATAGGCTTTCATTAAAGTGTTATTGGTTTGTTGAGATCCATTTTTTATTAGGGCAGTTACAATAACTGTATAAAGGTGGTCCGGACATGCGGCAGTGAAGACGTGTTTGTCTGGAGCTCCGACGCCTTTATTTTCTACTATTTTGCACTATTAACGCCAGCTTTCTCCCCTGAGACCATGCGGAAAAACGAACGGGCAAGTCTTTCCCCAAGTCGGGTTCCCGATCGGGATCCATTAGGAAATTCCTTGCTGCGCAACAAGAAGAAACAGAGATCATGGACGGCCTGGGCCGCTCTCCACGTGGCGCGGGCTTCGGTGCGGGCTCCACCTCCCGTCGCAAGCCGGAGGATAGGTGCCATTCTCCTGCATCGTCAGCCTGTTCGGAGATAGACGGCAGTGAGTCCAGACTCTCCGAGGTTACCATGCGGGGAGAAGGCCTGCTCACTAAGTTAGAGCTTGCCTCCATGTTTCTGAGTCTGGAGAGAACCATCAAGAAGGAGATATCGGGAGTGAGAGCGGACCTGTCACAGGTACTAGAACGGGTAGAGGAGTCTGAGTTGCGATTAGACCGTCACGCATCTGCCATTAGGAGCTTGCAGGCCACCACCAGGTCCCTCACTATTGCACACAGAATGGCCCTATACAAGATAGAAGACCAGGAGAATAGAAATAGGAGGAACAACGTACGCACTAGGGGCCTGCTGGAGGCGACCGATGATAATGACCTTCTCCCCTCTGTTCGAGGTATATTCAATGGCTTGCAAAGGCCTCGCGGCTGATCATCCGCTCAAAATTGATAGAGTACATAGAGCCTTACGCCCCCGTAACCTTGCTTCAGTCACTCTAAGGGATGTCATCTGTCGCATTCACTACTATGAGGAGAAGGAGCAGATAATGCGCAAGGCCAGAGAAAAAGCCCCCCTGGATTTTGATGGTGCTACCCTGCTGTTCTTCCCAGACCTCGCCAAGGAGACTCTTGACCGCCACAGAGCGCTTAAGCCACTAACAGAGAAGCTCAGGGCGGCTTCTATCAGCTATCAGTGGAGCTTCCCAGCGGCCCTTGTGGCGCATCGAGACGGTAAAACTGCTATCCTTCGCTTCCCTGAGGACTTGGAGAAGTTCTGTATGGATGTATGGATCTCCCCCCCGAGCTTCCAGGATGGCAAGCCACTATCCCTACCCTACCTGCGGCCACTGACTCGCAGTGGCAGAAGATTAGTCATAGACGCCGTTCCGCCACCACGGAGACCTCTCCTCAACCAGTCTGAGCTTCATATGGAGTGTTTCCATGCTATGGGTCCTATGACCCTTTTCTGGTTCAGTTCTTTATCTTTTTTATTTTTTGTGTTTGCGGCCCTCTTGACCCTCCTCACCAGGAACCGTTATCCCGAGAGTTGCCATCGCCTGTGCTGAAGTGGACTGCCTAAGGACTTTGTCTCATCTACTTGGTCCAAGGGTGCTGCCAGGTTATATTTTACTGTTGCTTTTATTTAGTTTGGTATGTTATGTTGTTGTTATATTGTTGTGTGTCGGCGTTGGGGGTCTGTGGCAATGGTCGCAAAATTTTTGGGTGCTTATCATTGCTTGCCTGTGCCCCCGCGCTCCCCCTATATGGGGCCCCGTGCAGTCTGGTGTTTGCGTGCCCCTACTCTCCTTCGGGTGGGTGGCATGCGGGTGCCAGAGTGTCCGCCTGCCCCTATGTTGCACGGCAGATTTATGTGTGCACATGATTACCCCCGTCTGGGAGACGTGTTACAGTCTGATGTTGGTGTCAATGATTGTTCTTTTTCTTCTTTGCTCATTTCTTTTTTGTTTGTCCTTTTTCTCTCTTGCTCCTCCCTTATACCTACTCTCTCTTTGGTCCCCGTTTCTGTCCCCCGCCTCAGGTATATCCCCTTTCGGAATGTGGGCATGAGCTTCTTCTCTCGACCCCTATGGCCACGCTGAACCTGGTATCCCTCAACGTCCGGGGACTGCATGCCTCAGGTAAGAGACACAATTTATATCGTGAGCTGAGTCGTCTGCGGAGTGATATTGTCCTTCTGCAGGAGACCCACCTTACACACACTACCTCAGTAAGACTCTCCTCCCCACAATACCCAAATTGGTATTACAGTTTGTCTGATATTCATAAAGCAAAGGATGTGGGCATAGGGTTTCGGAGGGGTACCTTGTTTACATTAGATTCTATGCTTAATGATAGCTTGGGTCGCTTCCTGTTTCTCCGGGGTAGCCTGGGTAGTATGCCGTGTACCATCGCAACTATATATGCCCCCAACCAGGCCCAGAACTCTTTTATCGCAACCACTCTTACTAAACTGAAGGATTTTGCCCACGGGTGCATTCTTCTAGCTAGAGACTTCAATGCCCAGATGGAACCGCCCCTCGATACAACCCTAGGACGCTCCTGTATTTCGCAGAGGCGTTTGGCATTTTTACGCAAGCTATTACATGAGGCTCAGATGGTGGATGTATGGAGGGTCATGCACCCCCGGGTAAGAGACTATACTCACTTATCCTTTTACATAATTCCTACTCCAGGATAGATTATATCTTTATAGACCATCATCACCTCTCCCTCCCCATAAGGTCATCCATTGATACTTCCCCCATTTCAGACCACTCCCCGGTTACTCTTAGGCCTCGTACACACGAGGGGATATGTCCGCTGAAAACGGTCCGATGGACCGTTTCAGCAGACATCTCCGATCGTGTGTATGGGCTAGCGGACAGATTTGTCCACCCGACAGATTTCAAAGCATGCTTTGAAATCTATCCGGTGGGAATCTGTCCGCCCGACATGTCTGCTGGTTAGTACACTTACCAGCAGACATGTCGTCCCGTACCGCCGCCGCGCCGCCGCCGAATGGATTCGGCGCATGCGCGGAAGTGTTTTACTTCCTGGTGCGGTGACGTGGTGGCGTCAACGTCACCGCCGCGTCACCGACACGTCACCGCGCCGTCCGCCGGCGGGGAATTTGATCCGATGGTGTGTACACGCCATCGGATCAAACTCCTGATCGGACATATCCGATGGAAATGGTCCACGGACCGTTTTCATCGGATATGTCCGATCGTGTGTACGAGGCCTTTCACTAAACATCCCCTCTGTTCCTTGTAGGACCAATAACTGGAAACTTAATGACCACCTGCTTTCTGACGCAATTGATAGAGACACACTCACTGCGGAATTAGGGCGGTTCTTTGAGGAAAATGCACACCCGGATATCTCGCCGGGCACTCTCTGTGAGGCCCACAAGGCCTTTGTGCAGGGGAAGCTTATCGAGCTGGGCTCTAGGAAAGAAAAATAACGTATTGGCCAGCCGATGACTTTGCTTCGTGAAGTCAAGGGTTTAGAGCGACAACACAAGGCTACTCTTTTGACCTCTGTGCTCCAGGCCCTGACCCAGAAAAGGGAGGAGCTGAAAGCCCTCTTTCATCTAGAACAGAAGCAACGATTTCATGTTATAGCCCAACGCCTGCATGAATGGGGCAATAAGCCTGGACGTCTCCTGGCCCGCTCCCTGCAACAACAAAAATCAGCAGCCTTTATAGCCAAGATAAAGACTACCACTGGGTCTTTGGCCCACAAGACTTCTGCTATTGCAAAAGAATTTCATACGTTTTATCAAAAATTATACCATGTGCGCAATGCAGATGAGGGAGGGGAAATTAGGTCCCAACGCATCCGTACCTACCTGACCCAAGCCAACTTGCCCAGACTTTCTACCGAGGCATTATCCTCTCTGGATGGAGAGTTTACTGCCTCTGAACTGCGAGTTGCATTGAAGGCCATGGCCAGTGGTAAGGCCCCTGGCCCCGACGGCTTCACTGTGACATATTATGGAACCTTTGCAGATCTTTTGATCCCGCGTTTGACTAACTATGCAAATGCAGTATCAGAAGATGGTCCTTTCCATCCTGAAACTCTGCATGTACACATAACTGTCATCCCCAAACCCGGTAAAGACCCTTGCAGATGTGGTAGCTACTGCCCCATCTCCCTTTTGAATCTTGATGCTAAACTCAATGCTAAGGTTATTGCGAACAGGCTCCTCCCCTCCTTCCCCAATGGATTACTGCGGATCAGACAGGATTTATTCCCGGTAGGGAGGCGCGGGATAACTCCCTTCGTACTCTCCTCTTGATGTCCCACGTTAGGCGGTCCCCCCAGACCACCCTTCTGCTGTCCACGGATGCTGAAAAGCATTTGATAGGGTGGACTGGGGGTACCTGATGGCCACGCTTTCTCAATTCGATATTAGCCCCTCCCTTATCTCCCGTATCTCAGCCCTATATGCATCACCCACTGCACAACTACGTATTAATGGCACATTGAGCGAACCCTTTACGCTTTACAATGGCACCCACCAAGGATGCCCTCTTTTTCCTATCCTATTTGCCTTATCCCTTGAACCTTTCCTTTCCTCGATTAGACAGGACCCTAACATACGTGGTATTAAAGTAGGGGACACGGAACATAAATACGCCGCTTATGCAGACAATATTTTGTTCTATGTTCAACAACTTGTGATATCTCTCCCTAACTTAATGTCTGCCTTTTCAGCCTTTAGCGCCATTTCTAATTTTAAAATAAATATGACGAAGTCGGAAATCCTTAATATTAACCACTTCAGACCCGCGCTACCGTCGGATGACGGCAACAGCGCGGGCCTGAATATCCA
Source organism: Rana kukunoris (assembly GCA_029574335.1). Taxonomy (NCBI): domain Eukaryota; kingdom Metazoa; phylum Chordata; class Amphibia; order Anura; family Ranidae; genus Rana; species Rana kukunoris. The sequence continues at coordinate 147,934,545 of CM056055.1, forward strand.
ACATGCCGTCATTTGACAGCATGTCATTCAGGCGTTCCCAGCGCGCGCTGTAGAGCGCGCTGCGGGGAAGCCCTGTGTTGTCCGTGACTCTTGGACACGGCCAATCACAGATCGCGGCGAACGGCCAATCAGAGTGGCCGTTTGTGATGCGATCTGTGGGCCAATGAGAGATGATCTCTCATAGATCATCTCTCATTGCCGTGTTACACAGAGACAGCGTCCTGTCTCTGGAGAGGAGGAGCCCGATCTGTGTTCCTTCTTACATAGGGACACAGATCGGTCACCCCCCAGTCACCCCCCCAGTCCCCCCCCTCCCCCCACAGTTAGAGCACACCTAGCATACACATTTAACCCCTTCCTCACCCCCTAGTGTTAACCCCTTCAATGCCAGTCACATTTATACTGTAATTAGTGCATATTTATAGCACTGATCGCAGTATAAATGTGAATGGCGCCAAAAATGTGTCAAAAGTGTCCGATGTGTCCGCCATAACGTAGAACGCACCAGTACCAATAAAAATCGCAGATCGCCGCCATTTCTAGTAAAAAAAAAATAATAAAAAATAATAATTCTCTCCCCTATTTTGTAAGCGCTATAACTTTTGCGCAAACCAGTCGCTTATTGCGATTTATTTTTTTTATTTTTTTTACCAAAAATATGTAGAAGAATACGTATCGCCCTAAACTGAGAAAAAAAAATGTGTTTTTTTTTTTAATTGGGATATTTATTATAGCAACAAGTAAAAAATATTGTATTTTTCTTCAAAATTGTCGCTCTTTTTTGTTTATAGCGCAAAAAATAAAAATCGCACAGGCGATCAAATACCACCAAAAGAAATCTCTACTTGTGGGGAAAAAAGGACGTAAATTTTGTTTGGGAGCCACGTCACATGACCGCGCAATTGTCAGTTAAAGCGACGCAGTGCCGCAAGCTGAAATTTTACCTGGGCAGGAGGGGGTGTAAGTGCCCAGTATGCAAGTGGTTAATGTCCCACCACGGGTTGTTTCCCAGCTGAGAGTGTCTTTCCCTTTCACTTGGCAAGAGCGATCCCTTAAGTACTTAGGTATATTCCTCAATTCTAATCCAGCCTCCCTGTTCCGCACTAACTTTATCCCCTTATTAAATACGATTAGATCTGACTTGCAAAAATGGTTGAATCTGGCACATTCCTGGTTGGGGAAAATGAGTGTGGTGAAGATGAACATACTACCCAGGCTATTATTCCTGTTTCAAATGATCCCATTTGGAATTCCTGTGGGTTTCTTTACGCTGATAAGATCCCTTCTTTGCCAATATATTTGGAATAGGAAGCGACCCAGAATAGCTAGAACCGTCCTGATGAGATCTAAGAGGGATGGAGGCCTTGCCTATCCGGACATTAAAAATAACTTTTTGGCAGTTGTCCTAAACAGGATCTAGGACTGGAAATTTCACATAAATACCAAGCTTTGGGTGACCTTGGAGAGGGCTCTTTGTGACACGGACCCTTTTACACAACTATGGATACCAAGGACATGCTGGTCTCTAGCGGTATCCACGTCTCCTCTTACCCGCTCGACCCTCGTGGACTGGGACTCATTATGTAAAGCTCATAAATGGTTGTTCAATTCACCTCTGATGCCTTTGACTGGTCATAACTATTTCCTTCCTGGGAATTTGCAGCCCTCCCCCTCAAATGGTCTTTGGGAAATGTGACCCACTTACATCAAGTCACTCCTCCCACCGGTATGGCTTGGAAATACTGTCAGCTTACTGCATTTGTGCGCTCCCTCCCTAAACCTCTGCGGGCTCTCACTGATTTGACGTATATTGGATGAAGGAAATCCAAGGCTTTGAGACCTCAGGGGATTCATGGGTTGTGCTTCTTCACTGTACAGACAAACCAGTTAGATCGTATAGAAAATCCTTAACCCCTCAATTACTAAATGCGGAAAAATCCCTTATCCCCAGGTTTTGGAAGAAGGCGACCGTGCCAACTTTACATCAATGGTTAGCTGAGGTGGACCATACTTACCATATGGAAGATCTCACACATTCCCTTAGAGCCTCAGAAGATTTATCACGCAAAATATGGTCTGACTGGTTTGCCTTTAAGTTTACCTCGGCTTATGCAGACATTATGTCTCAATCTGGTTAAATTTACCTCTATTGTTTTACTGAAATGATTATCCTATTAGCAAGTGGTTAATACCTGAGACGGGACCCTCATTCCCACCACCTTTCCTCCCTTCCCTGCTCTCCCTTTCTTTTCCACCTTTTCCACCTTGTCCCTCTTTTCCCTTTCTATTTTTGTTTTCTTTTTTGTTTTCCCTGGTCCTTTGTTTCCTTCTTCAGGGGACAGTTCTGATATTGCTGTATATATATGTTTTCCAAGGTTATACTACCCATACGTCTTTCTTGGGTTATGAGCCCTCACAGGCGATTTTGAATATTACTGTGTTCCTGTTTATCCTTAGCTCTGGCCCTAGCGTCTGCGTACGTTCTATGGGTTCTGAGGTTTATGTTGTCCCGTGTTGCTTGTATCTCCTTGGTCATCTGGGATTGAGTGACTGTCACTGATCTTTGGGATAGGGGGTGGGTGCGGTAGTAAATAAACATAATAAGAAACAATAAAAGTACATAGGTGTGAATATAAATGTTATGGTGCTAGATGATCTAGCGTGAAAGTCCATAAGAGCCGTTCATGTCGGAAATGGAAAATCAACATAGAAGGCGCACACGTGATATAAAATACAAATTGAATATGCAAAATAAATACAAGTGTGAGAAAAATATATTCCGTGAGTCCATATAAAGATCTTAAGTGAATCAGATCAGGTTCGATATTCATGTGATGTGTAGTCCACCTTCACCAATAAATATATTCAACACCCAAGGTGAATGAGTGAAATGGTTCCTTACCAGATGAACATGACCCTTAATTTGTTACCAAAAGAAGGAGTCATGAACAGCTTGTGCAGTAATACCTGCAATTCCAAACGTGTCCTGGTGCTGGATGTGCTTGTGTTCAGATGGATTCCAATGGTCACATGTAATAATAGAATGATGCCAACATAGTGTAACCAGTTTATTTAAATTTAAAAAAAGTATAAAACTGCCGATTGGCTGCTTACATTAAGTTGTGCCCCAAACCCGGCACTGAGGCTAAGTCGCGTGGAGGTAAAAGTAACTGGTCCCGGGCGCTAGACAGATGTCTCTGGCGTGCGTTCCATTCGGTTGAGGTACGGAACCAGCGGGACAGGAAGTGACGAGTGGAGCGTGGATACGTACCGCCTCGACGTACGTTTCGTTGTGAACGTCTTCAGGAAGCGTGTCATACCACGCTAGGATTGGTTATTATATGTGCCTGTCAATTATTAGGGCGGACGTGAGGTAAACTCAGCCTCAGTGACGGGCTTGCTGCAATATCAGGTCAAGCGTTACATTGAATGCGGCTCGATCGTTAACATAAGTTACCAAAATGAAAACAACTTGTAACCCCCATACACATAACAGTAATGCCCATTGTTATTATGGTATGGGTATTTAAAATTAAAATTAAATAAAATCTACAACCTAGTAACAACAAGCAATATTGTTGATCAAATATACTATGATAGATAGGCTCTGAACAGGGTTACCTATATAGATACACTGTATTGGTTGAAACAAGAGTCCTCTAAGTAGTATACTTTATAATAAAACTAAAATCAATTAGATTTTAAAATGTATATAAAATATATAAAAAATATATCAGTGGTAGCAAATCTAAGTGATGAATTTATCTATGGGACTGTAGGTTGGCAATAGACCACTCTCACAAGTCCAATCATCGTGGTCTAAAACTAGTCTGATAGAGCCAATGGTGATTGACTAATAACTAAGTTCTGGGGTAGTAGAATGATTAATTGTTGGTAAGAAAACAATTCAAATCCAGCTCAATATTGAGGCCCTGCGGATGCATGACCCTTAGCCGATGGATCCACATTGTCTCATTCTGAGAGATGGCTAGTTTCATATTAGTTCCCCTCCAGTGGTTGGTGATTTTATCTATACCACAAAAGGTGAGTTTACTAGGGTCACTATTATGATATTCGGCAAAGTGTTTTGATACACTGTGATTTGGAAATCCATTAATAATATTAGCTACATGTTCATTAATCCTGATTCTTAGTTTCCTAGTAGTACGTCCCACATACTGTAACGAACATGGGCATTCCAGTAGATACGTGACATGTCACATGTAATTAAAGGTTTTATGGTGTATTCCTTTTGTGTAACATTAGATTTAAATTTAGTAATTTTTCTGGTTATCCTACTGGTGCTGTTGCAAGATCTGCATCTAGTACAGTAGTGAAACCCTGACCCATCTAAAAAGGTTGGTGGTTTGGGTGGAGGGTCTGGGACGTTTGGAGCTATTATGTTCCGTATTCCCGGTGCTCTCCTGTAAATAAATTTGGGTTTGGGAGGTAAAATACTGGCCAAATCGTTGTCTTTTAAAAGGATGGGCCAATGTTTACAAAAGATTTTCTCTATATTTTTGTATTGGCGGTGGAATCCAGAGAAAAATGCTAGATCACCAGAAAATGGGGTTTTCTTTTTTGGGATCAATAGATCTTTTCTATCCATATTGGCGACTTCCAGGACGTTTTTTTCTAGTATTTGTGGGAGGTAGCCCTTTTCCTTGAATTTGTTCGTTAAACTTCCCGATTGAGATATCCTGGTCCTAGCCAATATGCCCCTAGACCTCCACGAGGCCACTATCGAGGCAATTACAGGGGCAGACCGGCTCAACAATACAGCCACCCACCACAGGGGGGGAATGGAGGGGATGGAAGGAGCCTTACAAGATCCCTCCTACCCCTACACCCCAACAGAAATTAGACCCAGAAAAAAAGGAAGAAGAGGGGGAACGGGGAAGAAAAAGACCCCGAGACAACTGAGTGAGGGAATTTTTAATCTTGCGGGGGTTGATCTTTCCAGTGCGGAATTGGAAGTACTTTCGCAAGGCATGAAATTCTGTCCAGATAAAAACATAAATAAATTTGAGGTATTCATTGAAGTAGAAAAATACGTGAGGAAATTGAATATCAAAAAACATTTCTCACAACAAAATAGTATTACACCAATCCTAGCAAATGATAATTTCATACATACTGGGTTAAAGAACAACTCAGTGTTTAACCCCAAAAAAGGAACGCATCATCATGTAGAGGTTTTTAAAAACATGATACAGGATGAGATTCGAGACCTGGAGGTCAAACAATCCAAAAACAATAATACTATCAGAGAAGGAATCAAAAAAATGGAGGAAAATAAAAACATAATCATTCGCCCTGCAGACAAAGGGGGTGGGGTCGTAGTGCTCTCCAAGGAGCAATATTATGGGGAACTCCAGAGATTATTAGAAGACACTACCACCTATCAGCCACTTAGAGGGAACCCTTTGCCTAAACTCAAAGATCTACTTTCACTATGGGTCCTGGAGGGCAAGGCCAAATCCATACTCAACACCAAAGAGGCTCTTTATTTAGTCCCTAATACACCCAAAACCCCAGTGTTGTATATCATTCCCAAGGTACACAAAAATGCTACCAACCCACCAGGGAGACCCATCGTAAGTGGGATTGGTTCATTATACTCCAGAATTGGAGAATATCTAGATATGTTCTTGCAGCCACTGGTTATACTGGGAAAATCATACCTAAAAGACAGTAGGGATCTCATTCAGTCCCTGTCGTCTCTAGCAATTTCAGAAGGCACATGGTTGGTGACAGTGGACGTCGAGTCCCTGTACACTAACATTAGGCAAGACGATGCTATAGAGGCGGTCACTCTGGCACTAAGGGCTGATTTAAGACTACCAGAAGTCCAGGTCCAATTCTTAATCGATGGACTACAACAATCCATGGGTAACAACTATTTCTGGGCACTAGGACAATTTTTCAATCAAGTTAAAGGGGTGGCTATGGGGGCTAGATATGCCCCCAGCGTGACAAATCTGGTATTAAATAAATGGGAGGAGGAGTCCATCTACCAGAACCACCCTGTATCTCTTATATTTTACAGGAGATACATAGACGATTTTATTCTTCTGTGGGAAGGACCGTGGGATACTCTGGACTGTTTTTTAAACAGTATGAATCATAACCAGTATGGTCTCAAATTTTCAGCAACATCTAGTCTTGTTTCCATCAATTATCTGGACCTAACTTTGGTCAAAAAAGATAACAAGATCAGTACACAAACTTTTTTCAAGGGCACAGACAGGAATGCCTTTGTACCCGTGAATAGTTGCCATCACCCTAAATGGTTAAGCACTATTCCCAAAGGACAATACATGCGATTACGTCGCAACTGTGATGATATCACTGATTTTCAATCTCAATCAGAGATTCAAGGAAAAGGGCTACCTCCCACAAATACTAGAAAAAAATGTCCTGGAAGTCGCCAATATGGATAGAAAAGATCTATTGATCCCAAAAAAGAAAACTCCATTTTCTGGTGATCTAGCATTTTTTTCTGGATTCCACCGCCAATACAAAAATATAGAGAAAATCTTTTGTAAACATTGGCCCATCCTTTTAAAAGACAACGATTTGGCCAGTATTTTACCTCCCAAACCCAAATTTATTTACAGGAGAGCACCGGGAATACGGAACATGATAGCTCCAAACGTCCCAGACCCTCCACCCAAACCACCAACCTTTTTAGATGGGTCAGGGTTTCACTACTGTACTAGATGCAGATCTTGCAACAGCACCAGTAGGATAACCAGAAAAATTACTAAATTTAAATCTAATGTTACACAAAAGGAATACACCATAAAACCTTTAATTACATGTGACACTCATCATGTCACGTATCTACTGGAATGCCCATGTTCGTTACAGTATGTGGGACGTACTACTAGGAAACTAAGAATCAGGATTAATGAACATGTAGCTAATATTATTAATGGATTTCCAAATCACAGTGTATCAAAACACTTTGCCGAATATCATAATAGTGACCCTAGTAAACTCACCTTTTGTGGTATAGATAAAATCACCAACCACTGGAGGGGAACTAATATGAAACTAGCCATCTCTCAGAATGAGACAATGTGGATCCATCGGCTAAGGGTCATGCATCCGCAGGGCCTCAATATTGAGCTGGATTTGAATTGTTTTCTTACCAACAATTAATCATTCTACTACCCCAGAACTTAGTTATTAGTCAATCACCATTGGCTCTATCAGACTAGTTTTAGACCACGATGATTGGACTTGTGAGAGTGGTTTATTGCCAACCTACAGTCCCATAGATAAATTCATCACTTAGATTTGCTACCACTGATATATTTTTTATATATTTTATATACATTTTAAAATCTAATTGATTTTAGTTTTATTATAAAGTATACTACTTAGAAGACTCTTGTTTCAACCAATACAGTTTATCTATATAGGTAACCCTGTTCAGAGCCTATCTATCATAGTATATTTGATCAACAATATTGCTTGTTGTTACTAGGTTGTAGATTTTATTTAATTTTAATTTTAAATACCCATACCATAATAACAATGGGCATTACTGTTATGTGTATGGGGGTTACAAGTTGTTTTCATTTTGGTAACTTATGTTAACGATCGAGCCGCATTCAATGTAACGCTGGACCTGATATTGCAGCAAGCCCGTCACTGAGGCTGAGTTTACCTCACGTCCGCCCTAATAATTGACAGGCACATATAATAACCAATCCTAGCGTTGTATGACACGCTTCCTGAAGACGTTCACAACGAAACGTACGTCGAGGCGGTACGTATCCACGCTCCACTCGTCACTTCCTGTCCCGCTGGTTCCGTACCTCAACCGAATGGAACGCACGCCAGAGACATCTGTCTAGCGCCCGGGACCAGTTACTTTTACCTCCACGCGACTTAGCCTCAGTGCCGGGTTTGGGGCACAACTTAATGTAAGCAGCCAATCGGCAGTTTTATACTTTTTTTAAATTTAAATAAACTGGTTACACTATGTTGGCATCATTCTATTATTACATGTGACCATTGGAATCCATCTGAACACAAGCACATCCAGCACCAGGACACGTTTGGAATTGCAGGTATTACTGCACAAGCTGTTCATGACTCCTTCTTTTGGTAACAAATTAAGGGTCATGTTCATCTGGTAAGGAACCATTTCACTCATTCACCTTGGGTGTTGAATATATTTATTGGTGAAGGTGGACTACACATCACATGAATATCGAACCTGATCTGATTCACTTAAGATCTTTATATGGACTCACGGAATATATTTTTCTCACACTTGTATTTATTTTGCATATTCAATTTGTATTTTATATCACGTGTGCGCCTTCTATGTTGATTTTCCATTTCTGACATGAACGGCTCTTATGGACTTTCACGCTAGATCATCTAGCACCATAACATTTATATTCACACCTATGTACTTTTATTGTTTCTTATTATGTTTATTTACTACCGCACCCACCCCCTATCCCAATCTCAGGTAATCATTGATTATTTTAGGGTAGCAGCTTTTTAATTTAGCACCACACAATTATTTTGGCGCGAGATACCACTTGCACACATGTCACTGATCTTTGGTTTTATTCTTCTGTATTATATACTTTTCAATAAAAATATATTGAACAAACAATAACTGTATAAATATATATTTTATACAAAGCATTTGCTGTGTTTTATATGATTATTGACAACAGATGCTTTCACTTTCCTTTTCAGTAAGTTTGACTGTGTTTTTTTTTTTTTTTTAGGAGGATCAAAACATAGAGAATTACAACGCTGCAGCAGAGATATTCATCAAGGCAGTGGTACGGAGTACTAATTTTAAGACTTTATGTATAGATTAGCTGTTCAAGAATACAGTAGATTTTTTAGGTTTTTTAGGTTTTCAACAGAAAAGGAATCGGCACAAGGGACACATCCTACTGACTGTAAGTTGTGCCCCTTGTGCTAAATTTTCTTTTTAAGATTGGCTGCCCTTAGGCTCTAAACTGAATGTGAAATATATATTTTTAATAACAAACATATATACGTGCCTGTTCTGTGCAATGGTTTTGCACACAGCAGCCTTGATCCTCCTCTTCTGGTGTGTAAACAAGCAAAGCTTCCCCTTTTGGGATGTATATTATTATTACTTTTATCGTCTCTAATATTGTACTTTATACTCTTTTTGCAGAAGTGTACAGGCTGCCATGTTGATAACATTCTTGGTACTGGTAATGGTATTGTAAGTCTCTCTCCATCTATGTATATATTTTTTATATCTCTTTTTAAAATATTGTATGCCACGTGTTTCCAGCTCATGAGCCACATACAAACATGACAAATGAGGCCTCGTACACACGACCGAGGAACTCGTTGGAAAAGACACATTGTTTTCCTCGACGAGTTCCTTGTTAGGCTTGTGGAGAATCTTGACCAGCTGTGTTTGCGTACACACTGTCAAGACCAAATCTCCTCGTTCTCAAACTCGGTGACTTCAACACATACAACAGCAGGGGAAGTTCGATTCCACTGGCACAACCCTTGGGGCTGCTTTTGCTAATCTCATGTTACTGCGTGTTAGGTAAAAGATTGGTAAGAGACATTTGCACTTTTCAGTCTGTTACAGAGTAGTGTTGCTCACGAATATTCGCATTGCGAATATTCGCTACGAATATTGCATATTCGAGTATTCGCGAATAACACGAATATCGCGGCGAATATTCGCTATTTCGAATATTCGAATGTTTTCAATTTTTTTTTTAGAACAGATCACATCCTAGAGATCCCCATCGACGTCTAAAAGCATTGCTGGTATGATTAGAGACCTTGGGCCGAGTAGCTGCAGCGCTCATTTTATATTGCCGAAAAATCGCAATGCGATTATTCGGCAATAGCGAATATTCCGCATTTCTCGAATATTCGCAATTATTTTGTATTGTAAAATATCACGAATATTCTGAGCCAATCAGAGTGCTCCATTCCGCATTTCTCGAAATTTCGCAATCGCAATCACAATTCGCATTCGCATTCGCAATAGCGAAAAATTCGCAATAATTTCATTTCCAAAAAATATCACGAATATTCGTATTTAGCGAATATATCTCGAATATTCGACTATATATTCGAGATATATCGCAAAATCGAATATGGCATATTCTGCTCAACACTATTACAGAGTGACAAATGTGCATTTTCCATTACAAACGCTATTTTTACCGAAGGTGTGTGGGTTTCTAAGCATACACACCAACGTGTTTCTCGTGGAAAACCAGCCCGACGAGGAACACGACAACTCCCGTTGAGGAAAAAGAGAACTTGCTCTCTTTTTTTCTCGTCGAGTTCCTCAACAGTTTTCACAATGAAAAGCATACACACGACTGTTTTCCTTGGCAAAAAAGCGCTGACACCAAGTTTCTTGATAGATTCTGTCGAGGAAACCGGTCCTGTGTACGCGGCCTGACAGGAAACCAAATAATTTCAGTAATTCTAATTCAATAAAGCATCATACAATCACGCACAAGGCAAAATCTTCATTTTATTTTCAAATGCTTCCCCTCATAATTTACTATTTACATGTGAGCATTTTGTGCTCCATGAGAAAAATCCACCTCAGTAAACCAGTTAACTGAACAATGAAGATGTGCAAAGTGAAGGAATCTTTGCTAACCAATCACATTTTGCTTTTCATAGAATTACAGCATTTAGAGCAAAGAAACATGATTACTGATTGTCAATTGGTTACTGTGATTTGCTGTTTACATTTGTAAGTAAAAATAATGGCAACTTTTTTTTTTTATATAAAAGATTGTTATCACTTTTGATAAATGACAGAAATTTAATAATTTCTGCTTTGCTCCATTAAAAAGAAATACAAACACAGTGGTAAATGTATGTATGTATGTATGCATATCAATATATATATATACCAAAAAAGCTTGATCGGATCATTGATCTCGCTTTTCATTCATTAGTGCCGTATCTCTCCTTTTTTCCATATCTGTTTAATTTTTGTATCACAAATTTTGATACTGGCAGCTCATAGTACTATTCACTGTGGGGCAGATTCACGTAGATCGGCGCATTATCATTCCGGCGTAGCGCACCACTTTTCCGTTAGACTTGCGCAATCTAGCCGCGTAATCCGGCGATTCACGTAGCTTTTACGCAAGAGCTTGCGCAAACGTAAGGTTTTTTCCGTAGGCGTAAGGAGGAGTAATACAAATTGGGAGGGACGTGGGCGTGTTACATTGAAATGAGCCGTGACCCCATGCAAATGAAGGGCCGGCCGACTCGCGCATGCGCGCGTGAAGGAAACCATGTCAGCTCCGTTGTGCGCATGCTCACAACTCGGGAGCGGCGCAATCATTGAAATTGGAAATGGACTAGGGCAATGTTGTGAACTACGCAGACAGCATAAATAGACACACACAAACGCCCTTCCATTGCAAAAGTACATCCCTTTGTGTCCCTTCCCATTGAATCAAGTGCTTTTGCTCTGTTGTTCGTTAGAGTGTGTTTTGTAGTTGTGAGATTAGTGTTCTGTGTGATCTTGTGCTTGTTGGTAGTTTTGTGAAAGTGTATTTTGATAAGTGTTTGAGACTGTTTGTTTGATTGATAGATTTCTGAGCGTTTGTTTTCTTGCATTTTTTTTTCATCTGATTTTTTTGTGTGTGTTTCTTGCTGAGTGCTAGTGTGATTTTTGGCTGTTCTTTTTCTCTTTGTGTGTGTTATTGTCTGATTGGTTGTGCTTGTATTTGTGACAGATTTTTGGTGACTGCTAGTGAGTTTGTTTGGAAGTATGACTGAGAGAAAAAGAAAGCTCAATTTTACTGTGGGGGAAAAAAGAATTCTTGCCCGGGCCATTACCGACTATGGGCGTTTTCTCCACGGCCCGCAGAGTGCCACCACCACCCCGGCCAGGAGGAGGGAGATATTGGATATAATCACGGAGCAGGTCAATTCATCGGGGGAGGGGGAGACACGGACCCGCTCTGGGATAGAAAAGAAAATAAATGACCTCCGGCGTGAGGTGAAAAAAAAACTGGCCGCAATAAATGCCCATGCCAGGGGCACAGGAGGGGGCCCACCATGCCGGGTTAGATTTTCAGAGACGGAGCGTGTGGTGGCCCTGACCTTTCACCGGCATGAAGTGGAGGGCCTGCCAGGCTTTGACACAAGTCCGGTCCCCGCGGTGCCAGGTAAGGTTTTTATTTCTCTCAGGTGTGTAGCATGTGTGGGGGAGGGGGTGAAAGGGAATATGTGGCAAGTGTGTGGATCCTCCAACCTGTGAATGTTTTGTGTCATCCACAGCTGTGCAGGAGGGTGCAGGGCCATCTGGACTGACCGCTCCAACCCCAGGACAGCAGCCTAATGAGGCCCCCCCAACAAGGCCAGAGTCCGCAGAGGAGGAACAAGAGGAGGGGGAGGATCATGCGGAGGACGATCATGAGGAGGAGCAGAATCATGAGGAGGAGGAGTCCATGGAAGGCACTGGCCCTTTGGTTTCTGCGGACTCTTCCCCTCTGGCTGCAAGAAGCCTGCCCTCCCTAAGGGTCAGCCCCCCCCCCTCCTCCCCCAACATGGCTCCCCTCACAAGGGCCTCCCCTTCTCCCCGGCCACAACCATCAGCAAGAGCCAGGAGGTCATCCCCAAGCACCAGGGGGGCGCCCAATCTCATGCCCGCCTGTCTGAGAAGGAACCTGGCCACCCAGACCCGCCTTCTGAGACAGCTCTGCCAGACTATGGGGCGGGTGGATCAGAGCCTGTCCTCCATTAATGATAGCCTGGGTAACCTGGACTCCCACTCCCGGGCCTCCACAACCTGCCTAAATGACCTGCAAACTACAGCAGCAGGCGTTGGGCAGGATGTGAGGGCCCTTACCCAGGCTATCCAGGGCAACACGGCAACACTTGGTGCTGCCCTGGACAGAATAGCCGTGGCCTTGGAGGGCAGGCCGCCAGGTGGGCAGATCTCAGGGGCTGCTCCTCCTTCCCCGGCTTTTCCCCTCCCCCATGCGTCTCCCCTGAGGGTCCGGGGCCGTGGCCGGGGGCGCCCCAGGCGTGGCTCAGGCAGAGGGCAATACATTTTTTTTCCCCCTTTTGTTTGTTTTGAAAGCTTTTTTATTTTTGTTCTCTGCTTTTTTTTGTTTTTTCTAAGCATTTTTTTTTTCAATGCATTTTTGTTTGTTTGACTTTTTTGGCATATTTTGGGTTGTGAATGATGTTTGAATGTGGGGGTGACATTCCTGCTGGAAAAGGGGTGTCACCCTCAATTTTGGTGGAGAAGGGTTCCCCAGGACCAGGGAGAAGTGATTCCCAGGTCCGTGTGAATGGTGTATGAATGTACAGTGACATAATTGGAGCCTTGACGTGGCGTTACTGCTCACCAGTCTAGCATGGTGGACTGGTGCCAATCCAATTTGATGAGGATGTGGGGTGTGTGTGCTAGGGACCATAGTGGTGTGCATGCATGCATTCTCATTGTGCCATGATTAATGTGTGTGTTTAACGTGCAAAGATGCCCAATATGAGCTGCCTCCTGACTGCTCTTCCCTCAGAAGACGGGGTATCCTCGGTTAGGGGTAGATTTTCTGGTTGGGGGGTCAGATCATCACGTAGCTCAACCTGCAGGCCCTTCCTCACTGCGAGATTGTGTAGCATGCAACATGCAGCGATGATATGGCACACGAAGTTTGGGGAATACAACAGTGTACCCCCAGACTTATCCAGGCATCGGAAACGTGACTTCAGGAGGCCAAAGGTGCGCTCCACCACTGCACGGGTTTTGATGTGTGCTTCATTGTATCGTTCCTCTCCTGGGGTTTGGGGGTTCCGGATAGGAGTCATGAGATGGGGTCCCAGTGCATATGCAGAGTCACCTGTAAAGGAAAAGACAGGAGAATGTTAGTCATGCATGTGCCACTTCTGTTGTGCATCACGGGAGGGGATAGTCATGCCTGACTCCCATGTCACTCACCAACCAGCCAGGTGTTCCCATACACGTTCTGTTCGAATTCTGTTCGGATGTGGCTTTGATTGTAGATGTAGCTGTCATGGCTGGACCCTGGGTGTTTGGCACGGACGTGCCATATGAGGCCTTGGGCATCAACTATCACCTGTACGTTGATGGAGTGCCAATTCTTCCGATTGCGGTACATGTGCTCGGTCTCATGGGGGGGCTGGAGTGCCACATGTGTGCAATCTATGGCCCCGATGGTGCGTGGGAATCTGGCAATTCGGTAGAAATCTGCCATTGCCTTGATTCGAAGCTCCTCAGTGGTGGGTTTGATGATTTGGTTGGCCAAGCGTGTGAGGATTGCAGGGACAACCTGGTGCACACATCTGCTCATGGAGGATTGTGACATCCCAGCCACCACTCCACTTGTACGCTGAAAAGAGCCACTGGCAAGGACATGGAGTGTTGCCAGGACCTTGACCAGTGGCTGCACTGCATGTGAGCGTTGTGTTGGGCTGGTGATGTCCTCCTGCAAGGTTGTGGTTAATTCCAGGATGGCATGAGGGGGGAATCTGAAGATGCGAAAGACCTCTGAATCATTCATGCCAAACAGGTGTATGCGGGTGCGGTATACCCTCTCCCGTGCCATCCTCCGTGCCCTCCTCCTTCTTTGGTCATCTATATTCACTAGTGCAGCTATGAGCGACGATGCCCCTAGCATGTTGGCAGTCAAATTGTAGTGCAACACGTGTGTGTGGTCTGCTCCTCAGTAACGGTGTTGCTTTATCTGACAATTAGACTTTTTTTCAAAAGTTAGATCAGCTTTTATGGGCTCTAACTTTAGACAGGACATTTTGCAGTTGCGCACATCGCGTAGCCTGCGCAGCAACTGCGTTTTTTTGTGGATCCCCGTAACTCCCTCATTAGCATATTTGACTAGCAAATCAATGGTGTGTCTAGCGCAGTTTTGCGCGAAGGGAAGCGAATGTCTAACTCAATTACGCCGGACCAAAAAACGTAGATTTCTGGCGTATATTGTTTTGTGAATCGCGTCCAACTATACGCACGCGCACATTTAGACTTACGCACGCGCAACAGCAGTTGCGCACGCGTAATCGCTCTGTGAATCTGGGCCTGTATGTTTTAGTTCATTCTTCCAATTTATATCAAGCAGTGTTTCCTTTTGGAATATATTATAATTGATTCTACTCTGTTCTATTGTTTTTCTATTATTTTATATTTTAGTTTAAATACATTTTAATTGTTTTTTCAATCTATTCTAGAATTCAAATTTATACTATTAAAATTTCGGAAGACTGTCATGTTCTATTTTATTACATTCTATTAACTTCTATTCTATTCTTTTTGATTCTATTGCTTTATTGTTTTATATTCTATTTTATTGTAGTTTTTAGAAAATTGATTTCTATTTTTTCAAATTAGAGTCAAAATTGTTTTCGAATTCGATTCAAATTCGAATTTCGTTCGCGTTCAACTTATACCATGTATCCTTAGTGTTATATTCTATATGATTGTTCTCATTGGTAATCTTTTTCAATTGTTTCATTATCAATATTCCCACCGGACTTTACTACTAGATCCTTGAACATTTATGCTGATTCACATTTTCAGCAAGGTGTATATAATTTTTTTTTTCATTTATTGATGAATGTTGTATCATATTAACCTTCTTTTCACTTTAGCGCTGCACCCTCTTTTATTTTTTATGCTTTATTGATTGTTGTACACGATTTTGTGCCAGCTGCTTACACGTCCACTTTATCATTGGTATTAATTTTTGATCAGCGCAGCGTCACCCCTTAGGGTTTTTTTTCTCATATATATATATATATATAGCTCTATATTATCTGTTTTGCAACACTTTGGGCGATTTTTTGCCCGATTAGTGCAGCGCTACCATGAATTGAAACAAAATCTTAAATAATAAATGATAGCGTAATGCAACACGCAATTCAATAAAAGGATTCAAATAAATAAAATATTATACACATAATACATAAGTGCTTCCCATTAAAGTGCATCAGTCACTGAAAGTATATTTGTGTCAAAAAAGTCGATAAACCAACATAATCCTGTGCACTCACAGTGAATTATCCAAACTTCCATAATAAGTGAGTTTTCTGGTGTGATACAAATGAACCTCCTCCCCCTTATGCATATACTTGGTGCAACCAGTGGTACACCAGTGGTAAGTTAGGCTGCTGACTAGACATGTGCATTTAGTTTCGTTATGAATTCGAATTCGGACACATTTTTCATTATTCGGAAATTCGGATGCATCCGAATTTCAAAATTAACTAATTTAAACAAATTCGAAAAAACGCGAACGAAATTCGAATTTGAATCGAATTCGAAAACAATTTTGACTCTAATTTGAAAAAATAGAAATCAATTTTCTAAAAACTACAATAAAATAGAATATAAAACAATAAAGCAATAGAATCAAAAAGAATAGAATAGAAGTTAATAGAATGTAATAAAATAGAACATGACAGTCTTCCGAAATTTTAATAGTATAAATTTGAATTCTAGAATAGATTGAAAAAACAATTAAAATGTATTTAAACTAAAATATAAAATAATAGAAAAACAATAGAACAGAGTAGAATCAATTATAATATATTCCAAAAGGAAACACTGCGCTTGATATAAATTGGAAGAATGAACTAAAACATACAGTGAATAGTACTATGAGCTGCCAGTATCAAAATTTGTGATACAAAAATTAAACAGATATGGAAAAAAGGAGAGATACGGCACTAATGAATGAAAAGCGAGATCAATGATCCGATCAAGCTCTGACAAAAATTAGTGTGAACATAAAAATGTAAACATCAAAAAGAAAATTAAAAAAGCACCAGTGATGGTCGTGAACCATAAGAATATGTCATATGAGCATATAAACACAAGTGAAAAAGTCTTTAAGAAATATCCAAAAATTAGAAGTCCCAGAAAGTGAATCCAATCAATCTTCCATGGATAGAAAAAGAAGTGATAGAATAAGCTTGGTCCACCAGAAGGAACACCAAGGAATGGTAATGTTGTCTCCTTACCATGTATGTTGACCACTATGTTGGTCACTCTGAGCGTGGGGATTTTAGGTCTCCCTCCTGACCCTCTGTGCTGTCTCTGAAGTGTTCTGATCCAAAGCCAAGGGTGCTGGCAATGCATGGAATGATGCAAAATGAAGGGAAAACTTTTTGGATAGCTGCACTCCAAAAATAACTTGCTTTTATTTTAAAATCAAAAAACACACAAAAAGCATTCCACAGCAAACGGAGTAAAAAGCTGTTGTGTTTCACACCAAACTTTAGTGCTTATACATAGCTAGTGCTTATTTTTTTATTTTAAAATAAAGGCAATTTATTTTTGGAGTGCGGCTATCCAGAAAGTTTTCCCTTCATTTTGCATCATTCCGTGCATTGCCAGCACCCTTGGCTTTGGATCAGAACACTGCAGAGACAGCACAGAGGGTCAGGAGGGAGACCTAAAATCCCTACCCTCAGGCGGCGTACACACGACCGAGGTTCTCGCTGGAAACCAGCGAGAACCTCGCTGGAAGCTGCATTCCAGCGAGGACCTCGGCCGTGTATACACTCTCGGTGAGCTTCCCGTCGGGAAGCCTGTCGAGCAGAAATAGAGAGCACGCTCTCTATTTGCTCGACGGCCCGCCTGGAAGAATGGCTGGTTGCCATTCCCGACGGGCGGGTCGCCGATTTCGACGGCCGGCAGGGAACCTCGACGGGCGGAACAATGTGTTCTGCCCGTCGAGGTTCCCTGCCATGTGTACGCGGCCTCAGAGTGACCAACATAGTGGTCAACATACATGGTAAGGAGACTACGTTACCATTCCTGGGTGTTCCTTCTGGTGGACCAAGCTCATTCTATCACTTCTTTTTCTATCCATGGAAGATTGATTGGATTCACTTTCTGGGACTTCTTATTTTTGGATATTTCTTAAAGACTTTTTCACTTGTGTTTATATGCTCATATGACATATTCTTATGGTTCACGACCATCACTGGTGCTTTTCTAATTTTCTTTTTGATGTTTACATTTTTATATTCACACCAATTTTTGTCAGAGCTTGATCGGATCATTGATCTTGCTTTTCATTCATTAGCGCCGTATCTCTCCTTTTTTCCACAATTATAATATATATTTTATTTTATTCTATACTCTTGTTTTTCTTTTCTATTCCATTCTAATCTGTTCTATTCGAATTTGAATTCATTTTATACGAAATGTAATTTCTTTTTGAAAGGAAATTGAATTTGAATAGAAAAGATTATAAAAGATTTGTTTCATAGTAGAATTTGAAAACATTTTGATCGAATTTCTAAAAAGTCGATCAAGTTTGAAAAATTTAATTAGATTAGAAAAAATCTACTGCATTCGAAAAAATTCTACCACATTTGAAAAAAAATCAACCGAATTAAAAAAAAAAAAACATTTGATTTTTTTTTACATATAACCATTTTCCAAAATTCGAATTTCATATAGAATGAATTTGAATTGGGATCGAAAAGATTAGAATAGAAAATGAAAGAACAATTAATAAACTAGAAAAACAATAGAGCAGAATAGAATCAATTATAATATATATTATATTTTATTCTATTCTCTTGTTTTTCTTTTCTATTCCAATCTTTTCTATTCGAATTTGAATTCATTTTATACGAAATTCGAATTCCTTATTGAATGAAATTGAATTTGAATAGAAACGATTATAAAAGATTAGTTTCATATTAGAATTTGAAAAAAAAAGTCGATCAAATTTGAACAACTGCGTTAAAAAAAAATTCTACTGCATTTGAAAAAAATCTACCGAATTAGAAAAAGCGACCGCATTTGAAAAAAATCTACTAAATTAGAAAAAAACTACCACATTCAATTTTTCTTACATATAACCATTTTCCAAAATTCGAATTTCATATAGAATGAAATCGAATTGGAATAGAAAAGATTAGAATAGAATAGAAACAAATAGAAAAGTTAGAACTAACTAGAAAAACAATAGAACAGAATAAAATAAAATATAATATTTTATTCACTTTTGTTCTATTGTTTTTCTAGTCTATTCTTTTATATTATTTTCTATTTAATTTTTTTCTATTCTAATTTAAACTTATTTTATACGAAATTCGAACTTCTGAAGCAATCTTCCAAAATTAGAATTTTGTATAGAATGAATTAGAATTGAAAAGAATAGAAAATAAAATAATAGAAAATAATAGAAAAGAATGGCATAGAAATATTGGGCCAGATTCACAGAGCCATTACGCCGGTGTTTCAGGAGATGCGCGGCGTAAGTCTAAATTTGCGTGTGCGTTTCGATGCGCCGCATCCCCAAAACGATATACGCAAGAAATGTACTTTTTTTGACCCAGCGTAATTTCGATAGACCGGCGCATCCGTCCGCGCAAAACTGCGCTAGACACACCATTGATTTGCTATTCAAATATGCAAATGAGGGAGTTACGGGGATCCACAAAAGAACGTTGGTGCAGCGCAGGCTACGCGCTGTGCGCAACAGCTGCATGTCCTGTCTAAAATTAGACCATATAAAAGGTGGTATAAAATTAGACAATACGTCTACATGTCAGATAAAGCAACACTGTTAGTGAGGAGCTGAGCAGTCATACTTGCTGCACAACAATCTGTATGCCAACATGCCAGGGACATCCTTGCTCATAGCTATACTACTGACTATAGAGGAGCAAAGAAGGAGGAGGGCACCGAGGAGGGCACGGAGGAGGGCACGGGAGAGGATATACCGCACACGCATAGACATCTTTGGCATGAGTGATTATGAGGTGTATCGCGTCTTCAGATTCACCCCTCATGCCATCCTGGAATTAACCATAACCCTGCAGGAGGACATCACCAGCCCAACACACCGCTCCCATGTAGTGCAGCCACTGATCAAGGTCCTGGCAACACTCCATTTCCTTGCCAGTGGTTCTTTTCAGAGAACAAGTGGACTGGTGGCTGGGATGTCACAATCCTCCATGAGCAGATGTGTGCACCAGGTTATCCCTGCAATTCTCAGACGCATGGCCAACCAAATCATCAAACCAAACACTGAGGACATGCGGCTGAAGGCAATGACAGATTTCTACAGAATTGCCAGATTCCCACGCACCATGGGGGCCATTGATTGCACACATGTGGCACAGGTGATAGTCGATGCCCAAGGCCTCATATGGCACGTCCGTGCCAAACACCCCGGATCCAGCCATGACAGCTACATCTACAATGGAATTCGATCAGAATGTGTATGGGGACACCTGGCTGGTTGGTGAGTGACATGGGTGGCAGGCATGACTGCCCCCCCCCATGATGCAGACATCACAACGGGCACATGCATGACTAACATCCTCCTGTCTTTTTCCTTCCAGGTGACTCTGCATATCCACTGGGACCCCATCTCATGACTCCTATCCGGAACCCCCAAACCCCAGGAGAGGAAAGACACAATGAAGCACACGCCCAAACACGTGCAGTGATCGAGCGCACCTTTGGCCTCCTGAAGTCACGTTTCCGATGCCTGGATAAGTCTGGGGGTACCCTGTTGTATTCCCCAAACTTCGTGTGCCAGATCATCGGTGCCTGTTGCCTGCTGCACAACTTCGCAGTAAGAAAGGGCCTGCAGATTGACCTACGTGATGACCTGACCCCCGAACCAGACAATCCCCCCTAACCGAGGCTACCCCGTCTTCTGAGGGAAGACGTTAAACACACACATTAATCATGGCACAATGAGAATGCATGCATGCACACCACTGTGGTCCCTAGCACACACACCACATCCTCATCAAATTGGATTAGCACAAGCCCACCATGCAGGACTTGTGAGCAGCAACGCCATGCCACGGCTCCAATTATGTCACTGTACATTCATACATCATTCACACGGACCTGGGGATCACTTCTCCCTGGTCCTGGGGAACCCTTCTCCACCAAAAATTAGGGTGACACCCCTTTTCCGGCAGGAATATCACCCCCACATTCCGAAATCATTCACAACACAAAAAAAAGACAAAAAAAAGAAAAAAAAATCAGGAAAAAAAAGGGGGGAAACAAATTAATGCCGCTGGCATGAGCCTCGCCTGGGGCGCCCACGGCCCAGACTCCTCAGGGGAGACTCATGGGGGGGGGTAATCCAGGGAAGGAGAAGCAGCCCCTGGTCTCTGCCCACCTGGCGGCCTGCCCTCCAAGGCCACTGCAATTCTGTCCAGGCCAGCACTTAGTGTTGCCGTGTTGGCCTTGATATAGCCTGGGTGAGGGCCCTCACATCCTGCCCAACGTCTGCTGTTGTAGTCTGCAGTTCGTTTAGGCAGTTTGTAAGAGCCCGGGAGTGGCAGTCCAGGTCCCCAAGCGTATCCTTTATGAAGGACAGGCTCTCCTCCATCCGCACCAAAGTCTGGCTGACCTGTCCAAGATGGCGGGTCTGAAGGGCCTGGTCCCTTCTCAGATTGGCGGGCAGAACCTCGGCCACCCCCCTGGTCTTCTGGGACGACTTCCTGCCTCCAGCTGATGCTTGTGGCTGGGGAGAAGGGGAGCCCCTTGGGAGGGGAGCCCTGTTGGGGGAGGAGTGGGAGGGGCTACCCCTTATGGAGGGCTGGCTACTGCCAGCCAGAGGGGAAGAGTCCTCCAAAAACAACAGGCCACTGCCTGACATGAACTCCTCCTCCTCCTCAAACTCATCCTCCTCAACCTCCTCCTCATCAACCTCCTCTGAGGACTCCGGCATTGTCTGGGGGTCCTCATCAGGCTGCTGTCCTGGGGATGGTGCGGTCAGGCCAGATGGCCCAGCACCCTCCTGCACATCTGTTGATGACACAAAACATTCACAGGTTGGAGGATCCACACACTTGCCACATATTCCTTCCCCCCCACACATGCTACACACCTGATAGGGCAAAAAAAACGTACCTGTCATCACGGGCTCCTGACTGGAGTCATAGCCAGGCAGGCCCTCCACTTGTTGCCTATTAAAGGTCTGGGCCACCGCACGCTCCTCCGCTGTCAGCCTAACAGGGCATGGTGGGCCCCCTCCAGTGCCCCTGGCATGGGCTGCCATCTGCCCCAGCTTCTTTCGGACCAGACGCCGGAGATCATTGATTTTCTTTTTGATCCCCTCGCGTGTCCGGGTCTCCCCCCCCCCACACTGAATTTACCTGGTCAGTAATCATCTGCAAAATCTCCCTCCTCCTGGCCGGGGTGGTGTTGGCACTCTCCGGGCCGTGGAGGAAACGCCCATAATGGGTAATGGCCCGGGCAATTATTTGTTTCTCCCCCAAAGAAAAATTCATCTTACGCTTCCTCTCAGTCATACTCATACAACAACTCTCTTCCAAACAATCACCAAAAAACACACACAAAAACAAGCAGGAAAAATCAAGCAACAAAACAAAACAAACAAACAAAAAACACTATCAAATATATTATCCAAAACACTAGATCAAACAGTCAACAAAGATCACAAAGACAAGTCACAACGCAACAAACAACAGAACAAAAGCACCTTGCTGTATAGGAAGGGATACAAAGGGATGTACTTTTGCAAAGGAAGTGCGTTTGTGTCTGTCTATTTAAGCTGTCTGCGTAGTTCACTAAGTTGCCCGGGTCCACTTCCAATTTCACTGATTGCGCCGTTCCTGAGTTGGGAGCATGCGCACAGAGGTGCTGACCATGGTCTGCTTCAAGCGCGCATGCGCGAGCCGGCCGGCCCTTCATTTGCATGGGGTCACGGCTCATTTCAATGTAACACGACCACGTCCTTCCCAATTTAAATTACTCCACCTTACGCCTCTGAAATTATGTTGCACAGGCGCTAATTTATGCGCAAATCCTACGAGAATACGATGAGTGCGCCGCTACATTGCGCCGGTCTAACGTAAAGGAGGTGCGCTACGCCGGTCCAATAATGATGTACGTGAATCTGGCCCATTATATATATATATATATATATATATATATATATATATATATATATATAAATTTTTTTATTCTGTTCTATTGTTTTTCTATGCTATGTCTTATCGATTCTATTTTAATCTTTTCTATTCAAATTCGAATTTCAAAAGATGGCTTCAGAAGTTCAAATAATGTATAGAATGAATTTGAATTTGAATAGAAAAACACTAGAACAGAACAAAAAAATATATAATTAAAATATATACCGTATTTTTCGCCGTATAAGACGCTCCGGAAAATAAGACGCACCCAATTTTAAAGGAGGAAAATCTAGAAAAAAAAAGATTCTGAACCATATACTGTAGTAAAAAAATTGCCCCCCACTCGTCATCACCATCACACCACCCCCACATTAGTAATAGCCAGTAACATTGCCCCCACATTAGTAATAGCCAGTAACATTTCCCCCACATTAGTAATAGCAACCAGTAACATTGCCCCCACATAGTAATAATGCACTGCAGAATACTGTAGATCGCGGCGTGCGCTCTGGTAGGAATAGAAGATCCACAAGAAACCGCCGGTGGGTGTACCAAGATGGCCGACCGCTCCGGAGCTAGGCCAAAGCCGCGGTCTTTCCTAAGGCCGCGTCGGCGGTGCGCTCCGCGGAACGCGGATCGGTCAGGCGAAAACATGTATACCTCGTATATGACACACCAACTTCGCCCCACCAGTTTTGGGGAAGAAAAGGTGGGTCTTATACGGCTAAAAATATGATTTATATATATATATATATATATATATATATATATATATATATATTATATATATAAAACACCTTCTGAAATTTGAATTTCGTATGGAATGAAATCGAATAGAATAGAAAAGAATAGCATTAAAAACAATAAAACAGAGCAGAAAATGTGTGTGTGTGTGATATAATATATAAATATATACTATCTTCCAAAATTCGAATTTTGTATACAATGAATTTGAATACAAAAGATTAGAATAGAAAATAATAAACTAGAAAAACATTTTGGCCCAGATTCACGTACATCGGCGCATTATCGGTCCGGCGTAGCGCACCGCCATTACGTTAGACTTGCGCCATCTAGCCGCGTAATCCCCCGATTCACGTAGCTTTTGCGCAGGAAATTGCGCAAGCGTAAGGTTTTTTCCAGAGGCGTAAGGAGGAGTAATACAAATTGGGAGGGATGTGGGCGTGTTACATTGAAATGAGCCGTGACCCCATGCAAATGAAGGGCCGGCCGGCTCGCGCATGCGCGCGTGAAGGAGACCATGTCAGCTCCGCTGTGCGCATGCTCACAACTCGGGAGCGGCGCAATCAGTGAAATTGGAAATGGACTAGGGCAACGTTGTGAACTACGCAGACAGCATAAATAGACACACACAAACGCACTTGCATTGCAAAAGTACATCCCTTTGTGTCCCTTCCCATTTAACCAAGTGCTTTTGTTCCTGTTGTTCGTTGCAGTGTGTCTTGTAGTTGTCAGATTAGTGTTCTGTGTGATCAAGTGCTTGTTGGTATATTTGTGAAAGTGTTTTTTGATAAGTGTTTGAGAGACTGTTTGTTTGATTGATATATTTCTGAGCGTTTGTTTTCTTGCTTTATTTTTTCTTCTTTTTTTTTTTTGCTGACATTTTTTGCATTCTTTTTTTTGCTGACATTTTTTGCATTTTTTTTTTTTTTTGCTGACATTTTTTTTTAATTTTGGGTTGTGCATGCTGTTTGAATGTGGGGGTGACATTCCTGCTGGAAAAGGGGTGTCATCCTCAATTTTGGTGGAGAAGGGTTCCCCAGGACCAGGGAGAAGTGATTCCCAGGTCCGTGTGAATGGTGTATGAATGTACAGTGACATAATTGGAGCCTTGACGTGGCGTTACTGCTCACCAGTCGTGCATTGTGGACTGGTGCCAATCCAATTTGATGAGGATGTGGGGTGTGTGTGCTAGGGACCACAGTGGTGTGCATGCATGCATTGTCATTGTGCCATGATTAATGTGTGTGTTTAACGTGCAAAGATGCCCAATGTGAGCTGTCTCCTGACTGCTCTTCCCTCAGAAGACGGGGTATCCTCGGTTAGGGGTTGATTGTCTGGTTGGGGGGTCAGGTCATCACGTAGCTCAACCTGCAGGCCCTTCCTCACTGCGAGATTGTGCAGCATGCAACATGCAACGATGATATGGCACACAAAGTTTGGGGAATACAACAGTGTACCCCCAGACTTATCCAGGCATCGGAAACGTGACTTCAGGAGGCCAAAGGTGCGCTCCACCACTGCTCGGGTTTTGATGTGTGCTTGATTGTATCTTTCCTCCCCTGGGGTTTGGGGGTTCCGGATAGGAGTCATGAGATGGGGTCCCAGTGCATATGCAGAGTCACCTGGAAGGGAAAAGACAGGAGAATGTTAGTCATGCATGTGCCACTTGTGAGGTGTGCATCAAGGGAGGGGATAGTCATGCCTGACTCCCATGTCACTCACCAACCAGCCAGGTGTTCCCATACACGTTCTGATAGAATTCCATTCGGATGTGGCATTGATTGTAGATGTAGCTGTCATGGGTGGATCCGGGGTGTTTGGCCACGGACGTGCCATATGAGTCCTTGGGCATCAACTATCACCTGTACGTTGATGGAGTGCCAATTCTTCCAATTGCGGTACATGTGCTCTGTCTCATGGGGGGGCTGGAGTGCCAAATGTGTGCAATCAATGGCCCCGATGGTGCGTGGGAATCTGGCAATTCTGTAGAAATCTGTCATTGCCTTCAGCCGCAGGTCCTCAGTGGTGGGTTTGATGATTAGGTTGGCCAAGCGTGTGAGGATTGCTGGGACAACCTGGTGCACACATCTGCTCATGGAGGATTGTGACATCCCAGCCACCACTCCACTTGTACGCTGAAAAGAGCCACTGGCAAGGAAATGGAGTGTTGCCAGTACCTTGACCAGTGGCTGCACTGGATGTGAGCGTTGTGTTGGGCTGGTGATGTCCTCCTGCAGGGTTGTGGTTAATTCCAGGATGGCATGAGGGGGGAATCTGAAGATGCGATACACCTCAGAATCACTCATGCCAAAGATGTCTATGCGTGTGCGGTATACCCTCTCCCGTGCCATCCTCCGTGCCCTCCTCCTTCTTTGGTCATCTAAATTCACTAGTGCAGCTATGAGCGACGATGCCCCTGGCATGTTGGCAGTCAAATTGTAGTGCAACACGTGTGTGTGGTCTGCTCCTCAGTAACGGTGTTGCTTTCTGTGAGATGTAGACGTTTTTTCAAAATTTAGACCAGCTTTTATGTGCTCTAACTTTAGACAGGACATTTTGCTGTTGCGCACATCGCGTAGCCTGCGCAGCAACTGCGTTTTTTTGTGGATCCCCGCAACTCCCTTATTAGCATATTTGACTAGCAAATCAATGGTGTGTCTAGCGCATTTTTGCGCGGACGGATGCGTCTGTCTAACAAAATTACGCCGGACAAAAAAAAGTAGATTTCTGGCATAAATCGTTTTCTGAATCGCGCGCATCTAAACGCACGCGCACATTTAGACTTACGCACGCGCAACACTAGTTGCGCAGGCGTAATCGCTCTGTGAATCTGGGCCATTATGTTTTATTCTATTCTGTTCTATTTTTGTCCAATTCTATTCTATTATTTTCTATTTTCTATTCTATTCTAATCTTTTCTATTCTAATTCTAAATCATTCTATACGAATATCATTCTATATGAAATTAACTATCATTCTATACAAAATTCGAATTTCGGAAAATTGTTTTATATATAAAACCATTTTCCCAAATTCGAATTTGTATAGAATGAATTTGAATTTCAATAAAAAAGATTAGAATATAAAATAATTGACTAGAAAACCAATAGAACAGAAGAGAATAAAATATATATTTTATTCTATTTTGTTCTATTGTTTTTCTATGCTATTATTTTACATTCTATTCTAATCTTTTCTATTCTGTTCTATTGTTTTCCTAGTCTATTCTATTCTACTCTATTCTAATCTTTTCTATTCAAATCCATATAGAATGAATTCAAATTTGATTACAAATGATTAGTATAGAAAATAATAGAAAAGAATAAACCAGAAAAACATATTGGGGCAGATTCACATAGATGTAATCTTCCGCTGCGTAATCGAAATACGCTACGCTGCCGTCTATCACCAGACTCTACGCCGAATTCAGGTAGTTTTTTTGCGCGTACGCTATTGTATCGTATTTTTTTTCCGCCGCGCAATCGAAATACGTGAGTAGGGGGCGTGAAGCATTTAAATTAAGCGCGTCCCCGCGACGATCGAACTGCGCATGCTCTGTTCAGGAATTTCCCGCCGTGCATTGCGCGAAATCACGTCGTGACGTCATTCGTTGTTTGAGTAGCGGCGTTTACGAACATTACTATTCCCGGACGACTTACGTTAAAAATAATAAAAGAAATCGAAAAACGTTGAAATTCGACGCGGGAACGACGGCCATACTTAACATGGGCTGTCTAATATTAGACCAGCAAAAAGCTGGTATAGTGAAACGGAAAAAAAAGATGACTAAAGGTGCCGTAAGAGATTGCGTTTGAAGAGCGAAATTTTGTGGATTCCAGGCAAAAGCTCATTAGCATACCATGAAGGCGAAAAACAACAGGAAGTCCGCCCAGTGGCCGCAATTTTCAGGCAGCGTAGATCTGAAGGCGTACTAACACGTAATAAAGTCGAAATTTAGCACGCAGGTGTCTTTTCATGGTTTGAGGATTTCGACTAGCGTAAAAACGCTCGTAAATCGAAATTACTCCTGTCTAACAACATTTACACAGGCGTAATCGCTTTGTGAATCTAGGCCATTATTATATTTTATTCTATTATGTTCTATTGTTTTTCTATTCCTTTCTATTCTATACTAATCTTTTCTACTAATCTTTCAACTAATCTTTTCTACTCTAATTTAAAATTATTCTATACAAAATTTGAATTCCGGAAAATGGGTATGTTAATAAATATTAGGGTTAGGGCTATATAATGGTTTTATTTATATATATATATATATATATATATATATATATATATATATATATAAACCTCTTCAGAAATTCAAATTTCATATAGAATAAAATTTGAATAGAAAAGATCAGAATAGAAAAGAATAGCATAGAAAAACAATAAAACAGAATAAATATAATTTTTCTATTCCAATCTATTGTCTTTCTTTGCTATTCTTTTCTATTATTTTATTCAAATTCATTCTATACGTAATTAGAATTTCATAATTAGAATTTCTGAAAATAGTTATATATATAAATATATAAAAATAGAATAGACTAGAATAGAAAAAACAGTAGAACAGAATTGTATATATAAATATGTATATATATATATATATATATATATATATATATATATATATATATACACACACCATCTTTCGAAATTCAAATTTGGTACAGAATGAATTTGAATAGAAAAGATTAAAATAGAATATTTTTAGCGGCGCATTATGATTGTATTTGTGGGGGTATTCGGCTCTAAAGGAAAGTGCTTTTATGCCCCGTTAGCAGCCGAAAAAGGATTAAAACCAACCGCAAAGCACTGCTGAAGCAACGCTTTGCCAGCAGTATAGCCACAGTGCCCATTCATTTCAATAGGCAGGAGCGGTATACGCACCGTTCCCTTACTGCCCCAAAGATGCTGCTAGAAGGACTTTTTTTAAACGTCAGCTCCAGTATTATAGATCAATGGGGCTTTCACACTGGAGTGTGAGGAATGACTCTTTTAGAGGGCTTTGCAGGCGCTATTTTAGGGTTATAGCTAGGGTGACCAGACATCCCCAGTTTCAGGGGACAGTCCCCTGATTGAGGACACTGTCCCTGGACCAAGTCTGTCCCTGGTTTTGTCCCCAGATTGGATTTAATAGGGGGCAGGGGCAATTTCAAAGGCAGTCAGTGCAGAATTAAAATAGAAAAAAAATAGAATTACACCCCCCCGCTCCACCGTGCCTACTAGCATAGGGGGTTGTATTTTTCCAATTATCTGTGCCTCTTTCTGATGATCATGTGCTGGTCAGAGCGGGGGGGAATATTTCCTCAGTTTCAGGTGCATGCCCATTCAGCTCCGCTCACATGTTCTTCTGATTTGGCTCAATTTCTGGCCAGCCACCTGCCTATCTCCTTGCCTTCCCTGGCAGAGTGATCTTCCTCCGCTCCCCACCCAGTAGTAGCCTGGGCCCGAAGAGTAAGATTTGAGAGTCTGTGAGGTGGATGGCGACGAGCAGAGAGTTGCTGATTGTTGCCATTACTAGTAAAGAAAAAATATGTCCCCGGATTTCATTTAAAAAATCTGGTCACCTTAGTATAGCGCCTGCAAAGTGCCTCAGTACGTAAAGCACATAAAACTGAAGTAGTGCTCACCATTGTTTTACTTAGGAAAGTAAAGGAATAAAAACATTCACAGGAGTATAATGTACAAGAGCATAAGAGAAAGAGGCAGCAGTGCTGATCCCTCCACCTCTCAGTACAGCAGTATGCAGCTCACCGCTCTTCCTGTTCTCCAGCAGCACACAACTAGTGTGATGTCATCAGCCTCACAGCCCCACTCCTTAGATGCATATCGTCCAATCACCCGACTTCTTCAGAAAGATCCTTGGGTGATTTATTTAAAAATAATTAAAATCCACAAACTTTATATGTGATAAATCCATGCAATCTCTTGAACCATCACGATCTTTGCTCAGGTAAAGTGTTAGAGAGGCGGTACAAAGAAAATATCTCACCTCCTCACCATTTGTTTTACCAATATAAATGCCACACCACTGTGCTACAATCATGTGCATTGCATGTGGCTGTGGGACGGTTGTAGACTGGATTTATGTTGTGATAATCTATATTTCACCCTCTGTGTCATCTCCCTGATATAGTACAGACCTCAGGGGAACTTTAATGTATAAACAATAAAAAATGTGGCGCTACAGAGAGACATTAATTCCACATGGGAGTGGAAATGTAACTAAAACACAAATACATAAAACATGAAAGGCAGTGTATCGTGAAGTCAAAACTGTACAGTGTTCAATATAGTGAAATGAATCACCCAAAAAGATCCTAAAAAGGACCGTGAAAAACTGCAAGGTGAGACACCTAATGCATAAGGGCATGTATATA
This sequence comes from Rana kukunoris, assembly GCA_029574335.1. Classification (NCBI taxonomy): domain Eukaryota; kingdom Metazoa; phylum Chordata; class Amphibia; order Anura; family Ranidae; genus Rana; species Rana kukunoris. The sequence goes on from CM056055.1 coordinate 147,964,610, forward strand.
AGTCCAATAAAGGTAAACAAATAAAGTGCAGTGAGAATGACTGATGTGGGATATATCAATCCAAGATTAAAATCGAAGGATCAATCATGCAATCCAGGATAGTCAAGAGAAATCAATACGCTTATCGGAAACGGTGGACACACTGACCGTTGGTAGTATGTCTAATGAGCAAAGGATGGATCCACAGCCTAGTATGGTTCATGGGAGACACATCTGACGGCATCTGAGGGAATCCAAGGGTTCTTTGGTCAAACACATCCGGGATTGTGGGTAGGTTCCTGCTTCTGGTATAGTGTGTCCTTGGGCAGTGCTCAGAAGAATGTGCAGGTAGAGTCCCAGGTAGACAAACATAGCAGAGTTCAGGCTGGGGATCTTATCTCTACAATCTACTATCTCTACAGAAAAGAAAACATTTTCTCTTCTCCTTGCACAGCAAAACACGTGAGGGCAGAAGAAGTTTGGGATGACTTCATAGTCTGTTATTGAAATGCTGGAGCTGCTGTAACCTGCAATCCCCCCAGAGCACAGAGAGAGCCCATCAGATGGTCAGCTCTGTGGAGCCCCAGCACCTTCCTCCTGCCACTGCCAGCCAGATCCTGGGCAGCAGCACACAGTGGAGGGATGAGGAGGACTATGTTTTTCTTGTAGAGATTAGTGTTGCTCACGAATATTCGCAGCGAATATTCGCTATTTCGAATATTCGTATTTTTCAAATTTCGCAATAAATTTTGCAATAAATTTCGCAATTTTTTTTTTTTTGTTTTTAAATATAGCGAATATTCGTAAATATCGAATATTCGTGATATTTTATCCAAAAAAAAATAGCGAAATTTCGCAATCATTTTCGCTTTCGCATATGCAAAATTTCGCTTTTTTTTTATAAAATATAGCGAATATTCGTAAATATCAAATATTCGTGATATTTTATTAAAAAAAAATAAAAAAAAATTGCGAAATTTCGCATTCGCGAAAATTCGCATTCGCGAAAATTCGCAATTTTTTTTTTTTTTATAAAATATCACGAATATTCGATATTAACGAATATTTGCGAATATTCTTCGAAATATTCGCGAAATATCGCAAAATCGAATATGGCGTATTCCACTCATCACTAGTAGAGATAAGATCCCCAGCCTGAACTCTGCTATGTTTGTCTACCTGGGACTCTACCTGCACATTCTTCTGAGCACTGCCCAAGGACACACTATACCACTAGGACACTAGGTGTCAGCAGTGTTCATTGAGTCCTGTAGACAGTCAGTAGGCACATTGGTCTAGCAGACGGACGTGTGCCTATGAGCTCCTCTCACCTGACCTCCAGTGACTCCATCCTGCAGCTTCGGCTCTCCCCCCAGGACTAGTTTCAGCTAGGCAGTGTCCTTCCACCGGCTCCCCAGCTTCCCCTGGCTCCCCTCTTCACTCCAGGGAAGCTCATCAGGTAAGAGCCATCCACTGGGATCACGGGCGGCCGTCCTTTTCAGGACAAGCCGCAGCAACCACCTATCCCCGTCGGCTCCTTTTTCTTCCCTCCCTCTGCCCCCACACCACCATCACCACTCGAGGCATCCCTTCGCCACCTCCCCGCTGCAATTTCCGCCATCTCTAGTGCGGTTCTTGACACTCCCCGTCTTCTCCCCTGAACCGCGCCAGCCACAGCTGATTTGCGGCCGCCGCATCTTAGGAAAGGCCGCGGCTTCATCCGCGGCCTAGCGGCGCGCCGCACTCTCGGCCACAAACATCACCTGAAACGTTCCCAGAAGTTCACCCCCAGCCCCTACAGGACTCACCCTCCCCTGTTTCAACAACCAGTCCCCCCCCCCTGCTCACCAATCCACCCAGCTGGCTACACACCAGCCTGGGTCCCATGTCCTGCTCCTGGTCGGCGGCCATCTTGATACGCCCCAGCAGCAGTGACAGCTCTCACCCCCCCTTTTTTTTCTTACAACTTAACAGTACTTGATCCAGGGGTTCTGCCCGATCGCCGTTCAGGGATCAGGAAGGAATTTTTTCCCCTACCAAAGCAAATTGGCATAGCACGGCTAGGGTTTTTTTGCCTTCCTCTGGACCAAAGCCGCGAGGATTCACCGAATCCTCTCTCCATCGCCACCAAAAAAAAACTACTTCACCCCCGGTGAATGGCGACCATGGCTTGTCTGCGGTACTCTGCAGAAACCATTTGGGATCTGAGGAGTTTTGCTGCAATACTGCCAGCCATCACCAAAAAGACCCTAAGAATTGAGCAACTTTTGAAGATCGATCGACGATCGACTGTCAAAAATTTTAGCCGTTTACCCCAGCCCAAGCACATTTCATGTGCTTTGATCAACACAAGATCGGCAGTAAAACACAGACTTGAAATCCATGATTTCATTCTACAACACGATCTAGACTGCCTCTTCATTACAGAGAGCTGGCTTGCAGCCGACTGTAACACCATTCTAGGTGAACTGGTGCCAGAAAACTACCGTATCATAACGGAAAACAGAATAGGGCAAAGAGGAGGAGGACTGGCGGTGATCTACAAGACTCACCTTGCGATCACTAAACCAGTCCTCCAAAATCCTCTTCCATTCATGGAAACCCTTACTCTGCAACTACAGACAAATTCAAAGGAGACCATCCACATTCTGCTCTGCTATAGGCCACCTGGCCCAAAATCGCAGCTGCTATCATCATGGACGGATTTCTTCTCCACTTACACCCTCAACAGCAAACATCTTTTGCTGCTCGGGGATTTTAATCTCTGGGCCAATTCCTCACAAGACCCCGTTGCCGATGCCTGTATTAACCACCTGGAAGATTTAGGGTTACAGCAATTAGTATGTGGGCCCACACATGCTTCAGGTCACACACTTGATCTTATTTTCAGCCAAGATCTGGAAATAAAAATTTTGGAAAATGAAAGGTTGCCATGGACAGACCACCATGCAATTAAATTCATTATTTCCACCATCCCCCCCCGCAACAAAAACATCAAATCCAGTGACAACTCACTGGACTAGATGTCAGAAGAAGCTCCACTCGGAACTCTTCAAAACCACTTTAAGGAAAAAAATAGAAACAACTCAGCCGCATCAAACGGCCGTTGAAACACTGGATGCCATAAATTCGGCCATGCTACAGTCAGCTGACTTGGTAGCGCCGAAACGTAAAACCCGCATCCAAAAAAACAAACGCAGCTGGTTTAACAACCAGCTGTCGTTACTGAAGCAAGAACGCAGAAGGGCAGAATCTGCCTGGAAAAGATGTTCTTCAGAGCTAAACCTATCCATCTACAAGGCGACCACAAGAAAATATCGCAAAGAAATTTTCCAAGCTAAGAAAAATTATTTTTCGGAGGCTATCAACAGCGCCTTAAATCGCCCCCGCGAACTCTTCAAGATGGTCACTCAGACCATGAAACCAGGATGTATTGAAGCCCCCAATACAGACACACAAGATTTTTGCAATGAACTATCGGATTGCTTCATTAATAAAATCGAGGCAATCCGTGAAAGCATTCAGCAAAACAATTCCCCCCTCAATCCCCCCTGCAGCCGCTCACACAACACCCATAGTAATTCCCCTATATCAGGTAAGTTCACCCTGGAACCCATCTCCATCGAGACCACTAAGAATGTCATTTGTACACTGCGCAATAGTACAGCGCCAAATGACATTATCCCCACAAAACTGCTGAAGGAATGCGCCTACATCCTGGCTCCTCCCATCACGCAGCTTATCAACCAGTCTTTCTTGGAGGGCATAGTGCCCTCACAGTTGAAAGAGGGTATAATCCAACCCATCCTGAAGAAACCCAATCTGGATCCAAAGGACCCACTTCACCGCCGTCCCATAACAAGCCTCAATGTACTCTCAAAGGTAATGGAAAAAGTAGTGGTACAGCAGCTGCAACAGCATCTGGATACCCACAAGCTACTTGACCCATTGCAATCAGGGTTCCGTCCCGGACACGGGACTGAAACCGCATTGCTCAAAATATGGGACGATGTTCTCGAGGCCGCAGACCAAGGAGAATCTTGTCTTCTAGTTCTGTTGGACCTAAGCGCAGCTTTCGACACTGTAGACCACAAACTGTTACTGACTCGGCTTGCTGAAGTAGCCAGAGTCGCAGAAGGCGATTTATCTTGGTTCTCCTCTTTTCTGGAAAACCGATCGCAAACAGTGAAGTTAGGACCTTTTACGTCTGAAAAACGCACAGTATCATGCGGAGTCCCTCAAGGATCTCCTCTGTCACCAGTGCTGTTTAACATATATCTTCGTCCTCTTTTTGAGATTATCAGCAGCCAAAAACTGCTCTATCACTCATATGCAGACGACACGCAACTGTATTTCCGCATTTGCAACAGAAAGGATCATCACCTCAATCTAGAGACATGCCTCTCTTTGATAGAGGACTGGATGACAAAGAGTTATCTTAAACTCAACGGAGCGAAAACAGAACTTCTTCTGTTTCACGCCAAGCGCAGGAATCAACCTTCAACAGCATGGACACCCCCGCCTATTCTGGGCAAAATCATCACCCCTAGCGCCAAAGTCAAAAGTCTCGGGGTCATTTTTGACTCCTTTATGACAATGGACGCACAAATAGGGTCAGTAGTCAGCGGATCTCACCATCTGCTGCGCCTACTACGCAGACTTACCCCTTTCATCCCCAAAGAAGATTTGGCGGTCGTGGTGGGAGCAATTGTTAACTCCAGACTGGATTATGCAAATGCCCTTTACCTCGGACTCCCCAAGTACCAAATCGCTCGTCTGCAAGTCGTTCAGAATACGGCCGCCAGACTTGTGACCGGGAAAAAACCCTGGGAATCCATCTCACCTTCTCTGAGAGCCCTTCACTGGTTACCAGTTAAAGACAGGATTGCTTGAAAGCTCTCTGTCTTACGCATAGATGTGTCCATGGAAATGCCCCCCATTATTTATGCGAAAAAATAAAAGCTCATAATTCCAATCGCATTTTGCGATCCACCAATCAAAACCTGCTCCAGGTTCCGAAAGCCAACTACAAGTCCAAAGGAGATAGAAGATTCGCGATCCAAAGTCCCAGACTATGGAACGCTTTACCAATCAGTATTCGGTTGGAGGAGAACCACCTAGCATTCAGGAAAAAGGTCAAGACTCATCTCTTTTGATATCAAAGGAGACAGGAACAACAAGCGCCCAGAGGTGATTCAGTTCGCATGTGCTGCGCTATATACGTTTTCATTCATTTTTCATTCATTCATTCATTCAGAAGCAGGAACCTACCCACAATCCCGGATGTGTTTTTGACCAAAGAACCCTTGGATTCCCTCAGATGCCGTCAGATGTGTCTCCCATGAACCATACTAGGCTGTGGATCCATCCTTTGCTCATTAGACATACTGCCACCGGTCAGTGTGTCCATCGTTTACGGTAAGCGTATTGATTTCTCTTGACTATCCTGGATTGCATCATTGATCCTTCGATTTTAATCTTGGATTGATATATCCCACATCAGTCATTCTCACTGGACTTTATTTGTTTACCTTTATTGGACTTATATACATGCCCTTATGCATTAGGTGTCTCACCTTGCAGTTTTTCACAGTCCTTTTTAGGATCTTTTTGGGTGATTCATTTCACTATATTGAACACTGTACAGTTTTTGACTTCACGACACACTGCCTTTCATGTTTTATGTATTTGTGTTTTAGTTACATTTCCACTCCCATGTGGAATTAATGTCTCTCTGTAGCGCCACATTTTTTATTGTTTATATTCTTTTCGATTTGTTTTATCGTTGATGTAGGCTGCTTATATATTCCTGTCATTCTAGTAGCGCAACTTTTTCTTTTATTGTTTAAACTTTAATGTATAAACTACAATAAAGCTCTGATAGGACTCTTTCCCACGGAGCGGATCCCTATTTGATCCGCCCTGTGTGTGTCCGTCTGCTCAGTGGGGATCATCCGTAATCCCCGCTGAGCTGTCGGCGGACAGGGCGGTCCCTGCAAACCGTGCAGGGACCGCCCTGTTTTTCCTCCGCTCTCCCCTATGGGGAATCGGATGAATACGGACCGTGTGTCCATATTCATCCGATCCGATCCACCAGACGGAAGAAAAATAGGGTTTTCTTCCGCCCAAAAAAATGGATCTTTGCAGACGCAGATCTTTACGGACATTAGCGGATGCATCATCTGCTAACGTCCACAATCCCATAGGAATGCATTACACGGACTTGTAAAAAACGGACAGTTTGTCCGCACGTGTGAAAGGGCCCATATGTGTTGAACCCTTTGATGTTGTTTTTTTGCCTGTGTACTGTATAAATGTGTAAAAGATGAACCCTTAATCATGTTAGAACAATGTGAACAGGACAAACATGGAAAAGATCCATTTTATTTAAAGGAGTTGTAAAAAAAAAATCTATGCATTAAGGTGAAAAAACATATGATGACCCCGCGAAAGTCCCGCGCTTGGTCCCGAGATCCCCTTCACTGCTCAGCCTAGCCGCTGATTGGCTAGAGCCGCTAACTGTATCATGGGAGCGCGCCCGCAAGTACTCACCACCATGCAAGTACTCACCAGTGCAGAGGGACCACAGAACATCAGTCCCACGGGGGATCCTGGTAGAAAAAGGACATCTTTTCAAAGTTCAACCTCTCCGTGGGAGTGAGAGTGTACATCATGAAAGGTTGCCATAAGTGATAGAAGCGAGCTTTACTCCGTTCATGGGTCAGGTCCGTGTTGAGCTTGTCCTTGTATAATAGCTGCAATAGTTCCTTTTTGACTTGAGAGGTGGTTGGGCAATCAGTGGAAATCCATTTCTGTAGGATGGCCCTCCTAGCGAGCAATAGACAGATCAGGATCCAGTCTTTACTAGGGAGTGCGTTTGGGGGCGACCAGGGGAGCAGCTGGGGGTCCCAGTGGCTCGAAGATAAGCAGTAGCGGGTCCTTGGGTAGGTGCATCAGGGTGATGTCAAAGACATATTGGATGACTTGTTCCCAGAACCTGGCTATGTGCGAGCAGGACCATAATCGGTGGGCTAGATTTGGCTTGAGTTGTTGACAGAGGGGGCATTCTGGGGTGGCATGGGCTCGACTGAAAGGAATGTGAGCCCGGTGGACAATTTTGATCTGGGTCTCTCTGCAGGTCTCATTGGGTACAAGTCTGTGGATGGTGTTGAGGCCATGAAGGAGTTTCTCCACCAGATCAGGGTCAGGAAAGTCTTTCGACCAGTTGGCAGCTGACGAGAATGTCAGGAGGGGAGTGACGTGCAAAAGGAGAGGGAGGTATATGTCCGAAATCTTGTACGTTACCGGGTAATAAGGGTGTCGGTAAAGGAGCTTTTGAACCTTTTACTATCGTCCCTGCAGGAACTTTTCAAGAAACTGATGCATTGATTGTAATGAAAAATGTGTGAGGGGGAGAAGTGAGAACTTGTTTGCCAGGGCTCTGAAGCCTATGGGGCGGCCCGATAGAGGGTCACACAGGGAATAACATTTTTGGAGTCCCTTATCCTGCCATATGAGGTAAGGATGGTTTTCCAGACCAGGTTGAAAGCTTGGGTTTCCCCGGATTGGGAGATGGTGTGAGATAGAGGATGGAGTATTGAGGGCTTTCCTGACCTCTCTCCAGGCAATGACCGTGTCCCGAAGAAGGAGACTGTGTTGGAGGGGGGGGGGGGGACAGATTTCCAGTGACAATGGAGAAGGGCCGTTAGGGAGGAGGGGCGGACCATTGCTAACTCTAAGGGGTAGTTTGAGCATCGGGAAGATTGGGAGATCCAATCCAGACACGTTCTCAATAGGCATGCCAAGTTATAAAATCTGATGTTTGGTAGGGCAATGCCCCCTCGCGCCTGGGAAGATGTAGTTTGACAAAAGCTATGCGCGCACGTTTGCCACGCCAAAGGAACTTGGATATGGCCGAGTTTAGGGATTTGATGTCCTTGTGGCGAAGGAGTAGGGGGATGGTCTGTAATGGGTACAATAGGCGTGCAAAGCTGACCATCTTGACTAGGTGGCATCTACCCAGTAGCGAGAGAGGCAGGTCCATCCAATTTCCCAGTTCTTGGGATATTTTCGTAAACAGGGGGGGATAATTGAGATGATATAAGGAGGAAGGCAGTTTACCTATTTTAATTCCCAGGTAAGTGATATGGGACCTAGCTACAGTAAATAAAGAATTTTGGGACCAGGAGGGGACAGAGAGGGAACCTATGGGGAGGATTTCACTTTTGCTATAATTGATACGGAGCCCCGAGCACTGCCTGAATTCGTCAAATGTGGTTTTGATCGTGGACATGTCCTGGGAAGGGCTGGATGTGAAGATGAGGACGTCGTCGGCGAACAGTGATGTGCGAAGTTCATGGTCTCCAATTTGTATGCCATGGAGGGGGGCTGTCTGGGTCAGGTATCGGGATAGGGGCTCAAGTGCGATGTTAAAAAGGAGTGGGGAAAGCGGGAATTCCTCTGAGAGGAGGCCCGCGGCCACCAATTTTGCGGCCGGGGCAGTGTACATGGACTCGACTAGGTGTGTGAAGGGGCCAGAGAAGCCCATTTTGGACATGACTAAGGAGAGCCATTCGAAGCTGATGTTATCGAAGGCCTTCTCCGAGTCTAATGTGATGATAGCATTATCCCCTTTCGGGCTACTTTTTGCGTGTTCGAGGGCTAGCATTACTTTCCTAATATTCATGGTGGCGGTCCTGCCCTTCACAAAGCCAGATTGTGCGGGGTGGATCAGGGAGGATATGATGGTCGCCAGCCTTCTGGCAACAATCTTGGAGAGGATCTTAACATCAAGGTTTAGAAGTGAAATGGGCCTATATGAACCGGGTTCCAGAGGATCCTTACCCTTCTTCTCCAAAATTTTTATGATGGCCTGGTTACCAGTGGGTAGGTAGGTGCCGCCTGACCAGATATGCTGGTAGACTTCGTGGAGGGTGGTGGAGACAGTCGAGCTAAAGGATCTATAAAATTCTCCCGTAAAGCCATCCGAGCCTGGGGCTTTAGAGGGGGCAAGTTTTTTAATAACGGAATGTACCTCCAGGATGGATATAGGGGCATTCAGAGCTTCGAGTTGAGAGGGGGATATCTGATCCAGGGAGATATTTTGGAGAACGTTGAGGGCTGTCGGTTTGTCTATAGGATCCGGGGCATAGAGGGAGGAATAGAATTGGCGCATGGCAGCATTGATACCTTTTGGGGTATTGTGTACTATACCCGACGAGTCTCTCAAGGATGTGATGTGAGTCAGGCGGTTGGGGCCTTTGCTTAGTCTGGAGAGGAGTCTCCCAGCCTTGTTGCCGAACTTGTGAAGGGAGGCATCCAGACGTGCCTTTTGGGTCTGCTCGAGGGTAGCTGCCCAAGTGTCAAAGGATCGTTTGGACATGAACCAGGTCTTCCGGTTGTGGGGGAAATTGTCAGTGTAGAGGGCCCGCTGGGCCTGGTGCAGTGTAGCACTGGCTTGTTTGTAATGTCTGAGTGTGTTTTTTTTTTAAGGTGGCGGCGTATGCTATTATGCAACCTCTGAGGAAGGCTTTACCTGCTTCCCAGAAAAGATTAGGGTTGTCTGTGTGTATCGCATTAGCCGAAGCGTAGTCTGACCAGGCTTTTTCCAACTGTTGTTGGAAATCTGAGTTGTGGTGAAGATAGGATGGGTATCGCCAGATTCTGGGGTTGGAATTCAAGTCAGGGTCGTCCAGTGTGGTCGAAATAGGGGCATGGTCCGAAATCATAATTTCGTGTATGTCAGCTTCTGAGATCAGTGGGAGGAGAGATTTAGAGCAGAACAGATAATCCAGTCTCGTGAAAACATTGTGGGGGTTAGAGTAGAACGAGAATTCCCTGTCCGCCGGGTGCCGCAAACGCCATATTTTGTGAAGGTGTAGTGAGTCCATTGTCGATGCTAGCAAGGTCTGGGTGGGAGAAGCCGAACGAGAGCGAGAGTGTCTGGTGGAGGATCTGTCATCTGTCAGGTGCATTGTAGAATTAAAGTCCCCTCCCATCAGATGTGGGTGAGACGGGTCCCGAAGCGTCCAAGTCGTGAGGTCACTAAAAAAAGTATTTGTGGGGCTATTGGGTGCATATACATTAGTGATGCTCATGACCCTAGATCCCAGTTGGATACGGGCAGAGACAAAACGGCCCTCGGAGTCTGAGTCCGAGGACAGGATCTTGCAGGGAAGGTTTTTGTTAACGAGGATTAGTACCCCTGCTTTGCGTCCGCTGGAGTCAGAGCCGAGGACCGTGCCCACCCAGAGTTTCTGCATCCATGGAAAGTCAGGAGTGGACAGGTGGGTTTCCTGAAGAAGGGCAATGTCGGTCTTGAGTCTTTTCTCGCAGTATCTATGCGAGAAGATAGAAGCCCACAACTCCAATCGTGTTCTGCGATCCACCGACCAAAATTTGGTCAAGGTACCCAAAGCCAGATACAAGTCCAAAGGAGAAAGAAGGTTTGCTTTCCAGGGTCCCAGACTATGGAACGCTTTACCAACCAGCATTCGGTTGGAGGAAAACCACCTGAGCTTCAGAAGACAGATAAAAACTCTGCTCTTTTGAGGCCCGGAGAGACAGAAACAACGAGCGCCCAGAGGCGATTTAGTTTGCATGTGTCGCGCTATATAAGTTTTTCATTCATTCATTCATTCATTTAAGGTGGCGCAAAACTTTCATTCTTTTATTAGGGGAACGGAGCCCTTTAACGTTCCAGGAGACTATTTTCATATTGGGAAAACTATCAGAGGGGTGTGGGCAGGATGTAGAGGTGAGATACATGACAGCATGGAGTGTGGTAAGAGCAGGGTACAAGGACAGCATACGGAGTAAAGATTATCTAGGAGAGAGACTGGAGAGGTGACCGGATCACATAAGGCGGAGAGAGTGCAAAAAAGCAGGGACAGGGAGAGGGGAAGGGAAGGATGGGGGTGAACATAGTAAATAGCAAAAATCGGGAACTTCACTTTTTTCCGCATGGAGTCACTGAATAGGCCAGCTCCCAGACAGGACTCTCAATGCTGCCTTTCACCCGCGGTGCTGAAAAGGAGGGCATAAGCAGCAGGAGTAATGCGTGGGGGGCAAGAGCCAGACAGGTATCCCTGCGGGAGAACGGAAGGGCCTGCTCAAACCGTATAAATGTAAGCGATACCATAACACAATACTCATGCATAAAACTTTAAAAAATAGTACCAGTAATGCAGAACAACATAGAACAATATAAAATACGACAAAATAAAATAGCATAAACTAAAATAGCATAAAAATAAAATAGCATTGGGCCTACCGGGGCCCCCTCTGATGAGGAAGAGGGGGATGCATAGTAGGAGAGACAAGCGTCACAAGGGGGATCTAGGATGACCAGAAGAAAAGCATAGTAGCACCAAGGCGGTGCGGCCATCAAAAGGGGATTCAAGAAGAGATTTGTTGTCGGTCGGAACCAGAGGTTTTGAATCTTTTGGGCGATTCTTTACGCGGCTTCCGTGTTCCAAGGCCCGGTTGGTGGGTGCTGCTCTGGGAGACGTGTTGTGGTGGGGGCCTGAGCGGTGGGATCGCAGAAACGCCTCTGGATCGTGGAAGGAGAGTTGATCCCTGTTAGGTGCTTTGAGCCGAAGCACAGCCAGGAAAGCCAGGGTGAACTTGACCTGCATTCGGTGGAGCTCCGAGCAAATCTGCTGGAAAGCTTTTCTCTTTTTGGAGACGTCAACAGAATAGTCCGCAAACACTAGGATTTTCATGCCGTCTATCTGGAGGGTTCTGGACTGCCTGAACTTCTGCAGGATGAGAGCCTTCTCCGAATAGTTGAGATATTTGGCGATTACTGGACGAGGTGATTTGCGATCAGAGCTGAAGAGACCCATGCGGTGTGCACGCTCAACCGTGCAGGGGCCAGGCAGGCCCAAGGCCTCAGGGATGCGTTGTGAGCAGAGATCTGAAAGAGCCGAGGGTTGCAGCAATAAAGCGCAGATTGATCCTCCTGGATCTGTTCTCTAAATCATCCAGCTTGTCAAGGATATACTTGTTCGTCTTGTCTTGTGCGTGTTCTATGGATTGGGCCTGGTACAGTTCCTCTTCTATGTTTGCAATGCAACTCTCCGAGTAGGCCGAAGCCGGGGCCTCGATTTGCGGCTGCCCAGTCCACGCTGCGGCGGCCGCGTACGATCGCGCTTTGCTTTTTTCTAGGTACTTGTCCATCCTCACCAAGGGAAGGGTGGCAGATGGTAGTGGCAGGGCTCGGTAGCGGGACTGCCGTTTTTTTAAGGCCGATTTTGTACCTGTTTGTGGGAGCTGATGAGCGTGTCAGCTAGTCCATGCGGCGCCGGACCGGAAGTTTGTGCTTCTTTAGATCTTTATGTAGATCAACAATTCTTTTTTAAGATCCTCAGAGAGTTATTTGCCAAGAGGTTTCATGTTGAACTTCCAGTGACCAGTATGAGAGAGAGAGAGAGTGATAACCCAACTTGAGTGAAACCTGAGACCCTGTAACACTAGCGAGTCACATGACACCCGGGAGAAAAAATTGCTAATTTGGCTTTATTTGGACATTTTCACTTAGGAGTGTACTCACTTTTGTTGCCAGTGGTTTACACATTAATGGTTGCGTGTTGAGTTATTTTGAGGGGACAACAAATTTACACTGTTAGGCCCCTTTCACATTGAGGCGTTTTTCATGCGGTACAGCGCTAAAAATCATGCCCTGCAGTGTTCAATGTGAAAGCCCGAAGGCTTTCACACTGAAGCGGGGCACTAGCAGGAGCGCTCCAAAAGTCCTGCTAGCTGCATCTTTACCGCGGTATAGGAGCCGTGTGTTCACCGCTCCTAAACCACGCCTTCCCATTGAAATCAATGGGAAACCGTGGTAATAGCCGCTAGCGGGGGTTAAATCCTCACCGATATCGCCCGAATATTGTGGTAAATACGACAGTATAGCGGCGCTACAAATAGCGTGGCTATGCCGTCACCGCGGCTCCACGCCTTAATGTGAAAGAGGTCTTATACAAGCTGTACACTCACTACTTGTCATTGTAGCAAAGTGTAATTTCTTCAGTGTTGTCACATGAAAAGATATAATAAAATAATTACAAAAATGTTTGGGGTCTACTCACTTTTGTGAGATACTGTATATAAAACAAATTATTCCATTCTCACAGAAATATATATCAAAGTTCACAAACTTTCATAGTAAGTGTCCAAATGAAAATAAAAAAATAAAAATAAAAAGTGTGTGTGTGCCTCTGATCATTAAACATCAAAGCTCCTAATGCCGTAAATATATCCCCATGTTTTTTGGGACCTGTTACTGTGAATATTGTAGATATTGTGACACTTTCTAATCTCATACAGTAATGTACACAAATATTTAAAAAGAAAATTTCAACATTAGAAACATAAATGAGCACTGACACACAACTACAATGCAAAGAATTTTTATTTTTTTAAAGTAAGTAAATTTTTCAGAAATGTTAACTTTCTATACAAGTCATCTGTAATCTTTAAAGCTACACGTTAGGCCGCGTACACACAAGGAGACATGTCTGCTGAAACTGGTCCACAGACCAGTTTTAGAAGACATGTTCGATCGTGTGTACGGCCTTGCGGACAGGTTTCGATAGTGTGTACGGCCTAGCGGACAGGTTTCCAGCGGACAAAAGTTTCTAAACATGCTTAGAAACTTGTCCACTGGAAACCTGTCCGTCGGACATGTCCGATGGTTAGTACGCCCAACCATCGGACCTAAATCCCGCGCATGCGTCAAATTGATTTGTGGAAGCATTGAACTTCCTTTTGCCAGCACGTCGGTGTCTTCTACATCACCGTGTTCTGGTCCGCAGGGATTTTGGTCTGATGGTGTGTACACACATCAGACCAAAATATCCCTTCAGACGTGTCCGATGAAAACGGTCCGTCGGACCTGTCTCATCGGACATGTCTCCTCGTGTGTACAGGGCCTTAGAAGTGAAATATTTGACATGCATTCATACACAATCCTGTTGCATTTTGTTTATAGGAAAACATTTTGGTGCCAGCTGGAGAAACCGCAACCAAGGCCATTGCAGCTGTTATAGAGGTTCTGGTAAGTTTGCTTGTTCACTTGCTTTATTTCTTTTTGTCCGTATCAGCTGGTCATAGAGATACTGAGGCTGATTTGAGAATGCTCACCATTTTTTTTTCTTTTTAAAGCCTGTGGTCTGTGAACTCCACCCTATGCCAAAAAAGTGCACACATAAATGTGAGACACAAAACGTGCAACGGGTGTACATATGGTTCTCCAAAGAAGGACCTTTACCCTTATCCCCGGGACATTAGGGTCCATATGGGCAATGAAGTACTTACACATGGTCTATCTGACCTAAGCCAGATGGATTCCATTCTCTGGGAGGTCTTCTGAAACAGATCCACCCAAGAACTAGGTGGGGCTCCCCCAAAGGGAGACCCCATGAGAGAGGGCAAACTAAGCCAGAAGGCCATGCTTACCCCAGGGCAGACCCGAGGACCTACACCCTACCAGTCAAGTGCAAAACGTGTACAACAATAAATAAAGAAAAAAATTGACAAACAAGAAATAAATAAAGAGGGGGGAGGAAGTGGAAAGAGAAAGTGAATGTGCCATTGTGCTTCACAATGGCTGGCCCTTCAGCCAGGAATAAAAAAATCCCTCTGGTCCTAGCCAAAAAGCTTGGCCCTTGATGAAGATGCGGAAAAATTGTGCAAAGTGCGGTGAGCTTGGTGCCATAACTCAAAGTGATCTGCATCACCATGAGACTATGGCACCCCTGGACTGCCACTTCAGGGGTATGTACATACACCACAGGCTTTTTTTTATCCCAGCTCTCAGCTAGACCAATGCAGCCCCATTCCCACCAGGAAGGCATCAGACCTTTAGAAGCGTAGGGAGAGCCCCAGGAGAAAAAGGCCCCACCACCACCGCTTCCATCTAATTACATTCGGGAAGAACTAACCAAACGCCCCCAGGACCACCACCACTAATATGGGAAAACACTTCCCAGAAGTGCGTGCCTATCTCGCTACAAGACTATGCAAACACTAATTTTGTAGAGAGATAAGCACACACTTTTGGTAAGTATGTTTTCCCATATTAGTGGTGGTAGTCACCTTAGATCAAAGATTTTTTCTTCATTTGAAAGAATAATATTGGTGATGGGAATTTTTTTAGTCGTTACACCATTGGATTGCTTTATTTGAACTTATTTAGTTTAAACTAAATTTTGGTTAAAATATTTTGATATAGTTTGAAGGATGTCGGGGTTTATTTACTAAAGGCAAATCCACTGTGCACCTGGAAGTGCAGTCACTGTAGATCTGGGGCCAGATCTGAAATGAGGGGAAGCTCTGCAGATTTCTATCATCCAAGCATGTGCAAGCAAAAAATGTTGCATGTCCCTCTACAGTGACTGCACTTCCAAGTGCACTTGTAGTGCACAGTGGATTTGCCTTTAGTAAAAAAAAACTTTTATTGGGCCGTAATAATTATTGAATATTTCATTGTGCATGAATCAGTGCTGCAATTATTATTTTATTATAAATTAGAATAGACATAATTGAAAAAAAAAACTGACACATGAGTTCCTCAGTTGACTAAAATAGTACAATTCAGGACAAAAGTATCCATCATACATTTACAAAATTACACCAGCTCAGCATATTTAGGTAGTAAAAGTGATATTCACTGAACATTTACTGGTGGTGAATAGTTTACTGCATATTTTTACAAATACACTAGGGATATTCACCTGCAGTGAATTATTGTTTAATGTCACAGTCAACGTTTTATACATATGTCTTTAAGTGTATGTGCCATAACTCCCAAAATGACAAAAATACTGCAAAATATCACTCGCCAAAGACAACTTGCTCATCAGACCTGCGGGGAAGCAACACATACAGTAATTAATCTATCAGTAGTTCAGGATCTCTAGTGTGCACTGGTCTTATAAATAAGAGAAGGTAGACAGGTGATTTTTTAAGCACTTTACCACCGAGCTTGTTTTTCAGATTCGGTGTTTACAAGACTAAAACAGTTTTTTTTGCTAGAAAATTACTTAAAACCCCCAAACATTATATATATATATATTTTTTTCTAACACCCTAGAGAATAAAATGGCAGTCATTGCAATACTTTTTGTCACACCGTATTTGTGCAGCGGTCTTACAAGCGCACTTTTTTTATAATTTAAAAATAAGACAACAAAAAATGTTGCCCAATTTTTATTATAAATTGTGAAATAATGTTACGCTGAGTAAAATGATACCCAACATGTCACGCTTAAAAATTGCGCCCGCTCGTGGCATGGCGTTAAACTTTTACCCTTAAAAATCTCGATAGGCGATGTTTAAAAGATTCTACAGGTTGCATTTTTTGAGTTACAGAGGAGGTCTAGGGCTAGAATTATTTCTCTCGCTCTAAAGATCACGGCGATACCTCACTTGTGTGGTTTGAACACAGTTTTCATATGCGGGTGCTACTCGCGTATGCGTTCGCTTCTGTGCGCGAGTTCGTCGGGACGAATAGAAAAAAGCATGACAGGTCCTCTTAAATATGAGATCTGGGGTCAAAAATACCTCAGATTTAATATTTAGACTTAAATGCAAAAAAATAAAAAATAAATGTAAACTGTCATTTTTTCAAATCACAAAAAATAAATGTTTTTTTTAAGACGCTGGGCGGGACTGACGTTTGACGTCACTTCCGCCCAGCAGAGCTATGGGGACGGGTGGGGGCGATGTTTCCCTCACTCACATCCCCACACAGCCAGCAAGAGGACCCGATCACCTCTGCCGCTCCGGTAAGCTCCGGTAAGCGGCGGAGGGTGTGGGAGAGCGGCGGGAGGTGGGGCCCTATCCAGCCACCGATAACAGCGATATCGCGACGAATCCGCTGCGGAGACCGCCGTTATCATTGACAGAACCGCCCACTGAAGAGATGGATATCTTGGTTGTGGCAGCAGCTGCTGCCGTTACCGAGATATCCATCTTTAAAAACAGAACGTCTTTTTACAATGGGGCGGTTGTCAAGTGGTTAAAGAATTAATTAGATGATTTCTAACAAGATTATTTTCTGCTATGGTAAATGCTAATTGTTTATTTGCTAAAGAAATAGAGACTTAGCTTAGTAAATAATGTGTAGCTGTTTTGAATACAATCATCCGTGCATGATTTGGCTTTCAAAGTGACCAATGTTTAATTTAGTTTACTAGTAGGGTTGAGCGAACCCGAACTGTAAAGTTGGATTTTTGGTACCCGAACCCAAACCCGAACAATTTACTGTAAGTTTGGGTTCGAGTTCGGTGTTCGGCAATGTAATGGCGAGCTGCAGGGCAGCCAATCAACATTTGTTTAACTCAGGTGACCTAGAAGCCATCACAGCCATGCCTACTAATGGCATGGCTGTGATTTGCCAGTGCAACATGTGACCCAGCCTCTATATAAGCTAGAGGCACATAGCACAGCACGTCACTCTGCTTTAGAGGTAGGGAAAGTCTGGCGCTGCTGCTGCTCTGAGGGAGAGAATTAGATAGGAGTCAGACTCAGTCCTGCTTCAGAAATCAAATTACTCAGCGATCTACATAGCACAGCAAGTCACTCTGCTTTAGATACTTTAGGGAAATGTTGCTGTTGTTGTTTTTAGGGAGAGAATTAGATAGGAGTCAGTCGGTCCTGCTTCAGAAATCAAATCTCTCAGCGATCTACATAGCACAGCAAGTCACTCTGCTTTAGATACTTTAGGGAAAGGTTCCTGGTTTTGGTTTTAGGGAGAGAAATAGATAGGAGTCAGTCCTGCTTCAGAAATCAAATTACACCAGCACTGCATATGTTACGGTGAGCTACACCCTTTAGATACCTTTCTTCTATTGTGCTATTCGAAAAACATCCATTTAGGGCAAAAAAAAAAAAAACATTTGCAGTGTTTCCACCATATCTGCACATGTGAGATACACCCTTTAGATACCCGTCTTCTATTGTGCTATTCAAAAAACACCCATTTAGGGCCAAAATATATATTTTGCAGTATGTGCTCCATATCTGTACGTGTGAGATAAACACTTTGGGCCAGATTCAGGTACAATTGTCCTGGCACAGAGTATCAGAGATACACTACGCCGCCGTATTTTACCTGGCTTTAAGACAAATTCAGGTAGATTTTGGCCCGTAAGGTACGGCGGCGTAGTGTATTTCTCGCGGCGGAATCTAAATACGCGATTAGGGGGTGTGAAGCATTTAAATTAGGCGCGTCCTCGCGGCGATCGAACTGCGCATGCTCCGTTCTGAAATTTCCCGCTGTGCATTGCGCGAAATTACGTTGTTACGTCAGGTTTTTTTTGAGTAGCGTCGTTTATGTACATTCCTATTCCCGGACGAGTTACGCAAAACAAAAATTGAAATTTGACGCGGGAACGACAGCCAAACATGGGCTGTCTAATACTAGACCAGATGCCGTAAGAGAATGCGAAGGACGATCGTAACTTCGTGGATCGCCGGAAAAAGCTAATTTGCATACCCCGACGCAGAAAACGACGCAAACTCCACCCAGCGGGCGGAAAAAGATTGCAGCGTAGATCCATAGGCGTACAAAGACGTAAGCCTGTCAGATCAAAGCCCGAAGCCGTCGTATCATGGTTTGAGGATTCAAACTAATGATACGGCGCGGTAATTTGAAATTACTCCGGTCTAACAGCAGATAGACCAGAGTAATGGCTCTGTGATTCTGGCCCTTTAGAGACTCTTCTTCTATTGTGCTATTCAAAAAAACACCCATTTAGGGCCAAAAAATATATTTTGCAGTGTTCCCTCCATATCTGTACATGTGATATAAACACTTAAGATACTGTTTTTCTATTGTGCTATTCAAAAAACACCCATTTAGGGCAACAAAAATATATTTTGCAGTGTTTCCTCAATATCTGTACATGTGAGATAAACACTTTAGATACTGTTCTTCTATTGTGCTATTCAAAAAACCCCCATTTAGGGCAAGATCCTACATTTGAGAAATATGAGGAGAGCATCAAATAAGGGACGTGACCCCGGTTATGGTGCTGCTGGTGGAGCTCCTGTTGCAGGGAGAGGATGTGGTCCATCTGTGCCAGCTACACGCACAAGTGAAACACCTTCCTCAGGTGCGAGTAGGCGACAGAGCCTGCAGCATTATTTGGTCGAGCCTAATCTGGTTTTACGAATGTTGAGGTCAGGAGCAGTACAGGCAATAGTAGATTGGGTTGCTGACAGTGCCTCCATTTCCTTCACATTGTCTCCCAACCAGTCTTGTGCTAAAAGTCAGAGTTGGCACCTGCAGCCGATGTCCATCAGTTTTCACCTCACCCCCTTGCAAATCAGCCAAGCAGTCTGAGCCCCAAATCATGCAGCAGTCTCTTCTGCTTTTTGATGACTCTGTTAGCAGGGTTTCCCAGAGCCATCCACCTAGCCCTGCCCCAGAAATGGAAGAGATTGAGTGCACCGATGCCCAACCACTTATGTTTCAAGAAGGGTACATGGGAGGACCATCGCAGCACGTCTCGGATGATGAAGAAACACAGGTGCCAACTGCTGCTGCTTTCGCAATTGTGCAGACCGACAAGGAGGGCAGGGGTGAAGACTGGGTGGAAGATGATGTGGAGGTGAGGTCCTCGACCCCACATGGAATCAACATCATGCAGGTGATCTGTGTAGTTCAGAGGAAGAGGCGGTGGTCGCACAGAGCCACCAGCACAGCAGAAGAGGGAGCAGGGTACAAAAGCGCACCAAAGCCAGGTCCAAGGAGTTCCCTAGCGTGGCAGTTCTTCACATAATGTGCTGATGACAAGACATGAGTGATTTGCACACTGTGCAATCAGAGCCTGAAGCGGGGGATAAACGTTCTCAACCTGAGCACAACCTGCATGACCAGTGCAAAGCATGAGCTGCAGTGGTGTAGACACCTCAAAAATGAAGAAAGGTCTCTGGCTCCTTCTGCTTCCTCTTCTGCTTCAGTCTCGGCCTCTTCATCCACCTCTGTAGTGACAGTGGCACCTGCCACCCCGCAAACTGAGGATCTGCCAGCTACACTACCACCTGGGTCACCAAACATCTCCACAATGTCCCATGGAAGCGTTCAGCTCTCTCCCAAACACTGGAGCGGAAGAGGAAGTACCCCCCTTACCCACCCACAATCCCTGGCCCTGAATGCCAGCATTTCAAAATTCCTGGCCTTTAAAATGCCTGATGGCATTGGCTGCCCCACAGTATGTCGTGCCCAGCCGCCACTACTTTTCCAGGTGAGCCATCCCTTCCCTGCACAACCCAGAGAGGGACAAAATCAGGTGTGCACTGCGCAACTCCATCTGTGGCAAGGTCCACCTAACTATGGATACGTGGACCAGTAAGCATGGTCAGGGATGTTATATCTCCCTAACAGCACACTGGGTAAATGCAGTGGTGGCTGGGCCAGAGGCGGATAGCAGTTTGGCGCATGTCCCTCCACCACTGAGGATTGCAGGGCACTTCAGTTTTCCTCCTGTTGCTAACTCCTACTCTGCTTCCTCATCCTCTACAGCCTCCTCCTCCGGTCAGCGTAACACATTCACCATCAACTTCAGCACAGCCATGGGTAAATGACAGCAGGCAGTTTTAAAACGTTCCTGTTTGCAGGAGTTGTGGAGGGACATGGAACAGATCGATGAGTGGTTGGTGGCAGTGAGCCTCAAGCCGGGCCTGGTGGTGTGCGATAATGGGCGAAATCTCGTAGCAGCTCTAGGCCTAGCCAGTTTGACGCACATCCCTTGCCTGGCGCATGTGCTGAATTTGGTGGTGCCGAGGTTCCTTAAAAATGACTCCGATATGCCACAGCTGCTGTAGAAAGTGCGGGCCATTTGTGCGCACTTTCGGCGTTCTCACCCTGCTGCTGCTCAGCTGTCAGCGCTGCAGCGTAACTTTGGCCTTCCCGCTCATTGCCTCATATGTGACGTTCCCACAAGGTGGAACTCTACCTTGCACATGCTGGCCAAACTGTGCGAGCTGCAGCAGGCGATAGAGGAGTCTCAGCTGCAGCAGGCACGTGTGAGTCGCTGCGGAACAGAACCACTTCACCACCAATAACTGGGCCTCCAATCGAGACCTGTGTGCCTTCTTGCGCTTTTTCAAGTACTCCACCAACATGGCCAGTGCTGATGACGTCGTTCTCAGCATTACTATCCCATTTCTATGCCTCCTTAAAAAAAAAATTCTATGGGCGATGATGGAAGAGGATGTGGCACAGGAGGTGGAGGAGGAGGAATCGGGGTAATTTCCAAAGCTTTCAGGGCAGTCAATCCCAAGTGGCTCCGAGGGTGGGTTCCTGCACCAACAAATGCCATGTACACAATTGTCCTTCAAGGGCACAGTTCTGGAGGATGATGAGGTGGAGGATGAGGAGGAGGAGATGAAGGAGGAGGAGGAACCATGTTCACAGAAGGGTGGCACCCAGACCAGCTCATGGCCATCACTGGTGCATGGCTGGGGGGATACAGAGGACACAGACGATACACCTCCCACAGAGGACAGCTTTTCGTTGCCTTTATGCAGCCTGGCACACATGCGCGATTACATGCTGCAGTGTCTCCTCAATGACCGCCGAGTTGCCCACATTTTAACAGGTGCTGATTACTGGGTGGCCATGCTGCTGGATCCCCATTACAAGGACAATGTACCGTCCTTAATTCCCTCACTGAAGTGTGATCATAAGATGCGCGAGTACAAGCACACGCTGGTAGACGTGCTGCTGGTGGAATTCCCACCTGACAGCGGGGGCACAGTGGAGGCACAAGGTGAACGCAGAGGAGGAGGAAGAGGTCGCCAACGGGACATCGCCAGCACCTCAGAAGGCAGGGTTAGCATGTGTGCACACGCCTACATGTACTGAATGATGGGTCTGCCCCCTTAAACTTCTGGGTCTCCAAATTGGGCACATGGCCTGAGCTTGCCCTTTATGCCTCGGAGGTGCTGGCCTGCCCTGCAGCCAGTGTATTATCTGAATGTGTATTTAGCACGGCAGGGGGTGTTATCACAGACAAGCACAGCCGCCTGTCCAGAGCCAATGTGGACAAGCTCACGTTAATTAAAATGAACCAGGCATGGATCCCACAGGACTTGTCCATACCTTGTGCAGAATAGACACGTATACTGGCCTTACCCAGCCATCTTGTATTTTTGATATACTTGAAAGTATACTTTCTCACTCTTTTGGGGTGTACCCTAATTTTAAAAATAAATAAATTAAAAACAAAAACCTGTGTTGGCTACCTCGTCCTCCTCCACCACCGCTTCCACCTACACCACCACATCCACCGCTAACCCCAACTTCCTACTCCATATGGACCTCGTCCTCCTAGGTCAAGTTTATTATTATTTTTTTATGTATTATATGTCCCTATCCACATTTGTTTGCAGAGTACTTGCCATGCTCTTGCCAACATTTTGCTGCCATTTGCAGCCCTCTAGCCCTTTCCATTATTTTTTTAGAGACATTTTAGTACTCAAAAGTTCTGGTCCCCATTGACTTCAATGGGGTTCGGGTTCGGGTCAAGTTCGCGTCCCGAACCTGGACTTTTTTTCAAAGTTTGGCTGAACCCGAACATCCAGGTGTCCACTCAACTATATTTACTAAGGCAGACCATACATGGCTTGATGTATCTCGTTTAGTCCCACAGGCTGAAATAGTCTAATCAGTCTATTGCCCTATCCAAGCTAAACACAGTGGTTGAGGGCATCTTTATTTCTGGCTATTATATTCACCCATCACACCATCTATAACTGCCTGAATACCTGAACATCCAATAGGATACAGACACTGTTGGCCTTATCATTTTCTACCTGGATCAGTCAATTTTACATTGACTTTTGTTGAGCTGGATGGTGCTTGCAGGACCACTTATGGCTTGGCCAATGTTGGCCAATTCAGCAGGAATCATCTGAAATTCCTCATGTGTATGGCTAGTTTAAGATATAAGTAAATATTTAATTTGCAAAGTAAACCGTCTATATTACATTGATAAATCAAAACCCTTGGTTCCCTTGTATTCCAATATAAAGAGAACCTGTCCCAAGAAAGTAAGCGGTTAAAGCTGAGACTGTTGAGTACGAGTTGTGTAAGGCCACATACACACGATCAGACATGTCTGATGAAACATGTCCGACGGACCGTTTTCATTGACCAGGCTGAAGTGGTCTGTTGGTCTGATGTGCGTACACACCATCGGACCAAAATCCCCTCGGACCAGAACGTGGTTACGTAGAACACAACGACGTGATGAAAAAACAAAGTTCAATACTTCCAAGCATGCGTCGACTTGATTCTGAGCATGCGCGGGATTTTGGTCCGATGATTTCGTGTACTAACCATCGAACCTGTCCGACGGACAGGTTTCCAGCGGACAGGTTTCAAAGCATGTTTTGAAACTTTTGTCCGCTGGAAAACGGTCCGATAGGCCGTACACACGGTCTGCGGACCAGTTTCAGCGGACATGTTCGATCGTGTGTACACAGCCTAAGTGACATACACTTAAGAAGGGAGACAACTTAAAAATGTAATGAAATTATTATTATACATTCGCAGGTGAGCTGGGACCATAGTCTGTGAGTGGGCCGTGTGTTTATGTGGCTTGAACCACCAGTTGGTGTGTGCAGGCAGTCCATTGAAGTATACGTGGACAGGGTACTGGCCTTACAATAATAATTTGTCTACAGAAATATCCTAATTATCTTTTTGGGCTTTTACTTTTTCAGAAACTACTGCAACTAGAGGAACTAAAAACAAAGCTTCTTTGCGTAGTGGTAAGACCAAAACTTGACAACTGAGACATTTTATTTTGTTTCTTATTTTAAATATCATAATATTCTTCAATACACTCCTCAGTAAATACATTTTTATAAGGCAATTCATAAGGACAACTTTTTTTTATACAATTTGGTATATTACAGCATTGAAATATTTGCGACTATAACAAAAATTAGCACTTTATCTATGAGACCACCACAACTGTTTGAGGAAGAAATCAACCACCCTGCTCATGTAAAACATACTGTATATAATTTATTAAATACAACAATATGTCTTCTCATATTTTTTTAAACAGATGGTGTATTACCGATGCATGTCTCTCTTTACTGTATTATATGATGATTTACATGATTTTTATATATAACTTTATTACCTATATATACTAATTTGAAATAATATCCTCCAATAGGCAGGGGACATTTTACAATCACCGTGCCTGCAGAAAGCCCTTGTGGTATGTATATATCATATCATCTGTAAATTAGAAATGGCAAAAAAATAGTCTGTGTCATGATATTTAGAACTATTGGTTGCTATGGGATCAGATCTGAACCTTTACAAATCATTTGGACATTTGTCTAATACTAAACACAGGTTTTTACTGAAGAGATTTTACAGATTTATCACAGAGGGTAATGAACATTATAATACATCTTCATGATATTTTAATCTAGATAAACCCCATGCAGATATAAGAAACAATATTTGATCCAGATATTCAGTCTATAAAATATGTAAATGTTTTTGGCAGAGAGAGCTGCAGAATAGTAGAAGGTTAGTGACAAAGCTGTTAAAATAAGTCAGGACTGCTCAATACTTCATGAACACAATGACAAATCTTTTGGCGGGTAAAAAAGTATATAGAATTATCTGGAGTTTAACTCTTAGTGTGTGATAATTTATTCAAAGAAATATATGACGGTGTAAACAGTTGTGCTATTATTTGTGCTTTTTCAATGAATGTCTGTCATGTGGATATGAGTTGTTATGTGAACTGCTGTATTTCATTTCAGAATATTGCTCCGGACATATTACTTAATCTGAAAAAACTTTATTGTAAGGTAATTATTTCCTAGATATTATTATACCGTATTAAAAAATAGAAATATTAGGGAATTTTACAGCTCTGGAAAAATCCAACATGAATGATCTGGAATATTTCCCAAGCAAACCTAAATAATCAAATTGTTCATTGTGTGAGTAAAAATATGTGTGTCACTACTTCATACAATCTGTGATTTTATAAAACTGCTTCATACTGTGTGGGGGATTTTGTTGTTGTTAGTGAAACCATTTATAGAAACAAATATCTTACCTATCTAAGGCAGCCATTCTCAACCAGGGTTCCGTGGAACCCTAGGGTTCCTCCAGAGGTGGCTAAGGGTTCCTTGAGCTGTGGCTGATTTACCTCCTGTTTGATGGTGCCTACATAGTTCTGAGCCAATGCCACTTGTAGGAGCCAATGATCTTTATAGCTCTCTGTAAGAGGGCCATTCTTACCACCACTGTAAGAAAAGGCATTTTCACTGAAGTAAGGGGCATTGTTCCCACTTACCCCCAATGAATGGGTTTTATCAGGGGTTCCCCGAGACCTGAACATTATTTTAAGTGTTCCTCTGGGATAAAAAGGTTGAAAAAGGCTGATCTAAGGTAACAGTGCTGAGGAATTGGCACCATGTGAGGTCTATTGATGATCTTCATGACCTGTGATAGTCTTCAGATCAATCTCTGTGTTCCTGTGGATCACCTTGGATCTTGAACCCAACCTGTACATCGGGCTTTTACCTCTACCCAAGTCAAAATTATGACTCCCTTTTGGTGATAGAATGTATGTAAACCCAAAAAGAAATTATTATATTGCATATTGTATTTCAGCTCACCAGTCCTTAGATGTGATGACTGCAATAGTTTTGAGTGACAATTCTTTCCTACTATACTGTATATATGGGGGAGCAGTTTTATCACTTCGTGCTGCTGATCTAGACAACAAAACACTCCCCCCTCACCTTGCCTCCTTAGCATAAAGGGGAGATGTTCTGTAGTCCAAAATGTACACAGGAAGTTACACACTCACTGGATTTTTAGTAGATGAACAGGCATTTTGTTATGCTGGCAGCTTTTGTAAAGATACAAATCAAGGAAAAATGTGAATGTATTTAAGAGAGGTACGACAAACAGACAGACGTCCATTTTGTCTGCCCGTTTTTCTTTCTTAAACATGTTTTGTATTTTTTTGGTTTTTCTCATACACTTTTGTTGAGAAAAAATATCCTCCATTACTTGGGTGAATAATATACATTGCTGGAATTTTAACAAACTGCTCTGAAGAAATAGATGTTTCTTTAACAACACCAATTGTAGATTGAATGTTAGAATGTGGTTTATTATAATTGGCCTGGTGTACTTCCAATGCTCTAATGAGGAAAGCTGTAGTGTCTGCACCCCTTTAGAGGTATTTAACCCTTATTTAAACTTTAGGGAATATCTCACCAAAACTTACATTTCTATTGCAGGGGTTGCTTAAAATTTTACATTGTAGTGCAGATTTCTGAGAAAATCAGTCAGCCAACCATGCAAGCAGGAAATTACATTTTCAGTTTTTAGTAACATTAGATTACAATATGAGTAAAAAAGGAACTGCGCTGGACGAATAAACAGAAAAAAAGCAGCAGCTCAATGTGAGATAAACAGCTAAGTAAATGGCAAAAAACAAACCTTAATTCTTTTTTTTTTCCTTTTTTGTAAATTACAATATGGTTTGTGTAGAAATTGTACATAGTATATTACTTTTTTTTTTACATGTTTTCATTGAAAGAAAGCAATAATCTCTGTGGCCATGATGGGTTAGCTTTAACATTTATTTATTTTATGTGCATTTTACATCCATTCTTTTCTGTTTTATAGTTAAAGGACACAAGTGTAACAGATGCTGATGCTGCTGCCGCTGCCGCTGCTGGAGTGTCAGAATTATTGGTAGGAACCTTTTATAATGTGAATGCAAAGTATTGTAAAGAATGGCAACCAATTATCAATCATTTCTGTGTTGGGAATGAGTTGAAATCTGACTGCTAGGCGTAGCTACATTTTCTACATCCAGTTTTCTCTACTTGAATATTGGCAACTATACACTGTTCACATGTATTCAATTCCAAACTTGCCATGGTAAACGACAACAGGAGAATACATTTTTAATAATGAACTTTTGCTACAACGTATTCCAAAAAGTCTTAAAAACATTTTGCTATAAGATAACAACCAATTGGAATGCATTCTGTCCATCCTGACATCAGTAAAATCAGCAAAAACATGTATTAACCACTTTAGCCCCGGACCATATTGCTGTCCAAAGACCAGAGCACTTTTTGTGATTCGGCACTGCGTCGCTTTAACTGACAATTGCGCGGTCGTGCGACGTGGCTCCCAAACAAAATTGGCGTCCTTTTTTTCCCACAAATAGAGCTTTCTTTTGGTGGTATTTGATCACCTCTGCGGTTTTTATTTTTTGCGCTATAAACAAAAATAGAGCGACTATTTTGAAAAAAATTCAATATTTTTTACATTTTGCTATAATAAATATCCCCAAAAAAGATATAAAAAAACATTTTTTTCCCTCAGTTTAGGCCGATACGTATTCTTCTACATATTTTTCGTAAAAAAAAATCGCAATTAGCGTTTATTGATTGGTTTGCGCAAAATTTATAGCGTTTACAAAAAAGGGGGTAGTTTTATGGCGTTTTTATTAATATTTTTTTTTTTACTAGTAATGGCGGCGATCAGCGTTTTTTTTCGGTACTGCGATATTATGGCGGACACATCGGACACTTTTGACACATTTTTGGGACCATTGGCATTTTTATAGCGATCAATGCTATAAAAATGCATTGGATTACTATAAAAATGCCATTGGCAGTGAAGGGGTTAACACTAGGGGGCGGGGAAGGGGTTAAGTGTGTTCCTATTTGTGTTCTTACTGTGTGGGGGGGGTGAACTCACTAGGGGGAATCATTGATCTTCCGTTCATACATTGTATGAACGGAAGATCAGCGTTTCCCCCGCTGACAGGAACGAGTGCTGTGTGCCGGGCACGCGCGCGGGACTCGGGGGCGAGCGGGGGGCGCGCGCGCGGGCCGCCGCCGGCGCGCACGCGCCCCCTAGTGGCCGCGAAAGTCCCGACGTAGGATGATGGGCTCTCGCGCAGGAGAGCCGACCTGCCGCCGTATAACTGCGGCGGCTGGTCGGCTAGTGGTTAATTAAAGATAAAACGCAGCAGCCACCAAATAAGTGCTCACACACAAATAACAGTATAAAAAAGGGATATGGTGGTGCTTGCCACTACTATAACAAAAAAATTGTGAAATATAGTGAAAAAATGTCTCACTCATTAATCTCCACCGTCCCACCAACCATCAACAACAATGATGAGGGGAGTGCAAATAAGTGATAATGATGTAAATCAATAGCACACGTATTAAATTCTAGGCGATAATTAGCAAAAATCCCAAAAGTGCAAATGCTTCATGTAACGTCCAATAAGTGCTGAATAGTAATGAGCTTCGCGTTCGATGCAAACACATGTTCACATCGAACATCGGCTGTTCGATCGTTCGTCGAAAACGAACAAATCGGGTCGTTCGCACCAAATTCGAATGACGCGCAACGGCCCATAATTCACTGCGGCATTGCGCGCTGATGATTGGCCAAGCATGCACCATGACCCCGCATGCTTGGCCAATCACAGCGCCCAAAAAACGAAGAGACCTAATTGGCCAAAGCCTGGGTGCTTTGGCCAATTAGGGCTCAGGGCTTTAGCACACGCTCCACACTATAAAAGGCCGCCTCCCGGGCGGCCTCGTGTAGTGTGTTCCGGCTTTCAGAGAGAGAATTCAGACAGACAGAGAGAGAGAGAGAGATAGTTAGATAGATAGATAGAGACACAGGGGTAGATTCACATAGAGATCCGACGGTGTATCTACTGATACACCGTCGGATCTGTGAGATCCAACGCTCGGATCTATGCGGCTGATTCCTCGAATCAGGTTCCGCATAGATCTCCCTTAGAGCCGACTGGTGTAAGTGAGTTACACTGTCGGCTCTTAGGCTGCAATTCTCCCGACGTCCGCTAGGTGGCGCTTCTTTTTTTCTACACGACGAATATGCAAATGAGGAGAACCGCCGATTCAGAACCGAACGCCCGGCCGTCGCTTTTTTTTTATGTCGTTTGCGCAGTACGATCGGCGCGGGGACGCGCGTGATTTAAATAGTCAACTCCCCCGAGCCGCGGAATTTGCATTCCGCCGGGGGATTTACGATCCGCCAGGGCTACTTACGAGGCAAGTGCTTTCTGAATACAGCACTTGCCTCAAAAACTGGCGCAGGCGGATCGTAAAAAAGATAGATCACGCGGATCAAAAGATCCGCTGATCTACATGAATCTACCCCACAGTGTCTTTTCAGATAGATAGATAGATAGATAGATAGATAGATAGATAGATAGATAGATAGATAGATAGATAGATAGATAGATAGATAGATAGATAGATAGATAGATAGATCAGGGAGGCTACTAGTTAGTAGAGTTAAATGTACAGTTTGTAGAGAATATATTGACATCCCTAGGAGTTGCCAATATATTTATAAACTGTATAGCTTAGCTAGTTCTGCTATTAGTATCTGTCAGGCAGGAGATTGTGCTTGATGCTCTAACGTATTAGTGTACACGTGTTAGTTAATTGCACATAGACGCATTAACTGTTACTGCACGTGTGCTATTTATTTGCACAGAAAGGCAGTTGCTGTTAATGCAAGTGGGCTATTGAATTGCACAGAAACACAGTCGCTCTGACTGTGCGTGTGCTGTGACATACCACCTGAGCGCATTTGGGGTCACCGTACGTGTGCTGTGACATACCACCTGAGCGCATTTGGGGTCACCGTACGTGTGCTGTGACATACCACCTGAGCACATTTGGGGTCACCGTACGTGTGCTGTGACATACCACCTGAGCGCATTTGGGGTCACCATACGTGTGCTGTGACATACCACCTGAGCGCATTTGGGGTCACCGTACGTGTGCTGTGACATACCACCTGAGCACATTTGGGGTCACCGTACGTGTGCTGTGACATACCACCTGAGCGCATTTGGGGTCACCGTACGTGTGCTGTGACATACCACCTGAGCGCATTTGGGGTCACCGTACCTGTGCTGTGACATACCACCTGAGCGCATTTGGGGTCACCGTACGTGTGCTGTGACATACCACCTGAGCGCATTTGGGGTCACCGTACATGTGCTGGTATATACCACCTGAGCGCAGTTAGTGCCACTGTACGTGTGCTGGTATATACCACCTGAGCACAGATAGTGTCACTGTACGTGTGCTGGTATATACCACCTGAGCACAGATAGTGCCACTGTACGTGTGCTCCTATATACCACCTGAGCACAGTTAGTGCCACTGTACGTGTGCTGGTATATACCACCTGAGCACAAATAGTGCCACTATACGTGTGCTCCTATATACCACCTGAGCACAGTTAGTGCCACTGTACGTGTGCTGGTATATACCACCTGAGCACAGATAGTGCCACTGTACGTGTGCTGCTATATACCACCTGAGCAAAGGTAGTGTCACGGTACGTGTGCTCCTATATACCACCTGAGCACAGATAGTGCCACTGTACGTGTGCTCCTATATACCACCTGAGCGCAGTTAGTGCCACTGTACGTGTGCTGCTATATACCACCTGAGCACAGATAGTGCCACTGTACGTGTGCTCCTATATACCACCTGAGCACAGATAGTGCCACTGTACGTGTGCTGGTATATACCACCTGAGCACAGATAGTGCCACTGTACGTGTGCTGCTATATACCACCTGAGCACACATAGTGCCACTGTACGTGTGCTGCTTTATACCACCTGAGCACAGATAGTGCCACTGTATGTGTGCTGCTATATACCACCTGAGCACAGATAGTGCCACTGTACGTGTGCTGGTATATACCACCTGAGCACAGATAGTGCCACTGTACGTGTGCTGCTATATACCACCTGGGCACAGATAGTGCCACTGTACGTGTGCTGCTATATACCACCTGAGCACAGATAGTGCCACTGTACGTGTGCTCCTATATACCACCTGAGCACAGATAGTGCCACTGTACGTGTGCTGCTATATACCACCTGAGCACAGATAGTGCCACTGTACGTGAGCTGCTATATACCACCTGAGCACAGATAGTGCCACTGTACGTGTGCTGGTATATACCACCTGAGCACAGATAGTGCCACTGTACGTGTGCTGTTATATATCACCTGAGCGCATTTGGTGTCACTCCGCTTGTGCTGTTACATACCACCTGAGCACTTCAATATGTCTGGAAGGAGAACAAAGAGAGGCAGAGAGTCACGAGGGCAAGCAGGCTCTGCATGTAAAGGTAACGCTGGTAGTGGATGTGGTGCATCCTCTTCAGCCCGTGGCCGTGGCCGTGGCCGCTCGTCCTTCTTTTCGGGTGCTGGCCGTGTTGAACCTCAACATGCAGAGGAATTAGTAGAGTGGATGACCAAGGCAGTCCTCATCCTCCTCATCCTCTCTCACACAGACAGATCAAAGTTTATCTGGCAAAGCAGCTGCCAAGGCGTCCTCTTCCCTCTGCACAATGGCTTCACACAATACTTCCCTAGTACCACCATGTCCTCCTGAGGAGTCCCCCGAACTGTTTCAACACAGTGTGGGGTACATGCTGCAGGAAGATGCGCATCGTTTTGAAGACTCCGATGACGGAACACTGATAGAGGAAGGCATTGATGTGAGCCCAGGGAGAGGGGGTGGCCGAGAGGGACAGAAATGTGTCAGTGATGATGTTCCCCCAGCTGGAGCATACTGCCAGGTTGTTGACAGTAATGAGGAGGGAGGGGATGATGAGGTCACTGACTCTACCTGGGTGCCCGATAGGAGAGAGGAGGAGGATGAGGCACAGGCACATATCCAAAGAGGCAGGATGCCCTCCAGGGGTCAGCTTAAGGTCACACCCACTGCATTACAGCGCACATCTACGGCGCTTGTGCATGGCGCTGCTGTGTCTGACCGGTACAGCAAAAGTTCTTTGGTGTGGGCCTTTTTTGAAACATGTCCACAAGATCGTACCTTTGCTATTTGCAACTTATGTCGCAAGTGTATCTTGCGTGGCCAAAACATCAACCGCCTGGGTACCACATGCTTGTCCAGACATATGTCGACCTGCCATGCAGCTCGTTGGCAAGCACACCAGAAAGACCCACACCAAAGACAACCGCGTACCCCCCCTTGCCCTTCTGGGACCTCCAACCCCAGTAGACCCCCAGTCCTCTCTGAAGCCTGCAGTGAAGGTGTAGAAATAGGTGTGTCACAAGCCAGTAGTAGCGGTCAATCTACTGATAGTACCAGGCAAATTTCCCTGCCCCAGCTGCTGCCGAAAGGAGTACAATCCCAGCCATCCACATGCCCAGCAGTTGAATGCTAGCTTAGCGAAATTGCTAGCACTTCAACTGCTACCTTTTCAGTTGGTAGATTCTGCCCCCTTCTGTGAGTTTGTGCAATGTGCAGTACCTCAGTGGCAAGTACCAAAACGCCACTTTTTCTCGCGGAAGGCTATTCCGGCTCTCTACCAGCATGTGGAAGGCAATGTCCATGCCTCGCTGGACAGGGCGGTCAGTGGTAAGGTGCATATTACCGCTGACTCATGGTCCAGCAGGCATGGACAGGGACATTACCTGTCTTTTACGGCACATTGGGTGACTCTGCTGGCAGCTGGGAAGGACGCAGGGCAAGGTCCAGTAGTTTTGGAGGTTGTTCCGCCACCACGCCTCCAAAACAATACTACTGCTTGTGACACACCTCTTTCCTCCACCCCCTCCTCTTCCTCTTCCTCTGTGGCCTTTTCCTGTGGGGATGTTTTCTCCGAACCAGCCGTGCTCCGTAGGCGTACGAGGGGATACGCAGGAATGCAGGCCAAGAGATGCCATGCGGTGCTAGAGCTGGTGTGCTTGGGAGACAGGAGCCACACTGGGGAAGATGTTTTGTTAGCTCTGCAGGGTCAGGCTGAGAGGTGGTTGACGCCACGCCAGCTGAAGCCTGGAATGGTGGTCAGCGATAATGGCACCAACCTCCTCTCTGCCCTGCGACAGGGAAAACTCACCCACTTGCCCTGTTTTTTTGCGCATGTCCTCAATTTGGTGGTGCAGCATTTCTTGGGCAGGTACCCGGGCTTGCAGGATGCCCTGAAGCAGGCCAGGAAAGTCTGTGTGCATTTCCGGAGGTCATATAATGCCACTGCTCAGCTGACTGACCTCCAAAGGGAATACAACCTGCCCAAGAACCGCCTAATTTGTGACATGCCCACCAGATGGAACTCAACGTTGGCCATGCTACAGCGGCTGCACATGCAGCAGCGGGCCATCAATGAGTACCTGTGCCAATATGGCAGCAGAACTGGGTCAGGGCAGCTAGGTTTTTTTTCCCCACGCCAGTGGGCCTTGATCAGGGATGCATGCACTGTCCTGTCACCATTTGAGGAGGCCACGAGGATGGTGAGCAGTGACAGTGCATGTATCAGTGAGACTGTCCCTCTTATTCACATGTTGGAGCACACGCTACATGGAATAATGGACAGGGCCCTTGAGGCAGAACAGAGGGAGGAAGAGGAGGAATTCCTTACCTCTCAAGGCCCCCTTTACCCAGACAGTGGTCCTGCTTGCCCACCTAGCACACAGGAAGAGGATGAGAAGGAGGAGGAGGAGGAGGATTGTATCAGCAGCATGGAGGTGGAGCCTAGCACTCAGCAGCAGCAGTCTTCAAGGGATCATTTACAGTCCCAAGGAGCACGTGGAGTTTTACGTGGCTGGGATGAGGTGCCTGTGGATCCTGTCGTCCTCAGTGACCCAGAGGACTGTGGCCCGAATGCCTCAGCAAACCTACGCTGCATGGCCTCCCTGATTCTGCAAAGCCTGCGTAAGGATCCTCGTGTACGTGCTATTAAGGAGAGGGATCATTACTGGCTGGCGACTCTCCTTGATCCACGTTACAAGAGTAAGGTTGCGGACCTTATGTTGCCATCGCAGAGGGAGCAGAAGATGAAACTTCTGCGGGAGGCCTTGCAGAAGGGTCTGTGCAATGCGTTCCCAGAACCGGGGGGATTACCAAAACCTGGCTCTGGACGACGTCTTGCTGAGGCTTCGGTGAGTCACAGAAGGGGCGGTGGAGAAGGTGGTTGTCTGACGGATGCGTTCAGGCAGTTTTTTAGTCCGCAGCCCCAAGGTCTGACCGGTTCCAGCAACCATCGCCAGCGTCTGCTTTGCATGGTCCGGGAATACCTAGGGGCAAGATCCGACTTGGACACCTTCCCCACCGATAATCCTCTGGCTTACTGGGTCTTGAGGATGGATCACTGACCAGAGCTTGCCCAGTACGCAATTGAGCTACTGGCTTGCCCTGCATCCAGTGTTCTTTCAGAACGGACATTCAGTGCTGCTGGAGGCTTTGTCACTGATCACAGGGTGCGCCTCTCCACCAGCTCTGTTGATCGACTGACCTTCATCAAAATGAATCAGGCTTGGATCAACACCAGCTACCAAGCACCTGATGCTGATATTAATGAATAATATATTTTTTGTTGAAATGTCGGATCCCTTTTAGACTGCTGATGCTGAGTGACTGTCCTCTTATGCTGCTTATGGAATATCCTTCTCCTCCTCACTTTTCTTTCTGATAGCTAGTAAGAAATGTTGTGTTTCTAGGCTCCGCCACCAGTGCCTAAGGCACAATTTTTCAGCCCCTGTTTAACAGGGGCGCCTAATAACAATTTTTGTTGCAATACTTTGCACGTGGCTCCTTGTTGCACTCCAATTGCAGTTATTGAGAGGGGTTGCAAGTGTTGTGTTGTGCCCAAGGCCCAATTTTTCAGCCCCTGTTTAACAGGGGCGCCTAATAACAATTTTTGATGCAATAATTTGTACGTGGCTCCTTGTTGCGCTCCAATTGGAGTTATTGGGAGGGGTTGCAAGTGTTGTGTTGTGCCCAAGGCACAATTTTCCAGCCCCTGTTTGACAGGGGCGCCTAATAACAATTTTTGATGCAATAATTTGCACATGGCTCCTTGTTGCGCTCCAATTGGAGTTATTGGGAGGGGTTGCAAGTGTTGTGTTGTGCCCAAGGCCCAATTTTTCAGCCCCTGTTTAACAGGGGCGCCTAATAACAATTTTTGATGCAATAATTTGTACGTGGCTCCTTGTTGCGTTCCAATTGGAGTTATTGGGAGGGGTTGCAAGTGTTGTGTTGTGCCCAAGGCACAATTTTCCAGCCCCTGTTTAACAGGGGCGCCTAATACCAATTTTTGATGCAATAATTTGCACGTGGCTCCTTGTTGCGCTCCAATTGGAGTTATTGGGAGGGGTTGCAAGTGTTGTGTTGTGCCCAATGCACAATTTTTCTGCCCCTGTTTGACAGGGGCGCCTAATAACAATTTTTGATGCAATACTTTGCACGTGGCTCCTTGTTGCGCTCCAATTACAGTATGTTTGAGGGGTGCCCTTTTTTCTAAAAAATTTCTTTCACACAACAATAATGGCCCCCCACCACCGCTAAAATATTCGACATAATGTTGCCACACAGAACTTGCGCAAGTAGCATTAATTACTTTTTTTTTGGTCCTTTCATGTTGTGCAATTTTTTTTCTTTCACTTTAAGCATCATTAAAATGGCTGCTCCGCAAAAAACGGCCGTTTAAAAAAAAAAAAATTCCATTGATACATGTTCCCTGGGGCAAGACCCGGGTTCTGAATGACGTTTTCCAACATTTAATTGAATTTTGGTCTTTAAAATGACCGTTTTTGAATTCGAACGTTCGGGTCCCATAGACTTCAATGGGGTTCGAAAAGTTTGTGCGAACCCGCGGTCTGTTCGAACGTTCTGGTGCGAACCGAACCCGGGGGTGTTCGGCTCATCCCTAGTGCTGAATAAAGAAAGTCCAAAATAAAGTGAATAATAGTCAATGATCAAACAAATACAGTGCTTCAGAAAATGCCAATGTGCAAAGTGCTTGGTAAAAATCCAATAAATAATGCAAAGAAAAAAATCCAAAGTGCATAAGTGCTGAATAAATATCTGCAGTCCACCGCACGTTCCAAATTAGTGTAGCTTGTGCAGAAAAAACACACCAGTGTGGATATAAATGCAAGCCTCTCACCTTTAAGAGGCTTAAGTAAGCCTGATAGTAAACCTGCTGGTTTGGATGGCAATGTTCAACACCACTGCGGGTCTGCGTCCTAAGGTCAGCCTATTCATTCATTGAGGTCCCACAAATCCCAGCATCCAGTGGCTGGACCGGTCACGTGTTCTAGGAGAGGAGTAGAGCCTGCAGTGTACAGTTGCGGTGGACTGCAGATATTTATTCAGCACTTAAGCACTTTGGATTTTTTTCTATGCATTATTTATTGGATTTTTTTTTTTTATTGTTTATTTATACATTTTTAAAGTCATACAAAAGAGAATGCACATGAATCATCAACAGTTTGAAGGAATGCAGGTATACAATGTCTTAATGAACTACTACGCATATACATTTGCACAGGTTAAGAAATGGCGATGTGGATAAACAAGTATCCTGAGTGTAATAAAGATTCAATCCCTTTGAAGAAAGGTAGAAATAACAAACACATAGTAAAATAGGCAAGGCACAATGGTAGAGATCTAGGTAAATTTGGGACAATCACTCGTCCCAATCTCACAGAGATCTTAAGACCCAAGGAAACATAAACGTAAATAAACATAAACATATTGTAAAACTAACTTTGTTCGTTTCCTTCAGATCCATACACTGAATCATCCCATGCTGACCATGTTTCAGAAAATTTCTGTTTTGTACCCTCCACCGTAGCCGTCAATTGCTCCATTCTGCGTATATCAGCTACGGTAGTGAGTAGTTGTGGAATTGTTGGTGGTGAGGTGGACAGCCACAGTCTAGGAATGACCCTTTTGGCTGACCCACTGACCCACAGTCTAGGAATGACCTAAAGAACACCAGCCGGCGCAGGGCCTTAGAAATACCCGGATAGGGGAGACCTAACATACAGTGCATGGGGGTTAAAGAGACAGGAATACCGACCACTCTTTCCAACAACTCCTGTATTCATAGCCAAAATTGGTGAACAGGGGGACATTCCCAAAATATGTGGAAATGAGTACCCACTGCACCATTACATCTCCAGCACTGTTTTGAGACTGTGTGATTGCGGGCGTGTAAAATATCTGGGGTCCTATACCAATGCATCAGGACTTTGTACGCGGTTTCCTTATGGGACACACATCGAGAGATCTTGGAAGTGTGCTTCCATATGCTCTCCCAATCCAACAAAGAGATGTTATGCTGTAAGATCTGAGACCATTTTCTCATGTAGAGGTGGGTATTCACTGCCATAGGAACTGCCTCCTGCAATATTTTGTAGATGGTAGAGATCATTTGGGGCTCGTGAGGGCCTCTAGCGCATAAGGCCTCAAAGTCAGTTGGCTTCTCTAAAGTCAAAGTGGGGGATCTGGAGGAGAAAAAATGTCTAATCTGTAGGTATAAATGGAAGAGTTTTTGGGGAACCTGATGTTTTTTTTGCAACTCAGGGAAGGTCAGTAAGCGTCGAGTCACTGGATTAACAAAGTGTCGTATATGGAAAAGTCCTGCCTGAGTCCACGGCAACATACGTTCATAGGAGAGGCTATCTGGTATATCTGGGTTGAATCAGACGTTCAAGAGTGGTGGGCTCGGAGAAGACAAAGAAAAGCGCTCAGAGCAGCGTTTCCAAATAAACAACGTGAACAACATGGGAGCCAAACAGATTTTCCGCAATTGGGGCATATGAAGAGCAGTGGAAGGCCAGAGCATATAGCAAGGGTGGACCGGGGATGTGACACTCATTTCTAGTTACCTATTTGGTGCTTTCCTGGAGGTCCATGAGGCAAGAGCTCTCAAAAGTGACGCATAGTAGTATTTAATGAAGTCTGGGCCTCCTAAACCCCCCCTGTTCCTCCGGGCCAAGACCACCGACCCTGCCAACCTGTGGGAGGCGTTATTCCAGACAAAGCGGAGACTCCTCCTTTGGAGGGATTTCAGCTGTGTCAATGGGACCGCTACCGGCAGTGTTTCAAACAAGTATAACAATTTAGGAAGTATAGACATTTTAAGAACATTAATTCTCCCCAACAGGGATAGGGGGAGGGTGGTCCAGTGAGTCAACAAACGGTTGATTTCCGCAAACAGGGGAGGGAAGTTGGCCCGGTATAGAGTATCATAAGAAGCAGTGAGCTGAACCCCTAGATATTTAAGTGACTGAGAACACCAATGATAGTTGTACCTCCTTTGGAGGAAGGACAGGAGAGAAAAAGGAATATTTATGGGCAATGCTTCCGTTTTAGCAGCGTTAATTTTAAAACCTGAGAGGCAACGAAAGGTTGTTAACACCGTATGTAGGTGAGGTAAGGAGGAGTGTGGGTGAGTGAGGGTGAGGAGAACGTCATCTGCGAATAGGGACAATTTATATTCCGTGTGTCTAAGATGAACACCCCTAATGTCCGGACAATCCCGTATAACCGCAGCCAGGGGTTCCAAACTAAGAATGAAGAGCAGCGGCGATAGGGGACAGCCCTGTCTCGTGCCATTACTAAGGGAGAAAGGACTGGATAAATGTGAGGAAAGTTGTACTTGTGATGTGGGCTTCGAGTACAAGGCTTGGAGAGCCCGGACAAAAGGACCTGAGAAGCCGTAACGACTAAGTATTGCAAACATGTACGGCCAACTAAGTCGGTCGAACGCTTTTTGGGCGTCTAAACTAAGAATCAAAGCAGGATTTTGTGTTTTAGTAAGTAGGTCTATAAGATCGATTGTGCGACGTGTGTTGTCACCTGCATGTCTCATGGGGACGAAACCTACCTGGTCTCTGTGGATTAAAACTGGTAGCAGTAAGGATAATCTGTTTGCTAAAATCTTGGTGAAAATTTTATAGTCCGAGTTTAATAGGGCGATGGGGCGATAGTTATCGGGAAGGGATGCGTCTTTACCTGGTTTAGGGATAACGGTCACATAAGCGTGTAAAAACGAAGAGTGCGGTATATTGCCCTAAAGTAGCGAGGTGAACAGGGCTAACAAATGTGGAGTTAGGGTCGGTAAGAACGTCTTGTAGTAAGAATAAGGGAGGCCATCCGGGCCGGGGGCTTTATGTGAGGGGAGGTGTTTAATTACTTCAGTTAATTCTTCAACAGAAATAGATTGATTTAATGAGGAGCGTTGGTCCGGTGTTA
Source organism: Rana kukunoris (assembly GCA_029574335.1). NCBI lineage: Eukaryota > Metazoa > Chordata > Amphibia > Anura > Ranidae > Rana > Rana kukunoris. Next base: position 148,003,707 of record CM056055.1, read on the forward strand.
GTCTGGGAAGGTGTATAGAGGACAAGAAGGTATCTAGTCTGTCGTGTGAGAACTGTGTCTGCGGGTCTGTGCTCAAGCAGTTAAACAGTTTACTATAATAGTCTCCAAAAACTCCGGACATGGTCTGAGGACAGTGGGTAGGTGTACCATCCGCCTGTACTATATGGTCAGGGATGGTTAGAAAAGGGCGGGGTTTTAGCTTGTGGACAAGCATCCTATGAGGTTTGTCTGCATACTCATAAAACCTCTGCTTAGACCATAACATTGACTTTGAGATTTTGTTGCATCTACAGACTTAACGGTTACGTATAGCAATCACCTTTCGCAAGCGACCCACCGTAGGAGAGGTAAGCAACTGTGTCTCTGCCGTCTGCAGCTGGGCCACAAGCTCCAACCTGAGCTTAACAGAGTCGCGTTTCAGGCGAGAACCAGCCGAGATGCACTCCCCCCTAAAAAATGCCTTATGGGCTTCCCATAAAGTAGAAGTATCAGGGACTGAGCCAACATTTAAATGAAAGAACTCATCCAAGTTCTGAAGAAGCCTATCCTTGGTTTCGGCATGCCGCAAAAGAGATTCGTTAAGCCTCCAATGACACGTCTTAGGTGATGCAGCTTGGAGCTCCAAACCCAAGGAAATGGGGGCATGATCAGACCATGTTATAGGATCTATTTCCGAAAAAACTATGTTGGGCAGTAGAGGGGCAAAAACCAGGAAGTGGTCTAGACGGGAGTATATTTTATGTGGGGGGGAGAAAAAAGTATATTGACGTTGAGTAGGATGCTTCACTCTCCATGCATCAAAAAGATTATGGGAGCGTATTAATTTGCGAAAGGAGGTGGACAATTTTAAGACCTGAAGAGATGAGGTCTGGTGAAACAAAGCACGTCTATCTCTGCTGGGAGACATGCACATATTGAAATCCCCCCCTACGATCATGAAAGGCTGAGAAAAGGAATGCAGCCGATCAAGAACTCCAGTGAGGAAACCAATCTGCCCTGTGTTGGGTGCATAAACATTAGCTAAGGTGAAGGAGGTATTCTGGCAAATACAGTTCAGGAGGACATATCGACCCCGGGGGTCCAGAGTTGAAGCTAGAACCCGTATGGGGCACGAACGTTTAATTAGTATAGCCACTCCGGCTTTCCCAGACGGATCCGAGGCCATATAAACTATGGGAAACATTCTAGATGCAAATTTAAACGAACCCCCTGGGCGGAAATGCGTCTCCTGAACCATTATCACATCAGCTCCAGAGGACTTGAATTCCTTCAAGGCCAGCCAGCGCTTACGCAAGGAATTCAAGCCCTTAACATTACAAGAAAATATCTTTAAAGCCATATTATATCCATGGGGAGATATGCAAACAACATCCTAACATAGCTCATGGGTAGGAGGTGGTCCACTCCAATAAAATCTGGTAGAAACACAAACATATCAGCAATTCCGAGCAATAAGACATTTTGTGACGAGAACATTACCTGCAGCAACATGTAGGAACACCAGGTCAAAAAAGGACCTGACAAAAAATTTAAAGGTTTAACAAAAACAAAGTGTAAAGATAGTAAAAAAAGGCAAAAAAAATAACAAAAAGTATGATTTGAAAGCCTGAAGGGAAATTGACCTTCAGGAGGCCAAGGCGGGACACCTTGGACAAGTAGAGGAACATGACGGACAGCAGCAACAACGGGCTCTGGCCCGCTCCTGTAGAGGGTGATCGTTCTCGGACAGTCAACAAATAACAAATAACAAATATCTCAAACTGTGGGAACGGTAGCCTTCCAATATGTGTGGCAAAGTGGATCGGAATTAGTAACGGAACTGAACGGACCCCTCAGAAAAAAGAAGTAGGAGATGTAAATCAAGGGTGTCTCTGGGATTCAGGTGGGGGGTCTAGGCACATTGGAGCGTAGCGGTGTGGAGAAAGCCTTCTGTTGTCGTCGACGGACTGGAGTCCAAATTGCGGCAGGGGCCTGAAGGGGCCTTGTAGCCAGAGCAGGCGGAGGTAGCTGAAGGTCTTCATCTGGGACAGGTGGCAAACCCAAGTTGCGCGTGAAGACCTCACATTCATGAAGGTCTCTGATGGAGTATTGTGTACCATCTTTGGAAGCCGAGAGGCGAAATGGAAAACCCCATCTGTAGGGGATTTGATGGTGTTGGAGGTGTGCCGTAATTGGGCGAAGATTGCGCCGCTTGGCCAGGGTGATGGGAGAAAGATCACTGAATATCTGAATTTTGGAGCCCTTGAAGTCAATGCGATTCTTGTTGCGTGTAGCTGTAGTTAGGGCTTCCTTACTTTCATAATAGTGGAAACAAACTATTACGTCCCTTGGGTTGGATCCAGGGGGGGTTTAGGAGCCAAGGATCTATGTGCTCTATCTAGGCGCCAGCCTATATCGGGTATGTGAGGAGCCAGTGTGACAAAAAGAGCAAGTAGATAGCCCCGCAGCTCCTTATCATTCACCGTTTCGGGAACTCCACAGAACCTCAAGTTTGAACGACGCTCTCTATTCTCCAAATCTTCTTGCTGGAGCTGTATTTGATAAACTGTATGTTTAAGATAAGCATTTTCCTCCTCCAGTGCATGCATGTATTGAACAGTCTCATCAAACTTAGTCTCCAAAGCATCCGTGCGCTCTCCAAGCTGGTCAATCTCCCCCTGAGCTCTTGAGCAAGTTTTCCAACTGCATTAGTTATGTTGCGTGTCAAATCTTGAAGAAGCGCCTGCAGTTTCAAGTCTAAGACTGACACCGTGACTACTTCCGTGGGGCTTGCTAGTTGGGAGGCATGGTTAGTGCGAAAGACATCTGGTGCAGAGGCCGGGAGGTCTGTAGGTTCTGTTTGTTCCATTGGCGCATTCAAGGCTGGGGACTGCGGCCTGTGTAAAAATCGCTCCATGGTTTGCGCAGATCTCGGTGGCGGAATAAACCCTGGTATACGTTCTTCTGGAATCCGACTTTGCCCATGTAGTGTTCAGAGATGACCGGAGGTAACTAGTATTGATCTCGTGGTTGTGAAAGCTGTTGAAGCAAAGCGGGACCCCTTAGGGGAGGAGCGGGGGCAGATAGGAGTCTAAGACATGTCCCTCATTGTTGCTGGCCGTGCATGTAACCTCCTATTTTGTGCTACTGGGGCGCATCTGATAGTCTAGAGACTTGCGGGATGAGGGGTATGGCCCTTTAAAAGTCTGCAAAGAATACCGCGAGGGGGAGAAGGAGGCCTGATGAGCAGACAGATAGGGAGTCAAGTCTGATACACACAGAGGATTTTCTCTCTGGGGTCAGATATTGTGTTGGGGAGCCACAGCTGACAGGGGGGGAAGGAGCAGACGCCGGCGGACCATAAAATGGCTATATGCAGGTAGAGCGTGGAGCTGGCCCTCAGGGGGTCTCAGGCAGGCTTCTGGGAGTGGCCAGATCCCTTGCCCTCTCTGAGGATGCTGTCACACAATCGGGCGTGGAGAGGAACAAACTTCAGGGGGGGGCGGGTGTAATAAGATGGCCCCCCTCCTCCGGGACTAGGCCGTAGCCGCGGTGTTTTCTAGTTTCGGCCGCCGATCGGGAGGACCCCGCTCCGAACGGACCTCGGCGGGTCTCTGCGGCTCCAGGGGGGATCTGAGTATGTGTCCCGGGAGGAGGATTAGAGCACTATAACCGGCACTGTACCTTGGGAGACGCTCCTTAGGCTTAGGATCGTCGGCAGGCCTCGGATCCACGGAGCTGGGAGTCAGGGTTCCAGGGATCTCCCCGCGGCGCCTCGTTGGCCACTATCCGCTCCGGCTGGTGCAGGGACACAGCTGGTCCTTGAGGGTGATGTGTAGCCCCGGTCTCAGCACCCAAACCCGGAGGATGCAGGAGGGACGAGAGGCCCAAGATGGCGGCGGGCCTCGGCCGGCCGGGAACCAGCTGCAGACTGCGTGGAGATGCCCAGACCACTCGATACAGGTACGAGGAGGGCTAGGGAATGTCCAGGGATGGGTATAGCAGCCCCACAGATCCAGCAGGGCTCAGTTATGTGGAGGATGGCAGTGGATTATCCCTCGGGTCAGCCTTATTGGATTTTTACCAAGCACTTTGCACATTGGAATTTTCTGAAGCACTTTATTTGTTTGATCATTGACTATTATTTACTTTATTCTGGACTTTCTTTATTCAGCACTTATTGGACGTTATATGAAGCATTTGCGCTTTTGGGATTTTTGCTAATTATCGCCTAGAATTTATTAGGTGTGCTATTGATTTACATCATTATCACGTATTTGCACACTCCCCTCATCATTGTTGTTGATGGTTGGTGGGACGGTGGAGATTAATGAGTGAGACATTTTTTCACTATATTTCACAATTTATTTGTTATAGTATTGGCAAGCGCCACCCCTTTTTTTAAGCTCTAATTGGCTGCTATGTGTTCGTTCATGTTGCTAAATTGATTCCCCCTGTAAACAAAGAAATCAGAAGCAAAAATTATTTTATGACCTCCAATTACCAGTACTCCATTTCCTGGCTGGTACAGCAAGGGGACTGATCTAACCAAGCAGACCTGAGCTCCGTTAGGTGGTGAAGGGAAGCACAGGGGAGACATTGGGCTTTATTAGACCCCTAATGTCTACATAAAGAGTACCTGTCACCTGCCCAATGCTATCACATGATGGTTCATTAATCTTTTTAGATAACAATCAAGTACAAATAAATACATAAATGAAAGAAAAAGATTTAAAAACAAAACAGTGATAAAAATTTAAAAAAAATATTGTCACCCCACACAAATTGGCAAATGCCCAGGGTGTGGACGCATATGTAAACAGTGATCGCACTCCGTTTGACATATCACCACGAACATCAGAATAAGTGCAATAATTCTAGAACAAGTGCTCCTGGTTAATGCTAAACTGAGGAGCTGTAAAGTATTGTAAAGAGATTTTTGGGTATCATATTGTTTTCCGATATCATGGTTACACACAAATATCATATGACATACAATGTTGCAACTTTCATCATTTTGTTCTACAAGGTCTTTGTTTCAGAAAATATATAATGTTCTTGGGGTTTAACAAATTTTATTGCCTCAAATTTTTTTGCATGTGTACAAAACATGAAAAAAAAATGCTCTAGACCTAAACTAGTTAAACATTATATTGCTTTTCTGCAATTTGCGGATTTTTTATTTATGTTTTGCTTTTCTGCTCCACCATACTTAGTTTTCTTGTGGAATGTGTCAAAATTGAGCATATATATATATATATATATATATATATATATATATATATATATATATTCATGTATTAAACCCCTTTTTACCAATTTTCTAAAACAGGGAAAACTTGGATGTGCCTTGGAAAAGCAGCTTGGATTTGAAGAAGGAGAACTGGTAAGAATATTCTCCAAAATGTATGTAAAATAATGTATATTCTTACACTTAATTTTTGAAACCTCTCAAGCAGGTTCTGTTGCAATTAGGCTATAGATACAAAAAAAGTCATGTATGTAAGCAATGTTTAACTTCTCAGGCTTTATAATAACTGCAATAACATATTCAGCTTAAAGTATAACTAAAGGCAATCAAATAGGCCACTGCCCCCATCTATAACTGGCCTTTGCAGCAAGGAGCATATAAAAGGGCAATGTATGTCAAACAAAACCGAAGGAAATTACCAGCTTAACTCACCAACCAGTCTCAAAATAACCAAATTATCCTGTCTAAAAGTATGTGTTAAAAACAGGGGGTTAGTTTGCACACATATTCAAATACATGAGTAAGCTGCAGAGCCACTTCACAGCACCCCACTGTTATCTGCAGTCCTAACTCTATGGGCTCCCTCAAGGCTTACCTGCCGTCTATCCATTATATTGCATGTGTTTCCACTGTGGAGGCTCTCAAAATGTTATAGAGTTAGGATTCTCTTGCTGTGGAAGGATTTACTGTCACTTCCTGTTTTGGTAAATCTCCCCTATGGGATAAAAATAAACAATACCACACTAGTACCCCAAAACAATAATGTAGCAGCCAGCACAACAATAGAAAATGTGTGTAGTGAATAAAAAAGGCAAGTGCAGCACTAATGATTGAAAAGTACCTATAAGCTTAAAAGTAGCTAATAGTAATAAAACAAAGCAGCTGGCTGGTGACAGTAACCAGGTGAATAATAAAATTCATTGACATGAATGTAAAGATAATGAATAAATTGAGAATAAAAGGTGTATACAGTACTCAGTGAATGGTACAAAAAGTACAAAAAAGAACCAAACAGTGGAAAGTGTCTAGTGCAATCGCTAAATCTCAAAGTGACTGAACATGATCCACCGGAGTGATCCAATGGATATGTATGTGAATGATTTAAAAATTCATAAAAGATATCAAACATCAAAATGGCAAAGTGCAAAGAGAGAAGAAACAAATCAATACATTCATGAAGTGAAAAAAAATAGAATGGAAAGTTCAGGATAGTAATCTGAGGAAGAAAAAAGTCCCAATGCCAGCTGAGATGGTCACATTAAATGAGAAGATATCTACCATCAATTTAGTGAAGGCTTACTGGAGCGTGTGGACTCAACAAGGTGTATGCCCAATTTGCTAACCAGGCAGGAGGTATACCCACATCAATGGGGAGAACTTCCACGCCACTCTTTGCAGGACACAATAGAAGGTGATTACTCAGGTCCTGTAGCAACTAGGTCTTGTTAGGATCAGCAATAGAAGACCAATGGGCAGGCTGTGTATCCCTTACATGAGATGTGTGCTAGCTCCCCTATGGGACACAGATGGCAAAAAAACTGACAGTGGTTTAATCCTTACGTATTCTATAAAAGTTGCTTAACCACTTCAATGCAGGGCATTTTCACCCCCTTCCTGCCCAGACCAATTTTTAGTTTTCAGCGTTGTCACACTTTGAATGACAATTGCGTGGTCTTGCAAAACTGTACCCAAATGAATTTTTATAGTTTTTTTCCCCCCACAAATAGAGCTTTCTTTTTGTGGTATTTAATTACCTCTGTGGTTTCTATTTGTTGTGCTATAAACAAGAGAATAGTGCCAATTTTGAAAAAAAAATATTTTTTATTTTTTGCTTTAATAAATATCAAATTCAAAAAAAAATGTCTTCAGTTTAGGCCGATATGTATTCTCCTACATATTTCCTACATGATTGGTTTGTGAAAAAGTTATAGGGCCAGATTCACAGAGCGATTAGGCCTGCGTAACAGGAGATGCGCGGCGTAAGTCTAAATGTGCGCATGTGTTTCGATGCACGGCATTCCCAGAACGAGATACGCAAGAAATCTACTTTTTTTTGTCCAGCGTAATTTCGTTAGACAGGCGCATCCGTCCGCGCAAAACTGCGCTAGACACACCATTGATTTGCTAGTCAAATATGCTAATGAGGGACTTACGGGGATCCACAAAAGAACGTTGGTGCAGCGCAGGCTACGCGGTGTGCGCAACAGCAAAATGTCCTGTCTAAAATTAGACCATATAAAAGCTGGTCTAAAAAGAGAAAAATCGTCTACATGTCAGATAAAGCAACACTGTTAGTGAGGAGCTGAACAGTCACACGTGTTGCACAACAATCTGTATGCCAACATGCCAGGGGCATCGTCGCGCATAGCTATACTACTGACTTTAGATGAGCAAAGAAGGATGAGGGCACGGAGGATGGCACGGGAGAGGATATACCGCACACGCATAGACCTGTTTGGCATGAGTGATTGTGAGGTGTATCGCATCTTCAGATTCACCCCTTATGCCATCCTGGAATTAACCACAACCCTGCAGGAGGACATCACCAGCCCAACACAATGCTCACATGCAGTGCAGCCACTGGTCAAGGTCCTGGCAACACTCCATTTCCTTGCCACTGGCTCTTTTCAGCGTACAAGTGGAGTGGTGGCTGGGATGTCAAAATCCTCCGTGAGCAGATGTGTGCATCAGGTTGTCCCTGCAATCCTCAGACGCATGTCCCACCACATCATCAAACAAACCACAGAGGACCTGCGGCTGAAGGCAATGACAGATTTCTACAGAATTGCCAGATTCCCACGCACCGTGGGGGCCATTGATTGCACACATGTGGCACTCCAGCCCCCCCCAGGAGACAGAGCACATGTACCGCAATCGGAAGCATTGGCATTCCATCAACGTACAGGTGATAGTCGATGCCCAAGGCCTCATATGGCACGTCCGTGCCAAACACCCAGGGTCCAGCCATGACAGCTACATATACAATCAGAGCCCCATCCGAATGGAATTCGATCAGAACGTGTATAGGGACACCTGGCTGGTTGGTGAGTGACATGAGTGGCAGGCATGACTGTACCCCTCATGATGCACACATCACAAGGGGCACATGCATGACTAACATCCTCCTGTCTTTTCCCTTACAGGTGACTTTGCATATCCACTGGGACCCCATCTCATGACTCCTATCCAGAACCCCCAAACCCCAGGAGAAGAAAGATACAATCAAGCCTACGCCCAAACACGTGCAGTGGTGGAGCGCACCTTTGGCCTCCTGAAGTCACGTTTCCGATGCCTGGATAAGTCTGGGGGTACTCTGTTGTATTCCCCAATCTTCGTGTGCCATATCATCGGTGCCTGTTGCCTGCTGCACAACTTCGCAGTGAGAAAGGGCCTGAAGATTGACCTACGTGATGACCTGACCCCTGAACCAGACAATCCCCCCCTAACCGAGGTTACCCCGTCTTCTGAGGGAAGAGCAGCCAGGAGACAGCTCACATTAGGCATCTTTGCACGTTAAACACACACATTAATCATGGCACAATGAGAATGCATGCATGCACACCACTGTGGTCCCTAGCACACACACCCCACATCCTCATCAAATTAGATTGGCACCAGTCCACCATGCAGGACTTGTGAGCAGCAACGCCACGCCAAGGCTCCAATTATGTCACTGTACATTCATACACCATTCACACGGACCTGGGGATCACTTCTCCCTGGTCCTGGGGAACCCTTCTCCACCAAAATTGAGGGTGACGCCCCTTTTCCGGCAGGAATGTCACCCCCACATTCAAACAGCATTCACAACCCCAAAAAAAATACAAAAAATAAATAAATTACCAGCAAAATCAAAAAATGTCCAGGAAAAAGTCCCCAAAAAAGGGGAAAAACAAATTAGTGCCCTTGACGTGAGCCACGCCTGGGGCACCCCCAGCCACGGCCCCGGCTCCTCTGGGGAGACTCATGGGGGAGGGGGTAAACCGGGGAAGGAGGAGCAGCCCCTGGTCTCTGCCCACCTGGCGGCCTGCCCTCCAAGGCCACGGCTATTCTGTCCAGGGCAGCACCTAGTGTTGCCGTGTTGGCCTGGATAGCCTGGGTAAGGGCCCTCACATCCTGCCCAACGCCTGCTGATGTAGTCTGCAGGTCGTTAAGGCAGTTTCTGAAAGCCCGGGAGTGGCAGTCCAGGTTCCCAAGCGTATCCTTGATGGAGGACAGGCTCTCCTCCATCCGCACCAATGTCTGGCTGACCTAGCTGTCCCAGATGGCGGGTCTAGAGGAACTGGTCCCTTCTCAGAGTGGCGGGCAGGAGATCGGCCACCCCCCTGGTCTTCTGGGTCACCTTCCTGCCTCCAGCTGATGCTTGTGGCCGGGGAGAAGGGGAGCCCCTTGGGAGGGGAGCCATGTTGGGGGAGGAGGGGGGGCTCCCCCTTAGGGAGGGCTGGCTGCTGCCAGCCAGAGGGGAAGAGTCATCCAAAAACAATAGTCCAGTGCCTGACATGGACTCCTCCTCCTCCTCAAACTCCTCCTCCTTCTCCTCTTCAACCTCCTCCGCGGACTCCGGCCTTGTCAGGGGGGCCTCATTAGGCTGCTGTCCTGGGGATGGTGCGGTCAGGCCAGATGGCCCAGCACCCTCCTGCACATCTGTGGATGACACAAAACATTCACAGGTTGGAGGATCCACACACTTGCCACATATTTCCTTGCACCCCCTCCCCCACAAATGCTACACACCTGATAGAAAAAAAAACCTTACCTGGAATCACGCCTTCATGACTTGAGTCATAGCCGGGCAGGCCCTCCACTTCTTCCCGATGAAAGGTCTGGGCCACTGCACGCTCCTCCGCTGTCAGCCTCACACGGCATGGTGGGCCCCCTCCTGTGGCCCTGGCATGGGCAAGCATATTGGCCAGCTTCTTTTTGACCAGACGCCGGAGGTCATTTATCTTTTTATCAATCCCAGACCAGTTCCGTGTCTCTCCCTCCCCCGCTGAATTCACCTGGTCAGTGCTCATGTCCAAAATCTCTCTCCTCCTGGCCAGGGTGGTGTTGGCACTGTCCGGGCCGTGGAGGAAACGCCCATAATCGAAAATGGCCGGGCAAGAATTTGTTTCTCCCTCAAAGAAAAATTTAATTTCCTCTTCTTCTCTGTCATACTCTGACCAAAAATCACTCCCAGTCAACAAAAATCACTCACAAAAACAAGCACGACCAATCGAGCAAGAAAACAAACAAACAGAAAACTACTAAACAAAAAGTCTCACAAACACTCAGCAAAAATCACTTTCAAATATCTTCTAACAAACACTAGATCACACAGTACACAAATCTGACAAATACAAATCACAACGCAACTAACAATGGAACAAAAGCACTTTGCTATATGGGAAGGGAAACAAAGGGATGTACTTTTGCAATGGAAGTGCGTTTGTGTGTGTCTATTTATGCTGTCTGCGTAGTTCTCAAATTTGCCCTAGTCCATTTCCAATTTCACTGATTGCGCCATTCCCGAGTTGTTAACATGCGCACAGAGGTGCTGACATGGTCTGCTTCAAGCGCGCATGCGCGAGCCGGCCGGCACTTCATTTGCATGGGGTCACGGCTCATTTCAATGTAACACACCCACATCCTTCCCAATTTGTATTACTCCGCCTTGAAATAACGTTACGCATGCAGAATTTTCTGCGTAAAAGCGACAAGAATAGGGTGATTGCGCGGCTACATTGCACAAGTCTAACGTAAAGGCGGTGCGCTACGCTGGTCCAATAATGCGCAGATGTACCTGAATCTGGCCCATAGTGTCTACAAAATAGAGGATAGATTTATAGCATTTTTATTTATTTACATTTTTTACTACTAATGGCGGTGATCAGCAATGTTTGTTGAGACTGCGACATTGTGACAGACATATAGGACACTTTTGACACATTTTTGGAACCATTCACATTTAAACAGAGATCAGTGCTATAAAAAATGCATTGATTACTGTGCAAAAGTAACTGGCAGGAAAGGGGTTAACACTAGAGGGCGATCAAGGGGTTAAATGTGTGTCCTAGGGAGTGATTCTAACTTGGGGGGGAGGGGACTGACTGGGGAGGTGACCGATCGGTGTCCCTATGTACAAGGAACACACCATCAGTCTCCTCTCCCTGACAGTACCTGGATCTGTGTGTTATGTGTGTAAATTCCGATCGTCTGTGTGGAACTATGACAGAGAAAAAAACATGCATGTTCAGAATCAGGTCGACGCATCCTCGGAAGCATTGAACTTAATTTTTCTCAGCACGTCGTAGTGTTGTACGTCACTGCATTTTGGTCGGTCTGAATTTGAAGTGACAGTGCGTATGCAAGACAGTTTATCCCAAAGAAAATTCTAATCGTGTGTACGGGGAATAAAATTAAATCAAAATTTGCTGCCAAAATGAACACAGTCCCACACTCACTGCAAATGTTAGACCCCGGCATATTTTAACAAACTTTATCTTATTGTCATAACACAATTTATACTGTGTTATGCCCGTACACACGATCGGATTTTCCGATGGCCTGAAATCCGATGTAATTTTTCATCAGAATTCCATTCAATCTGTCTTGCATATACAGTAGGTGACCGTGATATTGTGTCAATCACGCTCCCTTTCTCAGCGAGATGGACCACCTACGAGCCCCATCACAGGAGCCAGCGCCGAGCTGGCTTGCCGCGATGGAGACAAAGCCGTCATAGTTGCGACGGGGATCCGACTTGGATTCCCGCCAAATCTACACGCAGGGTTTGGTATGAATCATAAGGGAGAACTCCACGCCAAATTTTAAATAAAAATCCAGCGTGGGTTCCCCCCCCAGGAGGCATACCAGGCCCTTAGGTCTGCTATGGATTGTAAGGAGAACCCCCTACACCGAAAAAAAATGGCGTGGGGGGGTTCTCCTTACAATCCATACCAGACCTGTATCCAAAGCACGCTGCCCGGCCAGTCAGGAAAGGAGTGGGGGCGAGCGAGCGCCACCCCCCCCCCCTGAGCTGTACCAGGCCACATGCCCTCAACATGGGGGGGTCAGGTGCTCTGGGGAAGGGGGCGCACTGCGGCCCCCCCACCCCAGAGCACCCTGTCCCCATGTTGATAAGGACATGGCCTCTTCCCGACAACCCTGGCCGTTGGTTGTCGGGGTCTGCAGGCGGGAGGCTTATCAGAATCTTAGAGCCCTTTTTAATAAGGTGGCCCCCAGATACCAGACCCCCACCCTAAGTGAATGAATATTGTACCCCTACCCATTCACCTGGAGGAAAAGTGTAAAAATAAACACAACACAGGGTTTTTAAAGTATTTTATTAGTCAGCTCCAGGGGGCCCCCCTCTTCTTTAGCTCCTTTACCAGGGGGGCCTTCTTCTTCCGCTCTCTGGGGGTTTTCTCTGCTCTCCGGGGGTCTTCTCCACTCTGCGGGGGTCTTCTTCCATCTTCTCCACTCTGCGGGTGTCTTCTTCCTCTCTCCGGGGGTCTTCTCCGCTCTCCGGGGGTCTTCATCTGCTCTCCGGGGGTCTTCTTCCGCTCTCCGGGGGTCTTCTCTGCTCTCCGCGTTCTCCTGGGCCCTCTTCTTTAGGACTGGCCGCAGCTATCTACGTGTTAGCTCAATTACTAGCGGCAGCCAGTCCGCTCTTCTGTGATGCCTTCTTCTCTTCTTCTCTTCTCCAGATGTTGACTTAACGCTTATTCCCGCTGTTATGCCGGGTGTGGGTCCCAGTGACTTATATAGGCCTCTCTTATGACCTCACAGTCCCATCATGCTCTGGTACCTACCCACGTGGGTAGGTACCACGTGGGTAGGTACCGGAGCATGATGGGACTGTGATGTCATGAGAGGCCTATATAAGTCACTGGGAGCCGCGCCCGGCATAACAGCGGGAAGAAGCGTTGAGTCAACATCTGGAGAAGAGAAGAAGAGAAGAAGGCGTCACAGAAGAGCAGACTGGCCACCGCTAGTAATTGAGCTAACACGAAGATAGCGGTGGCCAGTCCTGAAGAAGGAACCGGAGAGCACCGAGTCAACAGCGGAGAGCGGAAGAAGACCCCCGGAGAGCAGAAGAAGACCATCGGAGAGCGGAAGAAGACACCCGCAGAGTGGAGAAGATGGAAGAAGATCCCCGCAAAGTGGAGAAGATGGAAGAAGACCCGAGGAGCTGTGGTGGCTCAACGTGATTGGCACTGCGCTGATAAGCCATTCACCTCTGCAGCCAAGGGTTCGGATCCCGGTCTCGGCTACATGTGAATTGAGTTTGGTGGTCTCAGCCCGGCTCCTGGTGGGTGTGCTATGCAAGGTACGCCTGTGCTTAGTACGCCCACCCCCCCACAAAAAAAAAACCACCACACTTGCACGCACACAAAATTGGTTGAACACACACGCACTTTGGCCATGCGGTCTCCTAAAAGAGAGGCAAAGGACCTACGGGGCTGGCTGGGCGGGCTAGGCCCCCTCACTCCCTCATAGGGGGAGTCCCTCTGCCCCGTCGGGCTCCCAAGTGGAGCAGGTAGGGCGGGGTGAGTGGGAGGCCCTCCCTCACACCCGCCATTGCCACCGGGGGCATGGAGAAGGATGGCAGATAGCCTCCAGGGGGAGGGTCAGCCTACTCCCAGCTCCTGCAGTCCGGCCCCTCTCTCGAGTTCACGCACAAAAAAAATACACTTTAAAAAAAGAAAAAAAAAAGATGGAAGAAGACCCCCGCAGAGTGGAGAAGACCCCCGGAGAGCGGAAGAAGAAGGCCCCCCTGGTAAAAGAGCTAAAGAAGAGGGGGTGGCCCCCCGGAGCTGAAAAAAATACTTTAAAAACTCTGTGTTGTGTTTATTTTTACACTTTGCCTCCAGGTGAATGGGTAGGGGTACAATGTACCCCATATTCATTCACTTAGGGTGGGGGGCCGGTATCTGGGGGCCCCCTTGTTAAAGGAGGCTCTCAGATTCCGATAAGCCCCCGCCCGCAGACCCCGACAACCAACGGCCAGGGTTGTCGGAAGAGGCCCTGTCCTTATCAACATGGGGACAGGGTGCTCTGGGGTGGGGGGGCCGCAGTGCGCCCCTCTTCCCCAGAGCACCTGACCCCCCCATGTTGAGGGCTCGCTCGCCCCCACTCCTTTCCTGACTGGCCAGGCAGTGTGCTTTGGATAACGGTCTGGTATGGATTGTGGGGGAACCCCCACGCCATTTTTTTTCGGCGTAGGGGGGGTTCTCCTTACAATCCATAGCAGACCCAAGGGCCTGGTATGCCTCCTGGGGGGAACCCACACCGGATTCATACCAACCGCTGCGTGTAGATTTGGCCGGAATCCAAGTCGGATTCCCGCTGCATCTATGACGTGCTCGCTGGAATGTGCTTTTTCTATTCTAGCGAGTGCAAGATTTCGGCACTCTGTTGCCGAGAATCAGCACGATGCTGTCGTGCTGAAAACACCAAAATTCTAACCGTACAAAATGCGGTGACGTAAAACACTACGAAGAGACGAGAAAAATGAATTTCAATGCCTCCGAGCATGCGTCGACTTGATTCTGAGCATGCGTGGGTTTTTTCTCCATCAGAGAGACGATAGGAGTTGCAGAGAGATGATAGGAATTTCCTATTGTTTTTTTCCATCTGAAAAAAAATAAAACATGTTCTATTTCCAAACACTGATGGGAAAACATCCAATGGGGACCCCACACGATCGGAATTTCTGATGAAAAAAAGTCCAACAAACTTTTTTCATCGGAAATTCCGATCGTGTGTATGCGGCATTAAGAGCTTCAAGACAGAGCATGACTGCACTAACAATGTCAAGGTCAATGTGCTTAAAAAAAATATCCAATAAAAACATAGCAATTTTGAAACCAACTAAAAAATACAGCAAAGATGTAAAGCATTAAACACATTAAATAATGGACCTTTGTATTAACCTCTAAAACATTCTCTATGTGGGTTTAGGATTTCACTAATTGTTTGTTTCATTTTTTAAGGAAAATGCATTAAAAACCCTCAGTCAGGAAGCTCTGCAGGGACTGGTTGAGAAACTCCTCCTTCTTACTGGGGTAAATTTTTTGTTGGTTCGTGATTTGTGTATATATTCCTCATTCTGATACATACAGCTAATATTACATTCAGTGAACTGTACAGTGGGATTGAGAAAAGAAGCCAGGAGTCGAAGAACACTTTTCTTTTATTACATTCTCCAGAATAAAAATTCCACCAAACCACTTTACAGATTAAGAAAAATGATGTCTTGTAACCTCTTCATGAGGTTTGTTTACAGTTGTATAAATGTAAGAGTATAAAGACCTAAAACAATATTCCACACCTTAGTGTGTTAATTATCTTATCTTATCTTTATTATAGAAAGTCGGTTTGGTTAGCGATATATTATGTCACCTGGTAAGTTTGAAATGCATTCCTTAGTAAATATGGCTTTGTGCGATCAGCAAGTGGTTAAGTACAGTTTATCTAAAGCAACAGTATATGCTCAAAGACAGAGTTCACTAACAATGATAGCTTCATTGTTAGTGAACGGTGAATAATTGTATCCAACCTTTATGTTCACTATTACATTCCACTACGCTTAAAGATCTACTTTGGTCTAAACCAAATCCTCTCTATGTCTCATTAGAAATAATTTGATTGTGTTGCACAAAAGTAATCAAGTCTAGAAAATAAGGGCTAGATTCCTTTTAATGATTATTTTTTTATTAGTAATGGTGGCGATCTGACTGTGACATTGCGGTGGACAGATTGGACACTTTTGACACTATTTTGGGACCATTGGACATTTATAAAGCGACCAAAGCTATGACAATGCACTGATTTACTGTGTAAATGTCACTGGCAGGGAAGGGGTTAATCACTGGGGGGGGGGGGGGGGGGGGGGGGGGGCGATCAAGAGCTTAAGTGTGTTCCCTCAATGTGTTCTAACTGTAGGGGGGGAGCCGTAGATCCCTGTCATGTTGCTAGGCAGAACAGGGAAATTCATTCTTTACATAGGCATCTCCCTGTGGACATCATTTTTTTTGGGCTTTCACATATTTGAATGTTTTAGTTAAATTATGTCAAAAACATATTTTTTTTTCATATCCAAAGATATTCAAGTTTCCAATCTCCTACTGAGGTCAATGTGAGACCTCTGCAATTGCGGGCCCAACGATTGACTGGTTGCTGTGCAAAATCTCCCTTGATATTAAAAAACAGACATTCAGGAGGTAGCAGGATTGCCTGTCAGTCACTGCTATACCACCCTCTTTGAAAAGTGACCCACTGCAGATTGCTTTTCAGAGTACAGTATGCGCCACCACCAGTGTGAAAGACCCCTTATGTGTTTTGTTGTCTGGCTCTGTATTCAAAGGTTCTTGTCTTTATTAACCACTTAAGACCCAGACCTTTAGGCAGCTAAAGGACCCGGCCAGTTTTTGCGATTTGGCACTGCGCCGCTTTAACTGACAATTGCGCGGTCGTGCGACGTGGCTCTCAAACAAAATTGGCGTCCATTTTTTTCCCACAAATAGAGCTTTCTTTTGGTGGTATTTGATCACCTCTGGGGTTTTTATTTTTTGTGCTATAAATGAAAATAGAGCGACCATTTTGAAAAAAATTCAATATTTTTTTCTTTTTGCTATAATAAATATATATAAAAAAAATTGTTTTGTCCTCAGTTTAGGCCGATACGTATTCTTCTACCTATTTTTGGTAAAAAAGATCGCAATAAGCGTTTACAAAAATGTATAGCGTTTACAAAATAGGGGATAGTTTTATTGTATTTTTATTTTATTTTTTTATTTTACTACTAACGGTGGCGATCGGCAATTTTTTTCGTGACTGCGACATTATGGCGGACACTTCAGACAATTTTGACACAGTTTTGGGACCATTGTCATTTTCACAGCAAAAAATGTGTTGCAATTTTTAATGCATTGTTTACTGTGAAAATGACAAATGCAGTTTGGGAGTTAACCACAAGGGGGCGCTGAAGGGATTGTGTATGACCTTATCTGTGTTTCTAACTGTAAGGGGGTGTGGCTGTAGGTGTGATCTCATCGATTGTGTCTCCCTATAAAAGGGAACACACGATCGATTACGGCGCCACAGTGAAGAATGGGGAAGCTGTGTTTACACGCGGCTCTCCCCGTTCTTCAGCTCCGGGGACCGATCGTGGGACTCCAGCGGTGATCGGGTCCGTGGGTCCCACAGTCACAGAGCTTCGGACCGGGTCACAGGCGTGTGTCGCAGGCGCACGCCCGCAACCCACAGCTGGGCACTTAGAGAACGTACCTGTACTTGCTTGTGCCCAGCTGTGCCATTCTGCCAACGTAAATGTGCAGGAGGCGGTCCTTAAGTGGTTAAACAATAGTACCCAGTATTCTGAATTAAAGTGCTATTAAACACAAAAGAAAACATTCATTTTATTGCAGCTTACCAATTCTTAGATGTGATGGCTGCATTTGTTTTCTTTTTTTAGAATTTCTTTCCTTTATTTTCTTTAGATAATCCTGCCAGTAAGACTGTTGTTTTTTAACAGAACAAGCTATCCTACAGATGTAGCAGTTAGAGGGTTGAGATAACCCATATAACACTGACATGGGTGCATGCAATGATCACATTTTATGTATTTATGTAAAACCTTTATCCAAAATGGAAAAAACTGTTTGCAGCAACTATGTATATTTTTGTAACATTGTAAACTTTTTAAAAATCCTAATACATTTTCTATTTACTTAAATATGACCTACTGTTACTAAAGTCCTGTTATGAGGGTTTTTTCTATTTATATATCTTTCGGATTTGGAATATCATCAGCTACTATTTTCATTTTGATATCTATATTAACAGTCCATATAGTGCAAGCCTGACATGAAGCAATATGGTTTCTAGTTAATAGATAGTTAATGTTTATATCTTGTTTTTTCTTCCCAAGATCAACCCTTTGCCTGTCGGTCTTGGTAAATGAATTAAGGCTGGAAACTACTTGCAGCATTAATATGCGTGTGGTAAGTTTATTATTACTTAAATACATCTATCAGGATTTTACTTCAAGAAAATAAAAAATAAATGGACATTTCATCTTAAGGGAACCCGTGAGGGCAGAAATATGGGGACTGACATTGCTGACTTGGTATTTAAGCTGAAGGGTCCTGGGCAGTCAAATACACCGGTTACATGTTCTGCATAGAACATGTTCTGCATAGAAACCAATGAGCTTCTAACCCCATCTTGTTCAATTAAGCCTGGTAATAAAATCTGGAAGCTCATCGGTTTCTGTGCAGAAGTGAGCCTGATTTAGCGATTTCCAGCTTTAGTAAATAAAGCTCATTGTGTACTTAAAAGTGGGGTATGCCTGTAATTCAGAGCCTGTCCCTTTAAACTCATATCAGCAATGGCGGCTTCTATACTGTTTACAGACAAAATGTAATGATATTTTATATTAGATGTTTTATATTAGGACGTCACTATCATTTAATTGTTCTCCTCAAACCGTAAAAAAAATATATATATATATATATATATATATATTACTTAAAGACAAACTGTCACCAGAACCATTGAGGGCAAAGTGACAATGTCAGTGCAAAGGGACTTCCCAACACACTGATACTCACCTTGCCTCCCTCCACTTTTTCCTCCATCACAGCTGTCTCCACAATCCTCCATGTCAGACACTAGGGGGAGCAGTGACATCACTCCTCTGTAATGATAGATCCAAGCACTGTCACATCCCTCATACCCAAAGCACGGGGGACTTTCACTGGCTGGTAGAAGCTGAAGTGGGTGAGGGGAGGGTAGGTGGAGTGATGACAAGGTAAGTATCAGTGTATCAGAAGAACTTTATCCCTGAACAAAGCATCCAGACTTTTTATTACAGAGACATACTGGGGGGGATTTACTAAAACTGGGACACACATAATCTGGTGCAGCTGTGCACAGTAACCAATCAGCTTCTAATTTCAGTTTGTTCAATGAAAAGGGAACTCCATATGCTTGTGTGATTGGATTTTGACCATCCCCTGCAAAAAAAATATGTAATTTTTGGTGTGATACTCTCAAAGGGAAATCACATCTAAAGAGATGCAGGCCATGCAGCCTTCCTCTTTAGAGCCCTGCAGGTGCAGCAGCTGATTGATATTTATAAAACCACTTCCATGGACACCTCAGAATACCAAAAGCTAGAAATCTGCAACAAAGTTTCTTAAAATCCCTACAATGTAGATAGATCACCCAGAGGGGAATGTTTTTTTCCGAAACAAAAGTGGAGTTATTTTTGGGAAGATGAATGGAGCTACTTTAAATATGTGGCAATCTTAGAAGCACAGCCGTTATAATTTTTTTTATGGTGTAGGGAATCGCTGGCACTAAAAGAAGATATCTGAATGATGGCTGTAGCTTTAGGCATCATTCAGATATCACCATTCAAACCCGAGGATGTCATATGATGTGCGGCGGGTGGGAAGCGGTTAATTGAACAAGCTGAAGTTAGAAGCTGATTGGCTACCATGCACAGCTTCACCAGATGTGCGCTCCCCAGTTTTAGTAAATCAACCCAATGTGACTGTTTATATCCAGGTTCTGACAATGTCTTTAAAACACTTTGTATTCAAATCTGCACTCATTGTTCTGCTAGTTTGTGAGATCAGTGCTAGGTACTATGCTGTCCAAAAATATATTTGTGATATAATCACAACAGAGGTAAAGCCAATGTTCACACTTCTTACACTCCAAATGTCTAACAATGGTGAGAGAGGTAGTGGGAACAGTATTGGTGAGCAGACTGCAAATTCAGCACATGGTAGCCCTTCCCTCTTATTTCCAGACATTTGAATAGTCTTATTCTTCCACAATAGTCCTCTTTGTTGAGTGCATCAAGCCAGGGCAGGTTCCCTAAGCAGGAGACATTAAGGGGTTTTACTGGATTTGGGTGGGAACATTGCACTTGGGCAAACAGGTTGACCTACTCAATGTAAATCAGATTTGGTTTCTAAACAGAGTGGCACAAAATATAAGAACATTAATAATGCCTGAGAAATACCTCATAGTATGGAGGAGGAAGAGGAGACATCTGAATGTAAAAGGAAGAGAAGTGTGTACAGCAATTTAGATGATAAAAGACAGGCAAGGGGAGGCACAAAGGCCTGGTAATTTCATATGACGAAGAAAGTGAACCAAATCTGATCAGTCTCTTGATCAGAATAGAACCACAACAGGGGATGAGTAGAGCAGAGATGGAGGAGGGAGGAGGGTACTAAATGTTCATGATTTTCTTCTTGGATTCCATGAGTGATGCAATTGACCATACAGATGTTCAGTTTCCTGTCTTTTATAAGCACCGATACACAACACATCCAACAAAAAATCACACTTGTGGTCACCAACACCACCTTCTGCAACAGAAAATGAATAGACTTTATTGCCTTCATAGACAATGACTTCATCACTTACTTAATAGGCAGAAAAACTGGGCTAAATTGTCAGTTCGGTACTTTAATGTACAGCCTCCACTGTCTTTTCTGAGAAGTTATGTTATTGCAATAAAATCATAGGATAACAGTGCAAGTTTTTGGAGAGTGACAATGAAGAAGATTTTGTTTTCAAAATTAACACATTTCCAGAGGAGCAAATATATTAATATTATCTCATATGAATAGATGCCGTGTTATAGGACTAAGAGGTTCTTTCTCATTATTCATATTACTGACTGTATGTGTTGTTACCAAGACCTCCACTTTTAAATGCATTGAATTTAACCTCATTACTGATTGAAACACTTCCCAGAGTCACATCTTTAAATCCATATACTATTCTTGTTATGTTTTTTTTGTGCAGATAAGTGCTACACATAAAATATTTTTAATGTTGCAGTACTGAATGCATTATATTTAGTTGTTTATTGATATGGCTTATTTAAATTTATTTCTAGGTGCATTTTGGACTTCAAACGTAGCAAATAGGACAGCATGAATAAAAAAAAAAATACAAAAAAAAAAAATCAATAATTTTTTCAGATTTTCTTACATTTCCATGTGCCACACAACTCTTAACTCTATCTTTATTCTTTAATTAATAAACTTTATTCAAATCAATGAATTGTGTGAAGTTGTTTTATTTTTACCCAGAATACTTCGAATATGATGTGTGAAGTATGTATACAGTTTATAATTTGGGAAGGATAACTTCTGGAGCTTTCAGTAGGGATGGCCTATCTGTTCAAACAATTTGGGGTGTTCGCGGCAAATTCAAAAAGCCGTGGAACACCCTTTAAAAGTCTATGGGAGAGATCAAAAGTGCTCATTATGCAAGTTTTTGTCATAACAAGTGTTTGGGTACCTGGGTCAATGCAAAAAATGTTTTAAAAATGGCTGTTTTTTGAGGAGCAGTGGTTTTAATAATGTTTAAAGTGAAACAATAAAAGTGAAATATTCCTTTAAATTTTGTACAGGGGGGGGTGTCTATAGTATGCCTGTAGAACATGCTTCCCGTGCTTAGAAAAGTCCCTGCAGCAAAATGACATTTCTAAAGGAAAAAAAGTAATTTAAAACTGATCGTGGCTATAATTAATTGCCAGGTCCCGACAAAATAGCTAATTTTAAAGGCTTATATGCAAGTTATTGTTATAAAAAGTGTTTGGGGACCTGGGTCCTGTCCCAGGGGACATGTATCAATGCAAAACAAGTTTTAAAAACTGAAATTTTTTCGGGAGCCGTGATTTTAATAATGCTTAAAGTGAAACAATAAAAGTGAAATATTCCCTTAAATTTCATACCTAGGGGGTGTGTAAAGTATGCCTGTAAAGCAGTGCTTGTTTCCTTTGATTAGAACTGTCCTGGCCGACAGTCGACAATTCATTTTAGCCGCGAGTGGTTTAAAACACTTTTAAGACAATAACTTGCATATTTGGCGTTAAAATTAGCACTTTTGATTTCAAACGTTCAAGCCCCATAGACTTTAACAGGGTTCTAAAGTTTACACAAACTTTTGGTCTGTTCGCAGGTTCTGGTGCGAACCGAACTTGTTTTTTTTTTTTCGGCTCATCCCTAGCCCTTGGTTATGTGCATCAAATCTCCAACTACATGCCAAAGATCAAAGTCCAAAGTAACAGTTTTCTAAACATAGGTACCTGTGCAGTGTAAACCCTACAATTTTAAATGTCCAAGTCCCTGGGCATGATTAGTGCTAACAAACATTAATATCCGTCTCTGGCTGCAATGAGTTTCCAATCTAAAGTCTGTGGTGAGCAACCCACACAGGGAGTACATATAAACTTCCATTCAAGTATTAGCATGTTGGGGATTTGAACCAGAAACCCCAGTGGTGCTAGACAGAATTGCTACCCACTTAACCAATAGGCAGCCTCACACATGTAGTCTGCATCTCTGTGGTGTGAACCAGCCCATAGCCATGCTCATTGTCATAAGCAATATACTGTACAATATATTGTCCTAAGTATTGGGATGCCTGCCTTAATACGCACATGAACTGTAATGGCATCCCAGTCTTATTCCGTAAGGTTCAATATTGATTTGGCCCACCCTTTGCAGCTATAACAGCTTCAACTCTTCTGGGAAGGCTTTCCACAAGGTTTATGAGTGTCTCTATGGGAATGTTAGACCATTCTTCCAGAAGTGCATTTGTGAGGTCAGGCACTGATGTTGGATGAGAAGGCCTTGCTTACAGTCTCCCCTCTAATTCATCCCCAAGGTGTGCTGTTGTGTTGAGGTCAGGACTCTGTGCAGGCCAGTCAAGTTCCTCCACCCCAAACTCACACATCCAGGACTTTGATTTGTGCACTGCTCCAAATCATTTATTGGAGGAGGGATTATGATGGGTTGTTTTTCAGGGGTTGTTCTTGGCCTCTTAGTTCCAGTGAAGGGAACTCTTAAGACAATTGCATACCAAGACATTTTGGACAGTTTCATGCTTCCAACTTTGTGGGGATGGCCACTTTGTGTTCCAACATGACTGCACACCAGTGCACAAAGCAAGGTCCATAAAGACATGGATAAGGGAGCTTGGGGTAGAGGATAGACTGGCCTGCACAGAGTCCTATCCTCAAACCGATAGAACACATTTTGGCTGAATAAGAGCAGAGACTGCGAGCCAGGCCTTCTTATCCAACATCAGTACCTGGCCTCACACATGTGCTTCTAGAAGAATGGTCAACCATTCCCATAAAACCTTATAGACAGCCTTCCCAGAAGCTGTTAAAGCTGCAAAGGGTGGGCCAATCAAATTGTAACCCTATGGAATAAGTCGCGGCTGCCATTAAAATTCAGGTGTGTGTAAAGGCATGTGTCCCATTACTTTTGGCAAGATTTACAACCATGGTGGAACCCTCCTACACATAAACACTACATTTAGACATAGTTTAGACATAGTTTTAGGACCTGAGTCAGGAGTTATGTTTAACAACATAGGGAGATGAGACAACTTCTCTACATGAAGTGGCATGTTTGGGATTCAAACACAGATCCTCAGGGATGCTAAGTGGAAGTTTTAACCTGTAAGCCACGGAGCTGCCACATGTGGAAACCTCCTACACATTATTTCACATATACTGTATTTCCTTGGACATGCAGGTGGAGGAATTACATTACTCAACAGTTATTCTTCTTGATTTATTCTGTGATATTTGGTGGTTCTTGGTGGGTGAGTGTAGAAAAGTGATGTTACCCTCAGATTTTCGGTAATTACATTTTGATTTCTGATGTGGGTACTAGAGATGGCCTGGTGGTTCACCCGGCGGTCGTTTCGTGGCAAACTTTGCTTATTAGCGGTTCGCCGAACAGGCAGACAGCTGGCGATATTTGCGGTGGTCCGCCATTTTACATTGAGAAGACCTTTTACCCATCTATCAGGTGGTACAGGACAGCCAATTGAGACATTTCAGCACATGGACATACCCCATACCTTATAAATAGACCTGATCTGGTGGCCATTTTACATTCTGCTGTTTGTCAGTGTAGGGATAGGTTGCTGTGCTGTGTGGAGCAAGCACAGGCTGTAGTACTAGTGAAATAAATCGTTACCTAACAGGTTGACAATTTCGACAAAAGTCCTTTTAAGGACTGGTATAGGTGTACTATTGTTTGGTGTGCAGTATATAGGGGTGTAATACACTTATATACTTTTTGTCAGTGTAGGGGCAGGTTGCTGTGTACGGAGCAGGGACAGACTGTAGTGACACAAATTGTTACCTAACAGGTCCCCAAAACTCCTTTTAAGGACTGGTATACAGTAGGAGTACTATTGTTTGGTCTGCAGTATATAGGGGTGTAATACACTTATATACTTTTTGTCAGTGTAGGGGCAGGTTGCTGTGTACGGAGCAGGGACAGACTGTAGTGACACAAATTGTTACCTAACAGGTCCACAAAAGTCTTTTTAAGGACTGGTATAGGTGTACTGTTGTTTGGTCTTCAGTATATAGGGGTGTAATACACTTATAATATATTTTTTGTCAGTGTAGGGACAGGTTGCTCTATGCGGAGCAGGGACAGACTGTAGTGACATCCCCCCTCCCGCTCCTCCGGCATAACAACCAACCTGCGGGCATCATTTCGGTATAACCCCCGAAAGCCGGGGACGCATATATGCGTACGCTCGGCAGGAAAGGGATAATATACTTTCTAATATATAAAGCATATTATAGTGGATTTGTATTGTGCAGCATTGTGACTGGTGGTGTTTTTGGGTACTGCAGAATTCGTGCCTCTTTCGCTGTGTTACCTCTGTTACACACGTTGACAACATTTCCTGAAAAAAAAAAGTTTTATAACTGGTGCGATAAACCAGTGGCCCCCCAAAACAAAAGACTGAAGCGGGGTGTTATATAGAAATATACTTTCATATTAGTGTATTTGGGTACTGCAGAATTTGTGCCCCCTTATGCTGCGTTACCTCTGCTACACACAGTGACAACATTTCCTGGAAAACAGGTTTTATAACTGGTGCTATAAACCAGTGTCCCCCCAAAACGACAGATTGAAGAGGGGTGTTATATACCTTCTTCCACATATACTGCGCTTCTCTAGTGACTTTTGTCACAGGGTCATTTAAAAAATGACAGGCATAGGAAGAGGCAGGCCCTTCCGCAGGGGTGGTAGGGGTAGGGCAGTAGCACCAGGCCAGAGCCAAAGTGGGAAGTGGCACAAGGTGCATTCGATTACGTCAAATGACGCATCACCACCACCATATACCCGTTGCTTGAGTCACAGGAATTATTTTCCGATCCATCAGAAGTAATTTCCGATGCACAGCCATTCTTGGCATTGGATCAGGAAGAGGAAGTAGCAACAGCCGCCACTCAGCAGTCTGATGACAGTACCCAGATCAGTTCACCCAGATGTATTTTTGGGGCCTGTAATGGCCGACACTTACTTCTGTATCCGGTTTTTCGCTTAATACTTCTGGCAGGTCAGTGTCCATGTTGTGGGACTATTTGTGCACAGCTAGTAAGTATTTTGTGGCTGCAAATATGGCCTGCAGGTTTTTAATGTTCGCCTGCAATTAAAGTCAATGGAGCCCGCCACGAACTTGCAGTTCGCGAACATTTGAGAAAGTTTGTGGTTAGCGTTTGCGAACCGCCCTGTCAGATGTTCGTCCATCACTAGGCACAAATTATAACTATTTGGAAATAATAAAAAAACACAAAATTGTGACTCATTTTAAATTTGCATCAGCAATGATATTGTTTGTAAGTTTGGGTAAAGATTTTTGTGAGATGGACAGCAACAAGTGAAAGTGACAGAGAAAAAAATATTTTACCAAAACATTAAAACATTCCACATTCATAATGTCTCTGAGCTCATGCAGAGTTCCTCTGACCTTTTGATTTTTTTGCACACAGGCTCCCCCTATTTTCATTGTTCAAATTTTGAATCTACTTATTTTAAAGTGGCTGTAAACCCATTATAACAACTTTATGCTACAGGTAAGCCTATATTAAGGCTTACCTGTATCTACCCTGGATATCTCCTGAATCTACACAGTTTAGAAGATATCCCTCTGTGTCTGCATGTGCCAAAGTGATCGGCACATGTGCACTGAAGCAAAGGCACGTCCTGCCCTTGATTCAGTTAGATGTGCTGTTATCGGCGGCTCCCGCATGTCTAAAATTACTTAGAACCTCCAAACATTAAGGGCCAGATTCTCATAAGAGATACGACGGTGTATCTCCAGATACATCGTCGTATCTCTGTTTCTGTGCTCGGGTATCTATCCGTCTGATTCCTAGAATCATTTAGGCATAGATACGGCGTAGATCCAACTGGCGTAAGTCACTTACACCGTCGGATCTTAAATGCAATACTACGCTGGCCGCTAGGTGGCGTATATGCAAATGAGCATGATACGCCGATTCCCGAACGTATTAGCGCCGCGTCGTCGTAGTTTACGTCGTTTGCGTAAGTGTAAAGTTACCCCTGCTATATGAGGGGTAGCTTTACGTCGGTCCGCCGTATGCCATGTTAAGTATGGACTCGGGACAGCGTCGTGTTTTTCCGTCGTTTACGTAAAACGTTAGGGCTTTGCGTAACTGATGTTCACGTCGGCTTCATTGACGTTTTCCGACGTGAGTTGGAGCATGCGCACTGGGCTACTTTTACGGCCGGCGCATGCGCAGTTCGTTCGGCGCGGGGGCGTGCTTAATTTAAATACAAGCCGCCCCCTTTGAATTATGCGGCCTTACGCCGGGACATTTACACTACGCCGCCGCAAATTACGGAGCAAGTGCTTGGAGAATACGGCACTTGCTCCTGTAAGTTGCGGCGGCGTAGTGTAAATAGCTTACGCTACGCTACGCCAGAATCTACGAGAATCTGGCCCTATATATATATTTTTCTAACACCCTAAAGAATAAAATGGCGGTTGTTGCAATACTTTTTTTCACACTGTATTTGCGCAGCGGTCTTACAAGCTCACTTTTTTTGGAACAAAATCACTTTTTTCAACAAAATAAGACAACAGTAAAGTTAGCCCAATTGTTTGTATATTGTGAAAGATAATGTTACGCCAAGTAAATTGATACCCAACATGTCACGTTTCAAAGTTGCGCCCGCTCATAGAATGGCAACAAACTTTGACCCTTAAAAATCTCCATAGGAGACATTTAAAAAATTCTACAGGTTGCATGTTTTGAGTTACAGAGGTCTAGGGCTAGAATTATCGCTCTCGCTCTAACGATGGTGGCAATACCTCACATGTGTGGTTTGAACACCGTTTTCATATGCTGCTCATGTATGCGTTTGTTTTTGTGCCTGAGCTCCTCGGGACAGTGCATTTAAAAAAAAAAAATTGTATTTATTTTACTTACATTTTTTTTATTTTGACATGGTTAAAAAAAAAATCCCTTTAACCGCTTGCCGACCACCTCCTGAAGATATACGTTGGCAGAATGGCACAGCTGAGCAAAGCGACATACAGGTACATTGCTTTGAATTTGCAAATGCAGGTGCGTGAGTGCCCCTTCCGCAAGCTCCATGACCATGCCCACGATCGTGTCACGGAGCTGCAGAAGAGGGAGCTGCCTGTGTAAACAAGGCATATCCCTGTTCTGTCTAGTGACAGGACACTGATCTACTGCTCCCTGTCATCGGGAGCAGTAATCAGTGTCATGTCATTGGTTGCCCAGCCCCCACATAGTTAGAATAACTCCCTAGGAACAGAGCTACCCTAAAAATCAGAGGTTAAGGAGATATTAAGTTGAAAATATAAAGAGACAAAAAGAGGAAAACAGCAGGCAAACATCAAAAATTCTGAAGTATGTTGCTGTATGTCATTTGTAAAGGGAGGGTTTAATATCACTCTGTCACTACTTTAAAAAAAAGCAAATCCTTTGCAACCTGTAAAATAAATCTAGTGCAAGTGTTTTTGGTTGGTGGGGAGCACAATCTTTAGTAACCTTTAGTAAAGTGAAGGATGCTGCTGTACTCTGGGGTGTGTCGGATACCTGCTCTCCAGCTGGGTGCTGTGGTTCAGCATACTGGAGTAGCTAATAGAATAGGAAGATATAGAAGTAGGCAAAGATTTTCTGTCACCAGACCATTCAATTTTTTAAAAACTATCATCCCATAAGATTAGATGTGCAATTAAAGTATATAGGGCATGTTTACCTGTAAAAGCCTCTCTTGTGTAGACATACAGAGGCCTTGAGACTGCCACCATCTTTGCTGTCAAGTGACACTCTATTCTCCCCCCTGGGCAGCTACATAAAAGGTTATATAGAGAGGTGAGGAGAGGGATCTTGGCCAGCACAGACCATCGTTAGACTATCTCTGAAAACGAGAGTGCTATGATGTGCAAGGAGAGGGGGGTGTACTAGGAATTTACTTTTCCTGAAGAAATCAAACTATCCAGCGAGTTAAAAGGCATATTGTCACTAGTGTTGCTCACGAATATTCGCATTGCGAATATTCGTTACGAATATTGCATATTCAAGTATTCGCGAATAAATCGAATATTGCGGTGAATATTCGCTATTGCGGATATTCGTATTTTTTCAAATTTATTTTTAAAACAGATCACATCCTAGTGATCTCCATCGACGTCTAAAAGCATTGCTGGTATGATTAGAGAGAGACCCTGGGCCGAGTAGCTGATGCGATCCTTTTATGCTGCCGAATATTCGCAATGCGAATATTCGGCAAAAGGAATATTGCGCGATTATTTTCTCCGCCCTTCTTTTGCATCAGAGCCAATCAAAGTTCTCCTACCACAGTTGTCAGAGGTTAGCAACCTCCATAGCAACCAATAGGAACCTGCCTCCCAGTTACTCCCAGTGCTGATGAGAATTTCACAATCAATTTCGCATTCGCATTAGCGAAATTTCACATTCGCATTAGCGAAATTTCGCAATATTGTTATTTGGACAAAATATCACGAATATTCGATTTTAGCGAATATTTCTCGAATATTCTTCTATATATTCGTGATATATCGCGAAATCGAATATGGCGTATTCCGCTCAACACTAATTGTCACTGAGAGAAATGGTTTATAGAAAATAAAAATACTTCAAGTAAAAATGTTAAATCTTTGATCTGTCTGTGCTTTTACCTGCACGTCTTTAAGTTGGTGACAGGGTCTCTTTATTATAAACCAGTTTAGGACTTGGAGTAATAATACAATAAAATGTTCTGTATATTCTAGGAAGTCCCAGCAGAGCCGTGATGAAGAAAAAGAGGGAAGGACGGCCGCACTCCAAGGATTTTCAAACGAAAAAAGTTGTCTTTATTGTAAATCCAAAAACATGTACAGTCACAGCAATCACAGAAAACAGGACAGCCGACGCGTTTCGCACTCGATCAGTGCTTAGTCATGGCTATGGTATGGTGCTAACACAAAAACATTTATACTAAACCCCAGAATACCAAATAAAACATGTGACTCCCTTCAGCCTATAGCAACTTAAAGTTAATTATTTGTGATAGACATCCTGAATGGGTGTAATCAGAGTGTCAAGTGTGTGCAGGCTGAAAGTCAACACTAACATAAAGAAGGTAACCCTTAAAGAACCTGTGTATGTGTGGATGTGAGGATTGCATAAAAATGGGAAGGGATATATATATATATATATAAAGGTGAATGTGAGAGTGGATGTAAAAAATAGTGAAAAATAAAATAGACTGGTTTTAAGTGTCTATATATTTATATATATATAGCCGAAATAGTGTTTAGGATGCCGAAGCAGTCATATGGCCCGTAAACCAAAAAAAATAAAAATAAATAAATAAATATTGTTGTAAAAAAAAAAAAACATTTATAAACACAAAAACAAGAAAAAAAAATGTAAACACAAAAACAAGAAAAAAAAAATTAAACACAAAAAAAAGAGAAAAAGAAAAAAAAAATTTTAAACACAAAAACAAGAAAAAAAAAAAAAAAAAACACAAAAACAAGAAAAAAAATATATATTGAGCCGGGATATGTACCCATATGGACCACATTGTGAACATGTTTGTGAAATAATGTCAACTTGTGAAACGAGTGTATACGTAATGTAATGTATACGTGAAAACACGTGTCAGTGAACAGGTGTTCATGAATACAAATGTGTCTCATTCATATATTCATGTGATCGTGAAATGGATGAAGATCAAGTGAATGAGTAAACAACACGAAGAAAAAAAAAAAAAAAAAAAGGGAAAAAATAAATAATAAAAGGCTTTGTTGGGGTATGGTAAAAGGATGCAGAGATATATTGATGTCCTAAGTGTAGAAGTATCTTTTTTTAAAAATGAAAAAGGTGATAGATTTACTACGGGCCACCTTTATATATAGCGGCCAGGACCCAAATGTGTGCGAGTGGACGGCATGAGCAATATTAATGAACCATAGAAGAGCAATCGATCGCGTCGTCCAAGTGTATCGCTTTTCAAAGGTCTGGCTGGACTGCAACTGTTATTCTGGATGTACCAGAGACTACTTGGGTGCAATCGGCATGTTTTAATGGATCTACATGTAAAAATGAACGTAATTTTAAAACGCATTTAGATATAAGACCCAGAAAAAAAGGGGGGGGGGAGGAAAATCCTCTTTAAAATCACACTGAATGAGTGTGTGTGGTTAATGCATATGGGTATAAACATAGCAAGGTAACAAGAAGGGGGGGGGAGGGGAATGTAACAATAATGTTATGGTAATATGTTATAATGTGTATATATATAAAAAATTAAATATAAAAACAGATGAGAAAATATTTTTAGTATTTACTCTTATGTCATAGTCAGTGCATAACATCGGGCAGTCTCACTGAAGAGAAAAGACCGCACCGACTCCATACAAAAGTGACATCACACGGGCTAATTGGAAAACGGGAAGGGAGACGAGGGAAAAGGAATGGGGAAGAGGGGAGGGAAAGGGGAATTGTAGTTAGGCGAACACGGACTGAAAGGGAGAATGCCGATAATTAGTATAAAAGGGAAACCTGTAATCTAAACAGGAGAGTGGAATATTATATACGTCGGCATATCTAAAAAGGTCCCGTGTATAAACATATTCACCTAACATAGCCCGAATGGAGCCACGAGCGCAGAACCCTGATATTATATAGGGATAAATCACAACTGGTGTTGTGTGTTTAATTTTAACATGTAATGAAGAAAAAGGGGAAGGTGAAGAAAACAGATGGAAAATAATGAGAGAGGGCACAGAGGACAATGTAAAGGAATGTGTGCATATGTATGTGCGTTTGGAGCATATGTAATGTGCAAGACAAATCGCACAATAATTTTGTAATATTTCGTTAAAAGGTAGAAATGGTGTGAAAAATGCATGTATTATAATGGTACAGTACAATACAATATAGTACAATATGGTGTAATGCCTGAGTGGTATAGTATGGGCATAACATGCATAAAGATTCATTGATTAATCACCTTAAAATAAACGAATAAACAAATAGATGAACTATAAGTACAACATTAGAAGTAGTGCATGACATATACAGGAAAAATATAATAGTGGTTTCACTCATAGAAATGGGAAACATCCCATTCAAAGTTGAGTCCCCTAGGCAGTCTAGAATTAAGGTGAAAAATCCAAAATACTTCCCGTTTGCACAGGAGTCTGAATGTATCACCGCCTCTAGCTGAACGTGTAATTCTTTCTATACCCTGTATGGATAAACTGGAAATGTTTTTATGGTGTATAACATTCCAGTGCCTCGCTACGTTGGTCCCATGGTCCTTTTCGATGTCATATAAATGATCGCTGAGTCTGTCCCTTAATCTTCTCGTGGTCCTACCGACATACTGGACATTACAGGTACTGCAAGTGATGACATATACAAGGTACTTTGTGTTACAATTAATAAATTGTTTAATGTTGAAGTCCCTTCCGTTGGAGCATGAATGCACCACTTGTCCAGTCCCAATAATGGGGCAATACCTGCAGCCATTCTTGCCACATCTATAGGTACCCTTGCAGTGTAACCAAGTTAGGGAGCTGTGTCGGGTTTGAAATAGACTGGGTGACAGGACCCCCCCCAATGTGGGAGCTCTGCGGCTCACTGTTCTAATGCCTCTAGATAGAATGGATTGGTACGTATCGTCATTGAGTAGAACTGGTAGGTATTTGGTGATGATGTGTCTGATCTTATAGAATTCCACACTAAATGCGGTGGAGAAAATGGGGACAGACTCGTTGGAAAGGAGCCGGGTGTTCCTGACCCTGGAGCTTTTATCAGTTAGCAATGAAGCTCTGGGGATACGGTCCACTTTGAGGATGGCGTTATTGATCACTTTAGCTGGGTAACCCCTAGCTCTGAATCTAGAAGCCATCTCCTTGACTTCTCTAGAGAAATCTGTGGATGAGGTACAAAGACGTTTGAGGCGGAGGAACTGTCCAAAGGGGATGCTTTTAATGGTGTGTGGGGGGTGGGATGAGTCGGCTCGCAGTAAAGCATTGCCCGCTGTGCTTTTCCTGAATAAGCCTGTAGATACTAGACCGTTGTTACCTGTGAGCTTAACATCTAAAAAGTCTATGGTCACAGGTTGTAAAATACCGGTGAACCGCAGATTTAAAGTGTTGTCATTCAAGAAGTATAGCCATAGGTCAAGGTCTGCAGATGCATCAGAGGTGATAACAAGCAGATCGTCGATGTAGCGACAATATAAGATGGTATCGGCTCGGCGGGGGCTATCGCATCCAAAGATGCGGGACCTTTCCCACCATCCCATGTACAGATTGGCCAGGGATGGTGAGAACTTAGCTCCCATGGAGGCCCCGCATCTCTGGAGGTAATAGACCCCGTCGAACATGAAGAAGTTATGGGTAAGCAAGTACTCAAGAGCCAGGACAATGAACTCCTGTAAAACTAGTGAGTACTTGCCAGACTCTTTTAAAAAATGAGAAACTGCTTGCAGACCTAGATGGTGAGGAATGCTTGAGGAATGCAGAGCCGTGTTGTCTTAAGCATCAAACGTTGTGTGTTCTTCATGCACCTGTTCTGAAAGTCAAACTTTGCTGACGGCTCTTCCTGATAACTTCTGTACGTAATAAAGGTGCCTTATTACATTGTCTGCCAAATGAATCCAGCTGCCAATTCTTTCTTCCTTATTGCACACAACTTTGTGTAGGTAAATCCTACAAAACAAACCCCACAGGCTTTTCCTCATATGGGCGGCAAAGAAAAAGTCATGTCTAGAAGATGAATGAATTTGTTTTTTTGCACCAGACCCAGATTCACCTGCTTTGCACCTTGTGAGCTCAGTGTTCTGACCCATCTACAATGCACCGAAAAGGTTTAAGCATTGGAATAAGAAAGTTCAATTTATGTACAACAATATATGAGTTATGATGTAAATTCAAGTTATCAGTAAAATGTCATCACTGATAATGTGCTACGGCACCATCTTGTGGATTTCTAGCAAAACGCATGTGCTGATATCATTAAAACTTAAATGCTGATAATAAATGCACCATAGGGGTAAATTTTTTATGTTTTTACTTATGAATTACATAACTTGACCCAAAATTCACACATTTTTCTAACTGGTTTCAAGTGAGAAAATATGTGAGTCCTGGGTGACAGTTTTATAAATATTTGGTGTAAATCTCTATAAATAGGCCTAATGGTGTAATCTTGTGTAGTTTTCATGAAGTGTATACATATTAATAAATCAAGCTTTACATTGATAAAACATGAAATGCAGCAGTACATAAGAAAATTTATTTAAGCACAATATGAGTGACTCTAGTGACTTTCTAGGCTGGCATATATTTTGTCACTAACCTGCTTACACACAATAGGGCCAGATTCAAGTAGCCCGCCGTAAGTTTGTGCGGGCGTAGCGTATCTTGTTTACGCTACGCCGCCGTAAATTAGCGAGGCAAATGCTGTATTCACCAAGCTGAGTTACGGCGGCGTTGCGTAAATGGGCCGGCGTAAGCCCGGGTAATTCAAACGTGAATGAGGTGGGCGTGTTTTATGGCAATGTGTTGTGACCCCACGTTTTTTACATTTTTTTTTTAACTGCGCATGCACCGACCTGGGACGTATCCCAGTGCGCATGCTCCAAATTATGACGCTACGACGCATTATTTTCGACGTGAATCACCATTCACGGACGAGTTACGCAAACAACGTGAAATCTGAAAAATTTGACGCGGTCCCGACGTCCGTACTTAACATAGGATGTGCCATCTTTTTGGTGGTTTATCTTTACGCCGGAAAACGCCTTGCGTAAACGCCGTAAATTCACTGTGTCGGCCGGGCGTACGTTCGTGAATAGGCGTATCTCGCTGATTTACATATTCTAGGCGTAAATCAGCGGGAACGCCCCTAAAGGCCATCTTAAAAACGCAGTTAGGATAAGATGGCGTAATACAATTACGCCGCTTGTATCTTAACTCAATCCGGCGTATCTTGTTTTCTGAATACAGAAAAAAGATACGCTGGCGCATCTAAGAAGTTACGCGGCTTATCTAGAGATAAGGGGCCAGATTCAGAAAGGAGATACGACAGCGTATCTCCAGATACGCCGTTGTATCTCTGCGTCTGACGCGTCCTATCTATGCGCCTGATTCATAGAATCAGTTACGCATAGATTTGCCTTAGATCTGACTGGCGTAAGTCACTTACGCCGTCGTATCTAAGTTGCATATTTACGCTGGGCGGTAGGTGGCGTTCCCGTCGATTTACGCGTTGAATATGCTAATGAGCTTGATACACCGATTCACGAATTTAGTTGCAGCCCGTCGTATTTTTTTACGTTGTTTGTGTAAGCGTAAAGTTACCCCTGCTATATGAGGCGTACGTAATGTTAAGTATGGATGGTGGGTCGGCGTATAATTTTCCGTTGTTTACGTCGTTTGCATAAAACGTTTGCGAATAGGGCTTTGCGTAAGTTACGTTCACGTTGTTTTCATTGACTATTTGCCATGTGATTTGGAGCATGCGCACTGGGCTATGTTCACGGCTGGCGCATGCGCAGTTCGTTCGGTGCGTCGATTACGTCGGGTCACGATTAGTTTACATAAAACACGTCCCCTACCTTGCCTATATGAATTACGTGGGGATACGCCGGCCTATTTACGCTACACAGCCGCAACTTACGAAGCAAGTGCTTTGTGAATACAGCACTTGCCCGTAAAAGTTGCGGAGGCGTAGCTAAATGGGATATGCTACACCCGCCGATTTTTACGCACATCTACCTGAATCTAGCCCAAGCCGCCTAACTTCTTACTGAATCTGGCCCTATAGGTGTAAACTGTGCATAAAAACAATAAAAACCAATCACAGATCAGCTTGTATCCCGCCTGAGCATCCATGACAATACAGCCAAGTTTATGGTTGGTGTTCTGCTATTTTTTAGGTAACACTTCCCGTAGAGCTGGGCAGAGGATGCCATGACTGCTGTATAACATAAATCCCTTCCGCGTAAACTTAAACCCCCATTTTCCCACCCTTTTCTACCGCTAATTAACTCAGACCATACCAGGGTGTGGAGTAAAACATGGCCGTAGCAGCCTCCTTTATTAAAATATATTAACTTTAACAATAACTCAAAAACAGTTCTCAAAACAATTATCAAAACCCATCAGTCCATGTGTCGGTCATTTAGCAGGAAAAAAACTTTTATTACCGCTTCCATTAAAACCATCCTGCACTGCGGTCCTCCCAGTCCATTGTTAGGCCTCAAGCCGACATGCTGGCTCAGAGACGATGCTGACCGCAGTGCACCCATTCCAACTGCTTCCAGCTAACCTCCGCTAACTGAAAGCCCAAACTTCAGGACCCATACCAACGACGAGTCCTGACCCATGTTTCCAAGGTTCCTCCTTCTCCTGCAACGACCAGACACCCGCCACTGCCACGACTTTGGCAACGTCATAATCTGCATGTTTTTGGGAAGACAAAACAAAGAAAGAACAACACAACCATACGCCTCCCCACAATTACCCCACGTATCTTAAGGGAGGGTGGGCGGTAACTTTCCCAGGGAATTGTGTTACAGAGGTGGGCGGGACTAACTATTTTATAAGACCTCACTCCCCCTCCCACCTCCTTCCTCCAATCCTGACACCCCTTACTCCAGTGCCCTGTTCCCATCGTCATGCCAGCCCTCCGTCTATGGCATTTCTTTTCTTTTGCTCCGGGCTTTTCTTGACTGCTGTATAACATAAATCCCTTCCGCGTAAACTTAAACCCCCATTTTCCCACCCTTTTCTACCGCTAATTAACTCAGACCATACCAGGGTGTGGAGTAAAACATGGCCGTAGCAGCCTCCTTTATTAAAATATATTAACTTTAACAATAACTCAAAAACAGTTCTCAAAACAATTATCAAAACTCATCAGTCCATGTGTCGGTCATTTAGCAGGAAAAAACCTTTTATTACCGCTTCCATTAAAACCATCCTGCACTGCGGTCCTCCCAGTCCATTGTTAGGCCTCAAGCCGACATGCTGGCTCAGAGACGATGCTGACCGCAGTGCACCCATTCCAACTGCTTCCAGCTAACCTCCGCTAACTGAAAGCCCAAACCTCAGGACCCATACCAACGACGAGTCCTGACCCATGTTTCCAAGGTTCCTCCTTCTCCTGCAACGACCAGACACCCGCCACAGCGCCCCCCTGTAAAAACCTTTACAGGTGGGCGACCCTCCACACCCTAAGAGCTCTCCGTATGCCGTCTTCAATCCCCAAGGCCCACATGTCTATGCCAACATCATTCAAATGCACCCCGTCTGCCCGAAGGTACCTCCACGTCTCCTCCTCCAAATCCCGATGGCGAATCACTAAACCTCCGTTCTTCACCATAAACCTGCCGATGTCCCTATTTACCTTCCTCCTAGCTCTATTCATCCCCTCCCAAGACCTGGCCAAGCGCCAAGATGAGCGCGACACCATGTCAGACCAGACTATAACCATGTCCGGGAAGGCCACGCGCAGACGCAAGATGTCAAACTTGATATCCTTTGTCAAATCTAACATGGATCTACGACCCAAGTCATTCCCGCCTACGTGCAAAACCAGAACGTCAGGCGGGCGGTCCAGTCGTGCATAACGGTGCACTTCCGGTACCATTCTTCTCCATAGCATGCCCGGCACACCCACCCAGCGAACTCGGGCTTCCTGCCTAGGGAAGCCCAATTGCCGGCCCTCTGGCCTAGCCTCAGCCCTCTTTCCTCCCCAAACACATAAGAATGCCCGAGTATCCAAACCAGGGCCGGATCCGCATCTGAAAGAAAAGAGAAAGAACACTCCACCGTAACCCAACTGCCAGGTATACAACTGTCACCGTATTATAACCATTGCATTCAATCCCCCACACCACCTTCAAACAGTCACCATCAACTGAGGGCGAACATAAATGCGAAATCTGTTAGATTCCCACCTCCCGATGCGCTTCACAGACTCATCATCCATCCCACTGCGAGCTGCTTCCGTGGCAGCCCCTACCCTGAACGAATGAGATGAATACTCTTTTTCAGGTAAACCCATACCCCGCAAACACTTCCGAAAAACCGCTATAAACTGAAACCTTGACAACGGCAAACAGTCCCCATGTATCAGAAATGACCCTTCAGCATTTGGGCGCACCTCCAAAAATCTACCCACGGCCCGGACTGGGCAAAGCTCCGACCCTGATAGCGCATACATCCGAATAGCCTTACCTCTGCCGAGCTGGTCCGTCTTGGATCTGCGCAGCCACAACGCCACCTTGTATTTCTGGCAACTCACCTCATTCCGTTCAATTCCGCCGTGTACTCGTTTTGAAGGGCTAACCAGCTCACCTATCCTGAACGCCCCAAAGAAAGCCAAAGTGAAAGCAGCCCGAAATAACGCCTCCTCATAGGACGAAGAACAAACCCCCGGTAAACTAGCCTACAAACGATACCGGGCGCCTGGAATCCTTGCACCGACCTACGGTACCCTTTTAACGCCTGACGTACCCAGAAATCCTTGGTGAAGTCCGGTAAACCCTGCCATTTGAACAAGAAGGCCAGACCGGCCATCTTTTTGCCTAAAGCTGCAGCCGAAACCCCATTTTCCATCTCCCGTGACACGAAATACAACACCAGCAAACGCAAGTCCGTCCCATTGCCTGCTAACCCGACCTCGCGCCCAAATTCCGTCCACTCCAGCCACACCTTGCTGTAGGCGGCCCACGTCGACTCACTCACCGACCTACGAATCCATCCGCAAACTACTTCAAGGCGATCCTCCACAGCCAGTCGGGACACGGTAACCCCTGTTGCTCCGCTTCCGGCGCCAACTCCCGAAACCGGTCCCACTGGAATCGAGACAAAGCGTCAGCAATGACGTTTTCCACACCAGGCAAATGCACAGCATAAATAAACGCATTCAATTGCATGCACCGCAACACAAGGTGTTGGAGCAAATGCACCACCGGGGGCGAAGAAGCTGACGATTTGTTGATCGCCTGCACCACCCCCAAATTGTCACAATGGAAGCGAACCTTCCGATCCCGGAAGCCCTCGCCCCATAACTCAATTGCCAGTACCACCGGAAATAATTCCAACAGCGCCAAATTTTTTGTAAACCCAGCGTCCACCCAACTTTGCGGCCACGGACCTGCGCTCCACTTGCCCCGGAAGAATGCTCCAAAACCGGTGGAACCAGCAGCGTCAGTAAACAACTCCAAATCAAAATTGCTGACTGGCCCCGACATCCACAGAGCCCTGCCGTTGAAGGACTCCAAGAATGTGTGCCACACCCGCAGATCCGACCTGTGCGTTCTGCCCAAGCGAACGAAATGGTGAGGCGAGCACACCCCCGCCGTACTTGCCGACAGCCGTCGGCAAAAGGCCCTACCCATAGGTATAATGCGACAAGCAAAATTGAGCTTCCACAGCAAAGATTGTAGCGGCCTCAATTGAACCTTGCGCATGACCAACATACCTTGAATCACTTCCTTCAAATCTTCAACCTTGCCTTCCGGCAAGCGGCATTCCATGGCCTCGGAGTCGATCGTGATCCCCAAGAATGTAATGGTCGTCGTAGGACCTTCAGTCTTGTCCGGCGCCAGCGGAACCCCAAACCTGTCCGCAATGTGTTGTAAAGTGCCTAACAAAACCGCACTAACCCTGGATCCTGCCGGTCCCATGCAAAGGAAGTCATCCAGGTAGTGGATAACAGAATTGACCCCGGAGACATCTCGAACCACCCATTCCAAGAATGAACTAAACGTTTCAAACAGCGAGCATGAAACCGAACAACCCATGGGCAGGCACTGGTCCACAAAGAATTCCCCCCCCCCCACATGCACCCCAAGAACCTGAAACTGTCAGGGTGGACTGGTAGGAGTCTAAAAGCCGCCTCCACATCCGCTTTTGCCATCAGAGCACCGCGACCATAAAAACGCACCCAATGAATTGCCGCGTCAAACGACGTGTAGGTAACCGTACACGTGTCCTTGTCAATAGCCTCATTCACCGACCCCCCTTTTGGGAAAGAAAGGTGATGAATCAGCCTAAACTTATTGGGCTCCTTTTTTGGTACCACACCTAACGGGGACACCACCAAATCTGGAAGGGGAGAC
The DNA here is from genome assembly GCA_029574335.1 of Rana kukunoris. Taxonomy (NCBI): domain Eukaryota; kingdom Metazoa; phylum Chordata; class Amphibia; order Anura; family Ranidae; genus Rana; species Rana kukunoris. Next base: position 148,043,433 of record CM056055.1, read on the forward strand.
TCAGAAAAGGGACCGGACATGCGACCCAAGGAAACTTCCTTGAACAATTTCTCAGAAACGACCTCTGGGTGGCGCAAGGCCGATCGTAAATTGCGGGGCACAGGCGGAACCGCCTGCAATGAACACGGAATATGAAGACCGTCCGGGAAACCCCGTTCCAGTAACCTCGCCGCCTGCCTGTCCGGGTACCTATTTAGGAACGGACGCATCCTTCCCACCATCACTGGAGTCCTCCCTTTTGTTCGAAGACTCTCCCTGACGCCCCTTTCCTTGCTTGAAGTACCGGGCTGAGGCGTGAGATCCCCCACATCCCGAGCACTCGTGCTTGAAACGGCAAGAGGATCCAAACTTGCAACTCCCTGAATTAAACTGCCAACAAACCCCTTTTGTTCTACTGGCCGGCTGTCCAAGGGAAGACGATCCACCGGCCCCCCCCTGAAAAAACTGGTTCGGGGCCTTGGCGGATATCATCAAACGCACCCACAAATTTATGTCCTTGTGATCCCAACGCAGGTCCGGACGCACCGCCATACGCTGCCTAAATTGCTCATCGTAACGGAGCCACGCAGTGCCCCCGTATATCCTATATGCCTCCCCAATGGAGTCCTGATACCCAAACAACGCTGCCCCACATTCTGGCTTCTTTGTACAAATCACACTAGCCAAAATACCGAAAGCCTGCAGCCAATTTGTGAACGTACGCGGGATCAGCCGATACCTACGCTTCTCCTCGTCCTCCTTTTTGGAGTCGTCCGGCTTGACCCTATCCAGGTTAAACTTTTCCAGTGGCAACAAGGAAAAGATTTCCACATACTCACCCTTGCCGATCTTTTCGTGAACCTCCGCCTTCAGGTGAGTACCTAACGGGCCCTCGAAGCAAACATACACTTCGCATTTTGCCGCGTCTGCCAACCTAACCAGATCTTGCCTCTCACCCACACCCTTTTGGGAATCCTGCCCAACCGCAGCGACCACCGCAGCCACAGGGGCGTGAACAGATGCCGCAACCACAGGAGCTACGACCGCAGCAGTCATCACACTGTCTCCTCCAGCCCTCGGCACCCATGCAGCCGCCGGACAATCCCCTGGCCCCCCTTGTTCAAAACGTCTCACCAAATCCTTGATCCCAGCCAAAAAAAACTGAAAACCAGCCTCCTCCCCTCCGGGGGCCCCCCCAACCACACTGCGCTGCACACACACACCCGCATGACTACCCCTAGCAGCCCCAACCCCAGCCATGTCAATAGAAGGTAAATTAAAAATGGACTCACCAGGCTGCCTAGGATGAGACCCATCAGCCGACCGTCCTGCATCCCTCGCTGCCGATCGCTCCGGTGACCTCCGCTCCTCCTCAGATCTAGACAATTCCCCTTCCGATCGGTCCACAGCTTGCTCCTCCTCGGACGAAAGCCCTCCAGGGGATGGAGCCCTGGATGCCGCGGGTCCTGTCGCCGCCCGCCTGCGCCCCAGGCCCACAGACCCGTGTGTAGATTTCTTGGATGCTTTCCACGGACCAGGGGGGCTCTCTCCAGCCCTGCCGTCTCCCACCTGCAGCGTCGCCGACCTACTGGACTCCCCCTCCATCTGGTGCTGGTACCCGGCCGCGGCGGTGGAAGGCCCAGATTCCGCCACCTGTGATCTTGTCTGCCGAGGCCCCCCCACATGGGAGGAGGGGCCCGCTCACTCCGGTTCCCGCCGACGAACGGGCGTAGCTGCCGATCCGGAGCTCCCGGACTGGCCACCCGTGGAGCTGCGCCCATGCTGGGGATTCCTTCCGGTGTCCCCCCCGCCGGCGGCGTTCCTCCGCTTCGCGGGAGGACCCGAAGGGGCCCGAGGAGCGGGATTCCCGGTGCGGCGTCTAGCTCCGGGGGAGAGGTCAGGGGAGAAGCGCTCAGGCGGCTTGGACTGCCTAGCTCGCGCTGACTCCCTCCCCCTAGCCTGAGGAACCTCCGGCTGTGTCCCCATCAGCGGCGCAAGGTTCTGCTGAACCCAGTCCTGCCCCCTCACTGTGGCCTCGGCCCTCAGCTCTGCTAAGAGTTCCTGCACCCTGGACATGCTGCCACCAAACTTTCCCAGGGAATTGTGTTACAGAGGTGGGCGGGACTAACTATTTTATAAGACCTCACTCCCCCTCCCACCTCCTTCCTCCAATCCTGACACCCCTTACTCCAGTGCCCTGTTCCCATCGTCATGCCAGCCCTCCGCCTATGGCATTTCTTTTCTTTTGCTCCGGACTTTTCTTTCTGGAGCTCTACAATCCCTGCCGCTGTTGTTGTTTTGTTTGTTTTTTGGAAGGTGCAATTGGCCTTTAAAGTGGAACTTTGGTCAGAAAAGTAGGTCCTGCTGGATCACTTAGTGCCTGTACTTTTAAAAATCCAGTAAAGCTAGAAAGAAAGTTTTCCTCTAAATTGGACTTTGAAGGGCAGTACTGCTCAAAAAATCAAAGCATGAATATAAAAAGTAGTGTTTTATTACAAAAAGTTTGAAATGTTTGAACAGTATGCAAATTCACACAGGATGTATTTACAATGATGTGCAATGATACAAGACAGTTGGAAAACCACTACTCTGATGGGTGTGTTAACAACAGAGATGACCCAATGCGTTTTAAGTTAGCAATATTAGTTCTCTTGTTCAGGGGTAGGTGGTTCTACAGAGGACATAATATGTCTATAATTGATAGAGAGAGTTATAATTGATAGAGAGAGGTATAAGAATATATACATTGGACATCACAACAAAAATTGGTCAAACACTTTGTACAGATCCACTGACCATAAAATTTGCATAAGAAATCATTGATCTTGTATCTAAACAAAAACATTTAGAGAGCTGTTGCTGCCATATGCCAACCAACTTGGGTCCAGAGAGGTGGGCACGTACTTAAAAACCCTAAACCAGGGGAAGTCACGCACAGAGGGTGCCCAATACAGGCCCCAGCAAAAGTGCCCCACGTGTACCCCAGAGAAACTAGTGTCGCTGAAAATTGTTTAATTGGTTGAAGCACAAGATGAACCCACCGGTCATCACCAGACTGACATCAAATGTTGGGACTCCTTGTACCTAATCAGGGACAGGTGGCCTGTGAAGTGGGGAGGACACCATCAGTCTACAAAATATCATGCATGACATGCACATTTCGGATGGTAATAGTCCTTGCAAATATATGTATGTGTGGCATTAACACCCCAGAGAGAACCCAAGTGCCTAAAATGATCTATGTGATTACCTGTGCTTTGGCTCGGTCCCTGTACAGTCGGGGTAAACTGTGGTGGAGTATAAACTCCAAGGTACCTATCAGGAATTTATTGGTCTTTTTTTTCAAAATGACTGTTCTGGGAAATGACATGCTTGATGCATGCCAGGCCCTTGTCATGTGGTATTGAACTGTACAGAGCTTCCATGTCGATGGCCACCAAAACTGAGGTGGAAGGAATGCACAGACCATCGATATTTTGTAAAAGGTGCATAGTGTAAATAACTATGTAAATTTGTGACATAGGGGTGTAAATGCCCATCCACAAATTTTCTCAAATTTTCACTTATAGAGCCATTGCCTGATATGATGGGTCTTTCCGACGGACGGTGCATCCTCTTATGGAGTTTTAGTAGTCCAATTCTGATTTGGACAGAATGTTGTTGGCATATGCGTGATCCACTATATTGTAGAGAGGTATGTTTAGTGCTTACCTGATCTGATCTTCATTGTGTTTCGATATTGTCAGTTTGTTTAACTGAAAATGTATCTTGTGGTACATTGAGTGGGTCCAGATAGTGATAGATGGCGCACTGTTCTGCCCATCCAACTGTTACTCACTCGGCGCACAGGGACCACCCACCTCATTCCATGATGCAGCTGGCCCCCTGTGATTGGAGCCGATAGCCAGGTTAGCTTGGTCGCCATAGCTCCAGATGTGCGCCGCGAGTCACTGTCGCTGTTACGTCAGATCCAGCCCTCTCTCATCCGATGCATGAAGTCATCATGCCCCGTCGGGCATCCACAGGACGCCTGATGTCAGTTCCACCAGGAAGTCAGACCAGAGGAGATTTCACATGTCAGGGACTCAGGGGGCACTACCTGATCCCTGGCCCTATCCTACACCCTCTATAGGATTGGATCACTCGATCCTAAACACCCATATAAATGGGCACCTTCTCCAGTCTCAGTCACATGCTGCATATTTAGGTCAGACCCAACTGTACAGGGACCGAGCCAAAGCACAGGTAATCACATAGATCATTTAAGGCACCTGAGTTCTTTGGGTTGTTAATGCCACATATACATATATTTGCAAGGACTATTATCATATGAAATGTGCATGTCATGCGTGTTATTTTGTGGACTGATGGCATATCATTGTAAATGCATCCTGTGTGAATTTGCATACTGTTCTTCTATTTTTTCTAAAAAAACATTTATTTTTATATTCATGCCATGATCTGTTGAGGAGTACTGCCCTTCAAAGTCCTATTTAGAGGAAAACTTTCTATTAAACTTGTCTGGTTTAGGGATGCGGGCACTATCTCCTACTCTATGGACAACTAGCGCTATTTAGCAAATATAGGGCCAGATTCAGAAAGGTTTACGCCAGCGTATCTCGAGATACGCCAACGTAAGTACAAATGTGTGCCGTCGCATTTTTGCACCGATTCACAAAGCAAGATACGCAGAAAAACATGGCTTCAGTCCTCCGACGTAACTTGCCTACGCCGGCGTATCGCGGGCGCATAGTTACGCTGGACGCATTCGACATTCCCATTAAAAATATGCAAATGAGCAACATACGCCGTTTCCCAAACGTAGATGCGCCCAGGGCATTAATATACGCGATTTGCGTAAGGCTTACGACCGGCGTAAAGTTACCCCTGCTATAATGAGGCGCAGCTAATGCAAAGGTATGGACGTCGGAACAGCCATCGAATTTTACGACGTTTACGTAAGCTGTACGTGAATGGGGCTGTGCGTAAGTTACATTCGACGTGTATCTTAGGCATTCTAATCGACGTGATTCTGAGCATGCGCACTGGGATACGTCCACGGACTGCACATGCGCCGTTCGTTCGGCCCATCATTTGCATGGGGTCACGGTTCATTACAATACAACACGCCCACTGCCTTGCTACTTTGAATTATGTGGGCTTACGCCGGCCCATTTACGCTACGCCGCCGCAACTTAAGGAGCAAGTGCTTTGTGAATACTGCACTTGCCTCTCTAAGTTGCGGCGGCGTAGCGTAAAAAAGATACGCTACGCCCGCACAAAGATATGCCACTGTACCTGAATCTAGCCCCTTCTGTTTAAAATCCAGTAATTGAGAAACAGCCTCTGAGGATAGAGATTTGTAGGGAGTATATATAAAGGGCGTACCATCATCCTGAATTGAAGTATAGATATATTGATTCTAAGGTCCCCAACCTAAAGAACCAAAGAAGGGGGTGGGGCCAGGGTTGGACTATTCCGGTACTGTTAATAAAGATATAGCAGGTACAGACAAAGATATAAAATTCATAAAGAACATTTTATTAGGTACAAAATAAAACAAAACATAAGTTAAAACAAAGAGACAATCGACTTGACCGGTTTGGCGGCTATGGCCGCTTCATCAGAAGCATGTCTATAAGTAAAAATATAAAATGACAAAACATCAACAAATTTACATTGGAAAAAGGCAATGAAAAATAATAAAATAATACATTGGGGAAGAGGAATTCAGCTGCTCACCTACATTGCCCCACAGGCGGGTGGGGTGGGCAATACCACATGACGTCCCGAGAGGTAATCAAGGGGTGCGTGTGTGGATGGATCTACTGCTTGAAAATGTAAAAAATGTAAAAAATGTAAAAAATGTGGAAAAATTAGAAAAAATGATGAAGGGAATTAATATGGTGGTATAGAGGCGTAAAACCAGGCCAGGGGTGTGGGCCATGTGTACAACCAGTGGTATTTAAACAAAATGGGAAACACAAGTGAAGAGAGGTGAAGTGAAATGCAGTGCTGGTAAAGGTAGTGGGGAGGGGGGGGACGAAAAGGAAAGGAATGGGGGAAGGGAAAGGAGAGGGAGGGGAAGGGAGGGAGGGAGGAGGAAAAAAAAAGGGGGGGATTGGGGAGGGGGGGAAAGGAAGAGGGGGGAGGGAAAAGGGGAGGGTGAAGAAAGTCATCCAGTAATACAATGCCTCACCCTGCTCTGCACATGCTCAGCCGATCTCTATTTTTAAGCACTGTGCTAAATTTGTAGAGCCCAATCTCCTGAAAGCCTAGAGATTTACTGCTGCTCAGGGGATCTGGCCTTCAGCAAAATGGCAGCCAGTAGCAAGAAGAAACAGGAACAATGCTGGGGGCAATTTAAAGCACACAATGATTTTGGTAGCATAATTATTAATGTGAAATGTACTGTATGTTCTTTGCTAAAGAACATTGGCCCAGATTCACAGAGCAATTACGCCTGTCTAACTGGTGTTAGACAGGAGTAATTTCAAATTTTGCGCGCCGTATCACTAGTTTGAATCCTCAAACATGATACGGCGGCTCGGGCTCATCCGGGGCTTACGTCTGTAAGCCTCGGATCACGCTGCAATTTTTGCGGCCGCTGGGAGGAGTTGGCGTTTTTTTAGTTTTTACGGCGATCCCGAAGTACGAGCGGTCTTCGCAATCGCTTTCGTCTATTTTTTTAAGACTGTTAACAGCTTTTTGCTGGTCTAACGTTGCGTAGCCCATGTTAAATGGCCGCGTTCCCGCGTCGAATTTAAATTATTTTTTTTTTTTTTATGTAACTCGTTCGGGAATAGGAATCCGCAAAAGACGCTACTCAAGAAAAAATGAGTAACACGTGATTTCGCGCAATGCACGGCGGGATTTGCGAACGGAGCATGCGCAGTTCGTCGCCGCGGGAACGCGCATTTTTAATTACGCCCCCTACTCGCGCAATGATTGCGACGGGAGAAATAACTACGCCGCCGTGTTTACTGACAAAATCTATGTCCACGTAGAGCCAGGTAAAAAACGGCAGCGTAGTGTATTTCTAACTCTAGAAGTCTAATTATTGAATTGGGCCATTATTTTTATCAAGATTTTATGGGTAAAGTTACACTTTAAGTAGTTCTCATAACACCTTTATAAAGACTGCTTTACACAATACCTTGATGTGTTTCACATAACTTTATGACAGTAGATTAGCTAATAGAAGCCTGCAAACAGTGGGATTCAATTTACCAAACCTGGCAGATTGTAAGATCATTAAAAAAAAAACCAGCTTCCAGTTTTTTGTCAGAGCTTAATTGAACAAGCTGACTGGCTACCATGCAGAGCTGCACCAGATTTTGCACACTCCGGGCCAGATTCAGAAAGCATTTACATCAGCGGGCCAGATTCTGGTAGATTTCCCGGCGGCGTAGCGTAAGCCATTTACGCTATGCCGCCGCAACTTAACAGAGCAAGTGCCGTATTCTCCAAGCACTTGCTCCGTAGTTTGCGGCGGCGTAGTGTAAATGGCCCAGCGTAAGGCCGCGTAATTCAAAGGGGGCGGCTTGTATTTAAATTAAGCGCGCCCCCGTGTCGATCGAACTGCGAATGCGCCGGCTGCAAAAATATCCTAGTGCGCATGCTCCAGCTCACATCGGAAAACGTGAATGAAACCGAAGTGAGCATCGTTTACGTAAATCCCTATTCGCGAACGACTTAGTAAAACAACGTAACCGATGGAAAAAGACGACGCTGACCCGAAGCCATACTTAACATGGCAACGATGGAACTTCGTAAACCTACCCCTCATAAAGCAGGGTTAGGTTTGCGCTTACGGAAACGACGGAAACAACGACGGGGCGGCGTAAAAACGTTAGGGAATCGGCGTATTAGGCTCATTTGAATAGGCAAATGAGAAATCAACGTAAAGGCCACCTAGCGGCCAGCGCAGTCATTACATCTACGATCCGACGGTGTAATTGTATTACTCCTGTTGGATCTTCACTGTATCTATGCGTAAGTAATTCTATGAATCACACGCATAGATACCTAGTAAAAAAAACTGAGATACGACGGTGTTTCCTGCGATACACCGTTCGTATCTCTTTTGAGAATCTGGCCCAGCGTATCTAGAGATACGCTGCATAAATACTAAGAATAGCCAGCGTATCTTTTTTTGCTATTATAGAAAAGAAGATATGCCGGCTTTCTTCTAAGATCCGAGCGGCGTAATTCGCTTACAACGTCGTATCTTAGTTGCATATTTACGCTGGCCGCTAGGTGGCGCTTACAGCGGTTTCCGCGTAAAATATGCAAATTAGCCATTTACGGTGATTCCCGAACGTACTTGCGGGGGCGCGGCATATTTTACGTAAGCGTTAGAGCGGCGTAAGGTTACCCCTGCTATAGGAGGCGTAGCCAATGTAAGGTATGGACGTCAAGACAGCGTCGAATTGAACGTCGGTTACGACGTTTGTGTAATTCATTCGGGAATGGGGCTCGACGTTAGTTACATTCACGTCGTTTACATTGAGAAAAAGTGACGTGATTTCGAGCATGCGCACTGGAAACGTCCACGGACGGCGCATGCGACGTCCAAAAAAAACGTGAATTAACGTGGGATCATGATTCATTTACATGAATCACGCCCCCACTTCATTCATTTGAATTGCGTGGCCTTAAGCCGCAACACATACGTTATGCCGCGGTAAATAAGGGCGCAAGTTCTTTCTGAATAAAGAACTTGCGCAAATATTTACAGCGGCGTAACGTATCGGGGATACGTTACGCCAGCAGAAAGATCCGTGGATCTTTCTGAATCTGGCCCTCCATTTCTAGTTAATCTCTCCCAGTGGGCCAGATCCACCAGAGAGAGTACGCCGGTGTATCTACTGATACACCAGCGTACTGTCAAAGTTCCCGCGTCGTACCTTTGGTTTGAATCCTCAAACCAAGATATGGCGGCTTCTGGGTTAGATCCGACAGGTGTACGTCTTCGTACGCCTTCGGATCTAAGCTGCAATACTTTGGCGTCCGCTGGGTGGCGTTCACGTCGTTTTCCACGTCAGGTATGCAAATTAGCCTTTTCCTGGCGATCCACGAACGTACGTGCGGCCATCGCAATCTCTTGAGGCGTCTCTAGTCGGCTTTTTCCGGCGTATAGTTAAAGCTGCTTTTATCCGGTCTATAGTTAGACTTGCCATGTTAAGTATGGCCGTCGTTCCCGCGTCGAAATTTTAATTTTTTTAAATTTTTTGCGTAAGTCGTCCGTGAATAGGAATGTACGTAATTTACGCTAGTCAAAAAAATAACACCGTTCCTGACGTAATTTCGCGCAATGCACGGCGGGAAATTTCTGAACGGAGCATGCAGTTCGTTCGCCGCGGGGACGCGCTTCATTTAAATGAATCACACCCCCTACTCGCCGTTTTGAATTCCGCCGCCAGAAATACACTACGCCGCCATAACTTACGGCGCAAATTCTTCCAGGATTCGATATTACTCCTGGTACGGTACGGCGGCGTAGCGTATCTCAGATACGCTGCGCCGATCGAATTCTATGTGGATCTGGCCCAGTGTTTCTAGCATTCATCTTGGTCCCAGACTCTGTTGAAGGAGAGCTGGAAGTGGTTCCAGTATAAACAGATCCCGCATACACTGGGGCAGAGTCATATAGAGATACGACGGGGTATCTACTGATACGCCGTCATATCTCTGAGCTCCGACGGTTGGATCTATGCGGCTGATTCATTGAATCAGGTTCCGCATAGATCTCCCTTAGATCCGACTGGTGTAAGTGACAGCTGCAATCTCCCGCTGGCCGCTAGGTGGCGCTTCCATTTGTATACGCAATGAATATGCAAATGAGGAGAACCGCCGATTCAGAAACGAACGCCTGGCTGTCGTTTTTTTTTACGTCGTTTGCGTTCGGCTTTTTCCGGCGGATAGTTACCCCTGCTATTTGAGGGGTAAGTGCGGCGTATCCTATGTTAAGTATGGCCGTCGTTCCCGCGTCGAGTTTTGAATTTTTTACGTTGTTTACATAAGTCGTTCGCGAATACGGCCATAAGTAATTAGCGTTAACGTCAAAACCAATGATGTCCTTGCGACGTCATTTGGAGCAATGCACGCTGGGAAATTTAGCCGGAGGCGCATGCGCAGTTAAATCGGCGCGGGGACGCGCCTGATTTAAATAATACACTCCCCCTAGCCGCGGAATTTGAATTCCGCGGGGGGATTTACGATCCGCCGGCACCACTTTAGAGGCAAGTGCTTTGTGAATACAGCACTTGCCCCAAAAACTGGCGCTGGCGAATCGTAAATAAGATAGATTACGCGGATCGAAAGATCCGCTGATCTATGTGAATCTACCCCACTGTCTGCAGACTTTGGGCCAGATTCTCAAAAGAGATACGACAGTGTATCTCAAGAAACACCGGGGTAGATTCATGTAGCACTTACTCCGGCGTTTTTAGAGATGCGCGGCGTAACTGTTACTTCGCGCCGTCGGATCCATGCGCCGTACCTACTATACCAGATCCGCCTTCAAATAGGCTACTTCTTACCGGCGTAACTTTTCCACGCCGGCGTGGCTTTAGCGCATCTTTACGCGGGACAGATCAACCGTTCCCATGGATTATGTATTCAAATATGCAAATGAGGGATAACCGCCGATTCAGAAACGTACGTTTGTCCGGCGCCGGCGTTACCCGGTGCGCGTAACTGCAATTTCCTGCGGAAAGTCACCCCTCATAAAGCAGGGGTAACTTTGCACAGGAGTTGAACAGATCAGCTGGAGAGCAGCTAAAGCAACACTGTTACAGACGAATTGAGCAAAAACACTTGCTGGACAACACAACTGTCTGCCAACATGCCAGGGGCAGCCGTGCTCATAGCCCTACAGCGTCGACGTGCACGTAGGAGGGCACGGGAGAGGATATTCCGCACGCGCATTGACGTGTTTGGCATGAGTGATTTGGAGGTGTTTCGCCTATTCAGATTCAGCCCTGAAGCCATCCTGGAATTAGCCACAACCCTGCAGGATGACATCAACAGCCAGACACACCGCTCACAAGCAGTGCAGCCACTGGTCAAGGTCCTGGCAACACTCCATTTCCTTGCCAGTGGATCTTTTCAAAGAACAAGTGGAGTGGTGGCTGGGATGTCACAGTCCTCCATGAGCAGATGTGTGCACCAGGTTATCCCAGCAATCCTCAGACGCATGGCCAACCAAATCATCAAACCCACCACTGAGGAGCTGCGGCTGAAGGCAATGACAGATTTCTACAGAATTGTCCGAATCCCACGCACCGTGGGGGCCATTGATTGCACACATGTGGCACTACGGCCCCCCCGGGACACAGAGCACATATACTGCAATCTGGAAGCATTGGCATTCCATCAATGTACCATCAATGATAGTTGATGCCAAAGGCCTAATATGGCACGTCCGTGCCAAGGACCCCGGGTCCAGCCATGACAGCTACATATACCGTCAAAGCACCATCTCCACAGAATTTGAACAGAACGTGTACAAGGACAGCTGGCTGGTTGGTGAGTGACATGGGTGGCAGGTATGACTGTCCCCCCCCATGTTGCACACATCACAAGGGGCACATGCACTACTAACATCCTCCTGTCTTTTCCTTACCAGGTGACTCGGCATATGCACTTGGACCCCATCTCATGACTCCATTCCGGGATCCCCAAACCAGAGGAGAGGAAAGATACAATGAAGCACACATAAAAACCCGTGCAGTGGTGGAGCGCACCTTTGGCCTCCTGAAGTCCCGTTTCCGATGCCTGGATAAGTCTAGGGGTACCCTGTTGTATTCCCCTACCTTCGTGTGCCAGATCATCGGTGCATGTTGCATTCTGCACAACTTTGCCGTGAGAAAGGGCCTGGAGATTGACTTACGTGATGACCTGACCCCCGAACCACACAGTCCCCCCCTGCCCGAGGGTCCCCCGTCTGCTGAGGGAAGAGCAGTCAGGAGGGCCCTCGTGGTAGGCTACTTTTCACGTTAAACCCACACATTAATCATGGCACAATGAGAATGCATGCATTCACACCACTGTGATCCGTAGCACACACAAACCACATCCACATGAAATTGGATTAGACCAGTGGCGGCTGGTGTGCAAACGATTGCAGCCTCACCTTGCAGCCACTGTGCCATGCCACCTAGCCACTGTGCCATGTGCAGCCCTGTGCCATCAATTGTCACCACTGTGCCATGCCATCAAATGCCACTGGCCATCAATTGTACTGTGCCATGTCAAATGCAGCTACTGTGCCCATCAATTGTCACCAATGTATGCCCTGCAGTCACTGTGCCATCAATTGTCACCCTATGCCATCATTTCAGTCACTGTGCCATCATTGTCACCACTTGTGTCACATGCCATGCCATGCACTGTGCCATCAATTGTCACCAATGTGCCATGCCATCAAAAGCAGCTACTGTGCCCATCAATTGTCACCACTGTGCCATGCCATCAAATGCAGTCACTGTGCAATCAATTGTCACCACTGTGGCCATCAAACGCCACCACTGTGCCATCAATTGTCACCACTGTGCCATGCCATCAAACGCAGTCACTGTGCCCAATTGACCTCTCTGCCATGCCATCAAACAGTCACTGTGCCATCAATTGTCCCCCCCTGCCATCCGAGGGTGCCCCCCCATTGTTCTGCATGATGCCACTGGAAGAGCAGTCAGGAGGGCCCTCGTGGTAGGCTACTGCCGCCCTTTCACGTTGAAAACCAGAATCCGGGAACCACACATTGCAAGGACCGCAATCATGGCACAATGAGAATGCATGCATTCACACCACTGTGATCCGTAGCACACACAAACCACATCCACATGAAATTGGATTAGACCAAAGTACACCACATGGGACTTGGGAGCAGCAACGACACGCCACGGCTCCAATTATGTTGCTGTACATTCATACACCATTCACACGTGTCGTGGGGATAATTTCTCTCCAACGACTGAGGGTGACACCCCTTAATGGCAGGAGTGTCACCCCCACACATTCACACAACATTCACACTGTAGCCTGCACACTTCACCGTGTGCAGGGAGATAAAAATAAATAAAACTCATAATCTGAGTAGCAAACATAAATTTTTATAAACCAACGGCCCTGTCGTGGGCTCCGTCTTGTCCCTAGGCTCCTGGGGCGCAGTTGCCTGGGGCGAGCCTCAGGTGGGGGGCTGGGGGGACTGGTGGTTGAACCTCCCCCAATCTCTCCCTGGCTGCCTGGCTGCCCTCCATTGCCACGGCTAGCCGGTGGAGGTAGGAATTGGTGGCAGCCTGCATCCGCAGCCGGCGGGTGGTATTGCTGCGCTGTTGTCGCCGTGTCTGCCTCCCCTCCTCATGGACAGCAGCTGCCAGGCTCCGGACCTCAGACACCAGTCTAGATGTGGTGGTCTGCAGGTCCACCAGGCAGGACAGAAGGGCTGCCCCGTTCCCAACAACGTCCTGCAGGCTTTCGTTTATACTTGTATTCTGCCCAGCCTGCTGGGTGATGGCTTCCTGCACTGCCACAGTGCAGGCAGCCTGGCTCTTGGCCGAGGACGCCAGGCTATCTGCGACCCGATGCAGATCACCCGCAAGACACCCAATATGGCGGGTCTGCCTTGTCTTGTCCCTTGCCAGATGGTCCTCAAACTCGTCAGGGACTCCTCTGGATTTTTTAGTTGCCTTACTAGAGGCCTGAGAGGCTGGAGGATGGCTGTAGGGGAGGTCCCTTGAGGGGGTATCCCTGGAGGGGATGGTGTCCCTTGATGGGGTATCCCTGGAGGGGATGGTGTCCCTTGATGGGGAATCTATCAGGGGGGAGGTTTGGGAGGGCGCCATTGGGAGGGGAGGGCACCGGAGCAACGATGCGCCATTGTACATGAATCAACCCCACCGTTGTATCTCTGTTTTTTTCCCCAGGTATCTATGCGTCTGATTCCTAGAATCATTTACGCATAGATACGGCGTAGATCCGACAGGTGTAAGACACCGTCGGATCTTAGATGTAATTCCTTCGCTGACCACTAGGTGGCCTTTACTTTGATTTCTCATTTGCCTATGCAAATGAGCCTAATACGCCGATTCCCGAAAGTTTTTACGCCGCCTCGTCGTTGTTTACGTTGTTTCCGTAAGCATAAACCTACCCCTGCTATATGAGGGGTAGGCTTACGAAGTTCCGTCGTATGCCATGTTAAGTATGGCGTCGGGTCAACGTTGTCTTTTTCCATCGGTTACGTTGTTTTACTAAGTCATTCGCGAATAGTTTTCACATCGGTTTCAACAACGTTTTCCGACGTGAGGTGGAGCATGCGCACTGGGCTTTTTTCCCGGCCGGCGCATGCGCAGTTCGATCGGCGCGGGGGCGCGCTTAATTTAAATACAAGCCGCCCCCTTTGAATTACGCGGGGATACGCCGGGCCATTTACACTACGCCGCCGCAAACTACGGAGCAAGTGCTTGGAGAATACAGCACTTGCTCCAGTATCTACCAGAATCTGCCCCTTTGTGAATACATTGCATCAATTTTATTGTTACAATGTATTTTTATTTAGTTATTTTGTGCACATCAAAGGAATTTCCTGTGATTTGCACACAATGTCAGTTAAAGCAACTTGGGCACGGTAAAAAAATATTATAATTTATATTATAAATGATAAATTATAGCTATTTACCACCCTACTTATCCTTATAAGCCATAATTAACCTTTCCCTATCCTTTCCACTTTAGCTATTATTTTTCAATTTTTTTTTCATTCATTTTTGAAGGAGGACCTAATTGTGCAACTCAGCAAGTAGAGTTCCAGGCTTGTTGGGCCAGATTCAGGTACATTGGCGCATATTTTGACCGGAGTAGCGCACCTCCTTTACGACTGGCGCAATGTAGAGGCGCAAGTACCGTATCCTCGTAGTATTTGCGCACAAATTTGCGCCGGTGCAATGTAATTTCCGAGGCGTAATGTGGAGTAATTCAAATTGGGAAGGACGTGGGCGTGTTCCATTTAAATGAGCCGTAACCCCATGCAAATGAAGGGCCGGCCGGATTGCGCATGCGCACATGAAGCAGACCATGGTCAGCACCTCTCTGCGCATGCTCACAACTCGGCACGGCGCAATCAGAGAAATTGCAACTTGGCCCGGTCAACTTAGTGAGCTACGCAGAGAGCTTAAAAAGACAGAGACAAACGCCCTTCCTTTGCAAAAGTACATCCCTTTGTATCCCTTCCTATACAGCAAGGTGCTTTTGTTCTGTTGTGTGTTCGCGTTTGACGGTTTGTGACTTGTGTTTGATATATTTCTTGACTGTTTAGTATAGTGTTTTTGATAGTGGTTTTCAGAGTGTTGTTTGGTGACTGTTTTTGATACTTTTTTGGTGTTTGATTTTTGGTGTTTGTTTTTTGGTGTCTGATTTTTGGTGTCTGATTTTTGGTGATTGTTTGGGAGAGAGTTGGTGTATGAATATGAGTGAAAGGAAGTGAAAGCTGAATTTTTCTTTAAGGAAGAAGGCAATTCTTGCCGGGGCCATTACACGATATGGCCGTTTCCTGCACTGCCCGGAGAGTGCCAATACCAACCCGGCCAGGAAGGCACAGATATTGCAGGAAATTACCGACCAGGTAAACTCATTAGGGGGGGAGACCCGGACATGCCAGGGGATCGCCAAGAAGATCAATGATCTCCGGCGTGTGGTCCGTGGGAGCTGGGCAAGATTGCAGCCCATGCCAGGGGCACTGGAGGGGGCCCACCATGCCCTGTTAGGCTGACTGAGGAGGAGCGTGCGGTGGCCCAGACCTTCAACAGGCAGCAAGTGGAGGGGCTGCCTGGCTTTGACTCCAGTCAGGTGGCTGTGAGACCAGGTAATTTTTTTTTTCTATCTGGTGTGTAGCATGTGTGTGTGGGGGGAGGGAATATGTGGCAAGTGTGTGGATCCTCCAACCTGTGAATGTTTTGTGTCATCCACAGATGTGCAGGAGGGTGTTGGGCCATCTGGCCTGACCGCACCATCCCCGGGACAACAGCCTGATGAAGACCCCCAGACAAGGCCGGAGACCTCTGAGGAGGTTGAGGAGGAGGAGTTTGAGGTGGAGGAGGAGGACATGTCAGGGAATGACTTGTTATTTTTGGAGGAGGCTTCCCCTTTGGCCGAGGTTCTGCCTGCCAACCTGAGAAGGGACCAGGCCCTTCAGACCCGCCATCTGGGACAGGTCAGCCAGAGTTTGGGACGGATGGAGGAGAGCCTGTTCTCCATAAAGGATACGCTTGGGGACATGGCCTGCAACTCCCTGGCTCTGATCAATTGCCAAAATGAACAGCAGGCTACCACAGCAGGCATTGGTCAGGATGTGCTGGCCCTGAGTCAGGATGTGCGGGCCCTCACCCAGGCTATCCAGGCCAATACGGCAAGCATAAATGCTGGCCTGAACAGAATAGCCGTGGCCTTGGAGGGCAGGCCGCCAGGTGGGCAGAGACCAGGGGATGCTCCTCCTTCCCCGGATTACCCCCCCATGAGTCGGCCCTGAGGAGCCGGGGGCCGTGGCCGCCCCAGGCGTGGGTCACGCCAGCAGCGGTAGTTTTTTTTTTCTTTGATGTTTTTTTTTTTTTTTGCTGGTCATTTTTTTTTGGTGCTGGTCAATTTTTTATTTTTTTTGGGGGGTTGTGAATGATTTTTGAATGTAGGGGTGACATTCCTGCCGGAAAAGGGGTGTCACCCTCATTTGTGGTGGAGAAGGGTTCCCCAGGACCAGGGAGAAGTGATCCCCAGGTCCGTGTGAATGGTGTATGAATGTACAGTGACATAATTGGAGCCGTGGCGTGGTGTTGCTGCTCACAAGTCCTGCATGGTGGGCTTGTGCTAATCCAATTTGATGAGGATGTGGTGTGTGTGATATAGTGACCACAGTGGTGTGCATGCATGCGTTCTCATTGTGCCATGATTAATGTGTGTGTTTAACGTGCAAAGATGCCTAATGTGAGCTGGCTCCTGGCTGCTCTTCCCTCAGAAGACGGGGTAGCCTCGGTTAGGGGGGGATTGTCTGGTTCGGGGGTCAGATCATCACGTATGTCAATCTCCAGGCCCTTTCTCACTGCAAAGTTGTGCAGCATGCAACAGGCACCGATGATCTGGCACACAAAGTTTGGGGAATACAACAGGGTACCCCCAGACTTATCCAGGCATCAGAAACGTGACTTCAGGAGGCCAAAGGTGCGCTCCATGACTGCACGGGTTTGGGTGTGGGCTTCATTGTATCTTTCCTCTCCTGGGGTTTGGGGGTTCCGGATAGGAGTCATGAGATGGGGTCCCAGTGTATATGCAGAGTCACCTGTAAGGGAAAAGACAGGAGGATGTTAGCCGTGCATGTGCCCCTTGTGATGTCTGCATCATGGGGGGGACAGTCATGCCTGCCACCCATGTCACTCACCAACCAGCCAGCTGTCCCCATTCATGTTCCATTCGAATTCCATTGGGATGGGGCTATGATTGTATATGTAGCTGTCATTGCTGGATCCGGGGTGTTTGGCACGGACGTGCCATATGAGGCATTTGGCATTGACTATGACCTGTACGTTGATGGAATGCCAATGCTTCCGATTGCGGTATATGTGCTCTGTCTCACGGGGGGGCTGGAGTGCCACATGTGTGCAATCAATGGCCCCTATGGTGCGTGGGAATTTGGCAATTCTGTAGAAATCTGTCATTGCCTTCTGCCGCAGGTCCTCCTGGGTGAGTTTGATGACTTGGTTGGCCATGCGTCTGAGAATTGCAGGGATAACCTGGTGCACACATCTGCTCATGGAGGATTGTAACATCCCAGCCACCACTCCACTTGTTCTTTGAAAAGAGCCACTGGCAAGGAAATGCAGTGTTGCCAGGACCTTGACCAGTGGCCCCAAATTTTGGGGAAGAGGGGTACCTAAGGACCCTGGGACTATGAAACGGCGCTGATCAAGTGTAACAAAACACTGTTAAAATAAAATACTTTTATTGAGTTGATACAAAGGCATGAAAATAAAATTGCAGACGTCAGCCGCTTGTCGTTCTATTTAAAGCGCGGCTGTCATTGCCGCTATCTCGGGCACCACCTAAAGGATTTCTCCAGCATCACAGCTGGCAGTCGGATTTGTCCATCTTCCAGGTAATAAACCCGCCCCCCATCCTCTTAACCCTTACCAGGTTTATCCTTCTACCCTCAGTGCATTCTGATGCACTATTGATAATACCCTACCATTGTTTTTTTAAATGTCACCTAGTTTTACCAATGGACTGATCCTCAATCCTCCTTCTCTCCCTTCAGAGAACTTCTCCCTTTCCCTTTGGGAAACTATACCTGCTGGTTTTATTTGAGAGTTTTTTCCTTCCGGTAAAATTTAGGGATTTTCCCTAATTTTGAAGTTTCACTCAACCCAATCAGGACTCAACTGCCTGACCAATCAACGTGATCCCATTGTCTCCACGATCACAGGTATTTATTCTCCCAATACCTCTATTGTTAAGCTTGAATTTCTCCCTACCTCTTAGTTTCCACCAGATAATCATTTTGGCCTTTTTATAGATTGTGGCTCCTGGACCAATTTCTACAGCATCTGGACCCCTTTATTTGGGCCTGTCCCATATGGACCTTGGTGTCTCTAATCTATTCCACCAAGGGCTTCTCCTTCTAACATCTCGTTTGTGGGTTTTGGTGAGTCACCTACACCCTCCTCCTCCCTACCCCCCCCCCAAACCCCACACCCTCCCCTCCTCCCCCCCCTTTTTGCCTCGCCCCTCCCTCCTCCCCCTCTCTCCTCCCCCTCTCTCCCCCCCCCTTTTTTGCCTCATCCTTCCCCCTCCCCCCCTCCTTTTCCACCCCCCCCCCATTTTTCCCCATTTTTCCTCTCCTTTTCCTCTCCCCTCCTTTCTATCCCCCCCCCTTCCCCCTCCCTTTCACCCCCCCCACCATACCCATCCCCCCCACTCCCCCGTCCCTGCCTAAGCATAATTTAATCATGAAATTGTTTTATACTGGACCCACTATTATGTATCCCCTTTTTGATGTAACACTATATACTATATTGTTCTTAATTGTTGTACTTTTCCCATGAACCGTCCTTTATATAGATGTCTTTCAATACAGTGTAGTTAGTTCCAAGCCTTTGAAGAAGCTCATCAAAGAGCGAAACATGTCGGCTGAACCAAAACTACCAAGAGCTTTTGCATTCTGTTGAAGCCTGTGATGTATCTATTTATGGATGGTTTTTATTTTCATGCCTTTGTATCAACTCAATAAAAGTATTTTATTTTAACAGTGTTTTGTTACACTTGATCAGCACCGCTTCATAGTCCCAGGGTCCTTAGGTACCCCTCTTCCCCAAAGTTGTGTTGGGCTGGTGATGTCCTCCTGCAGGGTTGTGGTTAATTCCATGATGGCATGAGGGGTGAATCTGAAGATGCGAGACACCTCAGAATCACTCATGCCAAAGATGTCTATGCGTGTGTGATATATCCTCTCCCGTGCCCTCCTCTGTGCCCTCCTCCCTGCCCTCCTCCTTCTGCGCTCCTCTAAAGTCAGTAGTATAGCTATGAGCAAGGATGCCCCTGGCATGTTGGCATACAGATTGTTGTCCTACAAGTGTGGCTGCTCAGCTCGTCCCTAATGGTGTTGCTTTAGCTGACATGTAGACGGATTGTCTAATTTTAAGCAAGGTTTTATATTGCCTAATATTAGACAGAACGTGCAGCTGATGCGCACAGCGCGTAGCCTGCGCTGCACAAACTTACTTTTGTGGATCGCCGTAACTCCCTCATTTGCATATTTGCCTAGCAAATCAGTGGTGTGTCTAGCGCATTTTTTGTGGGCACGATGCGCCGGTCTATCGAAATTAAGCCGATCTAAAAAAAATAGATTTCATGCGCACATCGTTTTGGGGATGCGGCGCACAGATACGCAGGCGCATATTTCCAATTACGCAGGCGCACCTCCTGATACTCCAGCGTAAGTGCTTTGTGAATCTGGCCCGTTATGTTTATTAAGAGTCAGCAGCCATAAGAAGTGTAACTGCTGACTTTTAAAAACAGACACTTACCTGTTCCAGCGATGCGGCCCCCCAGAGCATTGCTCCTCTCCCCCTCCCCTCCATCGGCTCCTCCATTGAAACTGTGGGCACCTGGCCGTGACAGCTTTTGGCTTCATGGCTGGGCACGTACTGTGCATGCGCAAAACGCACTGCACTCTCCCAGTGGACAAGCAATCTTCTGAGACATGTCACGTGTCCCAGAAGATTGCTGAGAGGGAGGAGTCATCTAGGTGGCCCGTAGGAGGAAGCAGGAGGTAGGACAGGAATCCTACCAAAAAAAAAAACACTCCCCCCAAAAACATTACATGCCAAATGTGGCATGTAAGGGGGTGAGGAGTGCTTAAAGTGAAAGTTTCACTTTTGCGTGGAACTCCGCTTTAAGGACCGAGCTTCTTTCTGAGATTTGGTGTTTACAAGTTAAAAAAAAAATTACTTACAACCTCCAAACATTATGGCCCGGATTCAGATACAGCCCTCAAAATTCCACTCGCCTGCTCGCATTTTGCGGGTGGAATTAAGAGGTGTGCGAGTATGTACAGGGCTGCACTGTGTCAGGAATGTAAAGTCAATGCGATCTGCCGCACACCGGCTCGCAGCGAGGGCATTGCAATAATCAAGTGCCTGGGACCGCCCCTCTCCCTCCCTCTCCCTCCTTGCAGTACATTCCGCTCCCCGAACTTGCAGGGCGGGCTTTACAATAACAGAAGCCACCTGGGACTGCCCCTCTCTCTCCTTCCTTGCTGCACATCCCGCCCCCCCCCGCACTCGCAGTGCAGGCATTACAGTAGTATTAGTCAGCTGCCTGCGACTGCCCCTCTCCCTTCCTCCTTGCCGCACATACCGCCCCCACTCACAGCGCGGGCATTACCAATGAAAATTGTTAGCCGCCAGGGACCACCCCAATATCTCTCCCTCCTTGCCGCACATCACACCCCCCCCCCCCGCGCACTTACAGCGTGGGCATTGCAATAATATTTGTCAGCCACCTAGGACCGCCCCTCTCTCTCCTCCCTTGCCGCACATCCGCCCCTCCCCCCGTCAGCGTGGGCATTTCAACAGGAATAGTGAGCCACCTGGGAACGCTTCTCTCCACCTCCCTGCTGCTGCACATCTAAGGAGTGGGGAGGTGCAAATGTTTTAAGTCAGTTCTAAGTGGATGGGCTCAAACCCTCTTGGTCCATGATGCCTGACCCCCCTGGCTGCAGGAGAAAGGTAACTAAGACGGTGTGCTGTGATTGAGGGGGTTGGAGCTGGAGGCATTGAACCAAATGTGTGCTAGAAGAAAAGGGCGGGGGATTGGGAGCATAGATGTGCTAAATTGAGAGGGGGGGACTTAATTGGAGGCATAGGTATAATGGATTGAGTGGGAATAGAATTAGAGGCATAGGTCTAAATCATACTTATGCCTCCAATTACACCCCCCAACCTATCATACCTATACCTCCAATTTCACTGCATTGCATTAAGGCTGCATTGATGGGCAGGGCACTGGTAAAGTTGCACTGACAGGCACTGGTGAGGTTGCACTGACGGGCACTGGTAAGGCTGCACTGACGGGCACTGGTGAGGCTGCACTGGTGAAGCTGCATTGATGGGCACTGATCAGGCTGCACTGATGGGCACTGGTGAGACTGCATTAATGGGCACTGGTGAGACTGCATTGATGGGCACTGGTAAAGCTGCATTGATGGGCACTGATCAGGCTGCATTGATGGTCACTGGTAAAGCTGCATTTATGGGCCCTGATCAGGCTGCATTGATGGGCACTGGTGAGGCTTTATTAATGGGCACTGGTGAGACTGCATTGATGGGCACTGGTGAGGCTGCATTGATGGGCTCTGGCAAAGCTGCATTGATGGGCACTGATGAGGCTGCATTGATGGGTCTGGTAAAGCTGCACTGATAGGCACTGGTGAGGCTGCATTGATGGGCACTGGTGAGGCTGCATTGATAGGCACTGGTGAGGCTGCATTGATGGGCACTGGTGAGGCTGCATTGATGGGCACTGGTGAGGCTGCATTGATGGGCACTGGTGAGGCTTCATTAAAGGGGCACTGATAAGACTGCATTGATGGGCACTGATGAGGCTGCACTGATAAAGTTGTTAATTTAAATTTTTGTAACTTGTCTCTGCATAAAACATTAAACAGTGTCATTTAATGAGATTATTTATGAGGGCGTGTTTAGAGGTGGAGTTATAGGCAGGGCGGGGCAGGGGTTTGGGTGGGGCAACTGGTGGCGAGTAACTCTTAAGGCTTGGCTAGTAGCTCAGGACTTGAAATTTTGAGCTCTGCAGATACATTTGCGTATCTTTGTGCGGGCGCAGCGTATCTTCTTTACGCTACGCCGCAGCAACTTAGAGAGGCAAGTGCTGTATTCACAAAGCACTTGCGTCCTAAGTTCCGGCGGCGTAGCGTAAATGTTCCGGCGTAAGTGCGCATAATTCAAATTAGCCAGGCAGTGGGCGTGTTTTAGTAAAATGAGCCGTGACCCCATGCAAATGAGGGTCCGAACGAACGGCGCTTGTGCCGTCCGTGGACGTATCCCAGTGTGCCTGCTCACAATCATGTCACAAATACCCAATGCTTTAGACGTGAACGGAACTTAAGCACAGCCCTATTCGCGTACGACTTACGCAAACGACGTAAATGATGAAAAATTACGCCGGTGTACTTTGTTTCTGAATCCGGGCCCATATAAATATTTTTCTAACACGCTAAGAATAAAATGGCGGTTGTTGCAATACTTTTTTTCACACTGTATTTGCGCAGCGGTCTTACAAGCTCACTTTTTTTGGAACAAAATCACGTTTTTCAACAAAATAAGACAACAGTAAAGTTAGCCCAATTTTTTTTATATTGTGAAAGATAATGTTACGCCAAGTAAATTGATACCCAACATGTCATGTTTCAAAGTTGCGCCCGCTCATGGAATGGCAACAAACTTTGACCTTCAAAAATCTCCATAG
The DNA here is from genome assembly GCA_029574335.1 of Rana kukunoris. Lineage (NCBI taxonomy): Eukaryota > Metazoa > Chordata > Amphibia > Anura > Ranidae > Rana > Rana kukunoris. The sequence goes on from CM056055.1 coordinate 148,066,440, forward strand.
GCGACATTTAAAAAATTCTACAGGTTGCATGTTTTGAGTTACAGAGGTCTAGGGCTAGAATTATCGCTCTTGCTCTAACGATGGTGGCAATACCTCACATGTGTGGTTTGAACACCGTTTTCATATGCTGCTCATGTATGCGTTTGTTTCTGTGCCTGAGTTCCTCGGGACAGTGCATCTAAAAAAAAAAAAATCTTATTTATTTTACTTACATTTTATTATTTTGACATGGTTAAAAAAAATCCCTTTAACCGCTTGCCGACCACCTCCTGCAGATATACGTTGGCAGAATGGCACGGCTGCACAAAGCGACATACAGGTACATTGCTTTATATTTGCAAATGCAGGTGCGTGAGTGCCCATGACCATGCCCACGATCGTGTCACGGAGCTGCAGAAGAGGGAGCTACCTGTGTAAACAAGGCATATCCCTGTTCTGTCTAGTGACAGGACACTGATCCACTGCTCCTTGTCATTGGGAGCAGTAATCAGTGTCATGTCTGTAGCACTGGTATTTTTGCCATATAATGCTAAAGATGGCATACCACTAGAGGGAGCCAAATACCAATGTGAGCGAGATATGTTTTAACTTACATATGCAGAGCAGAAAAATGTTTATCTTGTGAAAAGACTCACTTACCCATGAACACTAGGTGGCTGAACTGCATGCTGGGTGGATATAAAAGGCAGAGTGGAGCCATTTTTCTGCCTCTTTTCTGGGCGCATGGCCTGCCTGCAAGGATCTGTGAAGGAGTGTTCAGAAGAGGGCCTACATCGTGCAGAGCAGAACATCCATTGACTCTGCCTTACCACAGTGTGCTGGAGAAGCAGTGTGATCGGGTCTGAGGATCCAGAGCCAAGTGGATGTCCAGTTTGCTTGAGGAGCGGAGCAGCGTGACAGTGCTGACTGGCAGCAGGATTGACACAACTGGAGCAGAGGTTCACAACTTCCCAGGCCTGGTGTGGTGAGAGGGCTGTCTCCCAGAAGTTCTTTAACACCCTTAACACACTTAGACTCATTTCACAAAGTTGCTGGGACCTGTAGTCCTACAGGGAGGTCTCATTCAAATAGACTGAGTTTAATCAGGCCTAAAAGCCTATGCTTCATTGAGGGCTGACTGACAGTTAAGGTATACCTACACCGAAGGCATCTACAAGTGTGTTTTACAGCAGGAACTGTATTAACTCTTCAGTTATGTTACTTCATTACTTGTTAAACCATTGGATTATAAACACTGCAGTATAATAGCTAGCTGAAGAAAGAAGACCAGAGACTACACTTCTTCACAGGGAGGGTTTGTGCTTTGGATGCAGTAAGACAAAAGGCTGCCTTATACCTCAGGGGAAGCTCTTGAGAAATTATATTGTGCTGTGTTGATATCTTTGCATTGGTATGTTTGGTGCGGCCGTACTGGAAGTGGGAAGGTGGTCAGTGTCAAGGCATTGTCACTCTGAGCACTAGTCCCACTTGGAGACGTGCCGCAGTAGAGGCTCAAGGGACCTTTAAGTGTTATTAGTTTGTGTACACTCATTGCACTATTATAGTAAGTTTGTATGTTGATACAGTTATTATAAATACTGTCTTTATACCAGTTCCAGTAAACTTACATCCTGGTTGATCACAAATGGTGTGAAGCTTGTTCATTATTCTAACAGGTGGAACAACGGATGCCCAGATAACGATAAAGGTACACTATATACACATTGTTATGGTGGGATTGTTCCGTTTAGTGAAAGTTTCATATCAGCACTGCACCACAGCTGTGTCAAGGGGAGCGAAACCAAATCATTGGGGGGTTGTTAAAGCAGAGTACAGGCCCAATCAATTACCAGCAGCTCCTTCGGGGGTAAGTGCTACACGTGGGGGCTCGTCCGGGATCCTGTCTCTCTGCAAGTGAAACCCGCCCTTTTGGTGCTAGAATGGACCCCCTTACAGTGGTTCAGTGGTGCGAAGAGGAAGGCGCACGCCCAGAAGCGAGTGTGGCGGTCGAACTCCCTGGTGAGAACTGGGATGAAGAGGAGGTCAGGACCATTGTAAAACATTTGTCTCCTCATAGAAAAGCTTGGGTGATTGCCCTCAGGCCAGCCCGAGGGACTGACCGCACCCATGCCCTATTGGAATGGAAAGAGAAAGTACCAGGGTGTTTCCGTGGGAAGAGTGTGCAGCTGACTGACAAGATGAAGATTTGCATAACACATCCCCAGGCTCCAGACAAGAGCCCTACCAGTTCAAAGCAGGGGGAGTCAGCTTCAAGGAAAGGGTACTCCCGGCCAACTCCGACCACAAGTGGGCTAGAGTTCGTCATGCCCAGGAGGGACGGGGATGAAGTGCCAAGCACCAGCCAGAAGGATCTCCAACTGGAGCAGCAATTATCTACTTTGAAGCGACAGTATCGCATTATACAAGAGGAGTTCCAGGAAACCTCTAGAATGATTGAGGAGCAGGTAAAAGAGCTAAGTACTAAGAGCAAGGGCTCAAGTGGCAGCCATCTGAAACAAAAACCTGCCTCAGTTACTCGAAGACTTCCCCATCGTGACTTGCCAGAAGTAACAATCAAAAAGGACTTTAAGATTGCTGGCCAGATAGGCGAAAAGGAACAGAAAGACAAGCTGTCCTATACAAACCTCATGCGTCAGATCGATATGGGGCTACAGAAAGGGCATCCTGAGTCTGAGATTGTGGAAGCAGTGGTAGAAGCCATTAGTCCCGGTCTAAGTATCAGAGGCATGCTGGAAATTAAGAATGGACTAACCCTAGTGCAACTTAGGAGAATATTGAAAAGCCATTTCAAGAAGGAAAATGCTTCTGAACTTTATCACAAACTGATAAATTTGGCACAGGACAGTGGAGAGACTCCTCAGAATTTCCTGTTCAGGGCTATTGAGCTGAAGGAGCGCCTGTTGTTAGCCTCACAGGGAGAAGACTCGGATGAGCACTTCGGGACAGAATTGATCCAAAAGAAATTCCTGAGGACCGTGACCACAGGACTAAGAAGTGACTGTCAAGTTTCAGCTAAGGCAGTATCTAGATGATCCGTCCATTTCAGATGAGGTACTAATCGAAAAAACTGGCGAAGCAGTTAATATGGAGATGGAAAGGGAGTCGAAGCACAAGACAAGTCAAAAGTCTGAATCTGTTGTGGGAGTCAGAATGGCTGGCACGACTCATAGCGATTCAGAGATCGGGGTCCTGAAGACTCAGCTGTCCAGAATATCGGAGATGGTGACCGATGCGTTGGATGTCAGGTCTGAGATAACTGCACTGAAGTTACAAGTATAAACAAGCGAAAATTAAAGGAATCACAAAAAGAGTCCAAATAAATGTCGCAGCAGCGCTTAAATTCTCGCAATAAAGTGAGAATTACATGGAATGCAATCCAAATAAATGCCAGACTGAAGAAAGTTCATAGAGGATAGGGATGTGCACTACAGATGAGTAGGATGCCAGAAGTCTTCTTATCGCACCACCACTAAATCACCGCGTGACATCAAACCACCCCTTATGGGGATATGCTTACCACAGGGATAAGATCAAAAACGACCTTTCACACCACTTTAAGGTACTTTCTCCTTCTCTGAATCTCTTTATGCAAATGCTGGGTCTGGGTACGTCTCAAAATCATGTGGATAATAAACAACAGAGAGTGCTTCCATAGCATAATACTGTATATTTATTAAAAAATGATCCCACATATCCCCCTTAATCAAATGCACGTACACAATTAAAACAATCAAAAACCTTCAAGCATGGTACAGGTCTATTAGTGTGTTCTGGATAAATACCAGTTGTTAATCCGTCAGGATACACTCACGGTTGTTTCACACAATAGTGTTCACACTGCTTCAGGGTTAAGTGCTAGGTTACAAATCCTGACGTTTCGTCCAGTAGGACTTTTTCAAAGGATGATAACCCATTGTCTTTTAATCGCTGTTTAAATAGCCCCTTATGGCTGTCATCAGCGATCGTCCTCCTATCACCAACGTAGGGAGGAGCATGTCATGGGTGCGGCGTGGGTAACGGGCAGGGTATTAGAGCCAATCATGTCTATAGTTCTTGGCCGGTATATTACACCTCACCCTCAGCGGCCAATCAGGGAGCAGTCAGTAATCCTCCAATCACGGGACGAGAAGGGAGGAGGGGGGCGCGGCCCGAGCGACGTCTGGGTCAATCTGGCTATAATAGCTATAGCGTGCATTAAATTTAATACGCCTCTTCCTCAAGGCGTAGACCTTCAATGACGCGATGGTCACGTGGGCGGCGTATCATGTGAACCTGATGGCCAATCACCAACAGAGGGGCGGTTTTTAGCTAAACAACTTTTGTGTGGGACAAACGGAAATGCTTTCCACGGAGGACTGTCACCACATAGCTATAGTGTATAGCAATGCATATTGTCACCAATCAAAAGGCAAAACATAGCATATAAAAATTATAGTATTACTCATGTCATAATAAAAATGCCAAATAATCAAACAAATGGTAAATATAATGCAGTGTTCTATCTACTCAGAATATCGCCACATATATATGTCCAAATATTAGAAGTATTATTAAAACAAACGTCAACAAATAAATAAAAAATTCAATTAATAAAAACAGTAGCTATACCTTAATAAAATTAAATATAATTAAATATAGAAGAAATCAGTGTATGAATTTATATATGCAGTAGGACTATATTTAAATAAATAAATGGTTGATGGGCGCCATCTACTGGTCACATATTAGTATTAATTACTCATTATTAGTTAGCAACTAATGTGAACTGGCCACAATCAATCGACCATATATATATGCTTCCCTACATTCATTCAATAGTGACTATGCTAAACTTTCATATTATAGTATCTTCTAGATAATTAATATATTAAAATATATAAAAAAAATATATAAAATATACAATATACTAAAGGTGAAACAGCCACAGAGAGGGTGAATTTCCATTAGCTCAAGGTAAATAATCAAGTGTCTCTAATGAAACAGTTGATGTCTAACTCTATGTTTAAACCCTTAGGAGAGAGGACATCAGTCAGGAAAATCCACTGGGTCTCGCGTCTGGATAGCTCTCGTACAAGATGAGAGCCTCTCCCATGGGGCTCTAAGTGCTCTACCCCCCAAAACTCGAGACCAGATGGGTCCTTATTATGCTTCATTTTAAAATGCAAGGATACATTATGATCCTTATATCCATTTTTTATATTAGCAATATGCTCCGCAATTCTTATTCTCAACATCCTTTTAGTGCGCCCAATATACAGTAACCCGCATGGGCATTTGAGGGCATACACCACATGCGTTGTATTGCAGGTAATAAATTGTTTAATGGAAAACCTTTTGTTATTAGAGGACGCAACAAAATTCTCAATCCCTCTCAGGGGTTTCCTTACTTCCCTGCAGGGTTTACATTTCCTGCAAGCAAAAAAAAACATTTTGATTCCAGAAGAATTTTAGAAACTAAAATCAGAATTTTAGAAACTAAAATCAACGATCTGCAACTGCAATTAGATCCAGTTAAAGACAGCCAATCAGTCATTGATTTCAACACTCGTATTAAAAAAAGATTAGAAAAAGTAGACAAAGAAACACAGAGTAAGAAAATTAAAAAATACCATAGAGATTTAGAAGGTGTTGAGAAACGGGCTGGGGAATCAAATTGTTCAGCATTTGTATCAAATGTAACCGATCGTTCATGTTGTCCCCCCCCAGGAGACAATGTTGGGGGTTGTGGAATATCTTGTTGATTATTTCTTGGTTAGATTTTAAAACTAATTCTATTTTTGTGTGGCAACAATCCCTACCGGATAACAAGAATCTAACGGAGAAACCAAGAAATAATCAACAAGATATTCCACAACCCCCAACATTGTCTCCTGGGGGGGGACAACATGAACGATCGGTTGCATTTGATACAAATGCTGAACGATTTGATTCCCCAGCCCGTTTCTCAACACCTATTAAACGAGGTGGAGGTAGGACAAGAGGTAGGAAAAGGAATCCCCAAATCATTCCCTATCAAGTAGCCACTCAAAATAGATTTCAACCCTTATATGATTATAGGGAGAATTATGATACTAACCCTGCGCCACGTCCTTTTTTAGGAAGAGGGAGGGGCAACCAAATGAGGGGTCACGGTTATCCCCCACGCAGAGGAAAACCACAATCACAACCCCAGTATCACTCAGCATACCCGAGTCAGTACAGAACCGAACAACCCTATGTGAGGGAACAGAACCGAGAAGGGCAACAGCAACAAGATCAAAAGGTGGTAGTACCAGGGGGTGCAAGGCAGGACGCCGCACCCAAAAAAAGAAGATTGGATCAGGATTAGGAGGGATCTACAATCTAAGTCAAGTACACCTTACCCACAAAGAGATAAATATTTTGAATATGGGTTTAAAATGCGGTATGAAAAAACCCATCGACCGCTTTAATGTATACATAGATGTCCACAAATACGCTAGGAAACTAAATATTAAGAAATTCTTTCTGGACAAAGAAGCTTATATTCCAGTATTGAACACACAAACCACACCTGTTGTGAACAGTGGGTTAAAGAATACATCATTGTTCAATCCGGTAAACACAGCTAATCATCCAGTGGAAACATTTAAGAACCTAGTATTAAGGGATCTTGATTTACTGCAACCCAAAAAGGAGATAAATGTCAGACACATACAAGAAGGTATTGAAACGCTAGAGAAACGCAAAGAAATCATTATTAGACCGGCGGATAAAGGTGGAGGAGTGGTAATCTTATCGAAAGAGTACTATCATAATCAGATGGTACAACTATTAGAAGATAAGATCACATACAAAGAGCTTGAAAAAGACCCTACTAAGGACTATATGCAGTACAAGGAGGTTGAATCAATTTTTAAACAACATTGGCACATCTTGTTGCTGGATAAGAAACTTGGCCCGGTTCTACCACCAACGCCAGAATTTATTTATAGAAAAGCTACGAATCATGGGGATCGGGTGGTAAAAAAAGTGCTTGACCCTCCCAACCGACCATTAACCTTCTGGAATCAAAATGTTTTTTTTGCTTGCAGGAAATGTAAACCCTGCAGGGAAGTAAGGAAACCCCTGAGAGGGATTGAGAATTTTGTTGCGTCCTCTAATAACAAAAGGTTTTCCATTAAACAATTTATTACCTGCAATACAACGCATGTGGTGTATGCCCTCAAATGCCCATGCGGGTTACTGTATATTGGGCGCACTAAAAGGATGTTGAGAATAAGAATTGCGGAGCATATTGCTAATATAAAAAATGGATATAAGGATCATAATGTATCCTTACATTTTAAAATGAAGCATAATAAGGACCCATCTGGTCTCGAGTTTTGGGGGGTGGAGCACTTAGAGCCCCATTGGAGAGGCTCTCATCTTGTACGAGAGCTATCCAGACGCGAGACCCAGTGGATTTTCCTGACTGATGTCCTCTCTCCTAAGGGTTTAAACATAGAGTTAGACATCAACTGTTTCATTAGCGACACTTGATTATTTACCTTGAGCTAATGGAAATTCACCCTCTCTGTGGCTGTTTCACCTTTAGTATATTGTATATTTTATATATTTTTTTATATATTTTAATATATTAATTATCTAGAAGATACTATAATATGAAAGTTTAGCATAGTCACTATTGAATGAATGTAGGGAAGCATATATATATGGTCGATTGATTGTGGCCAGTTCACATTAGTTGCTAACTAATAATGAGTAATTAATACTAATATGTGACCAGTAGATGGCGCCCATCAACCATTTATTTATTTAAATATAGTCCTACTGCATATATAAATTCATACACTGATTTCTTCTATATTTAATTATATTTAATTTTATTAAGGTATAGCTACTGTTTTTATTAATTGCATTTTTTATTTATTTGTTGACGTTTGTTTTAATAATACTTCTAATATTTGGACATATATATGTGGCGATATTCTGAGTAGATAGAACACTGCATTATATTTAACATTTGTTTGATTATTTGGCATTTTTATTATGACATGAGTAATACTATAATTTTTATATGCTATGTTTTACCTTTTGATTGGTGACAATATGCATTGCTATACACTATAGCTATGTGGTGACAGTCCTCCGTGGAAAGCATTTCCGTTTATCCCACACAAAAGTTGTTTAGCTAAAAACCGCCCCTCTGTTGGTGATTGGCCATCAGGTTCACATGATACGCCGCCCACGTGACCATCGCGTCATTGAAGTTCTCCGCCTTGAGGAAGAGGCGTATTAAATTTAATGCACGCTATAGCTATTATAGCCAGATTGACCCAGACGTCGCTCGGGCCGCTCCCCCCTCCTCCCTTCTCATCCCGTGATTGGAGGATTACTGACTGCTCCCTGATTGGCCGCTGAGGGTGAGGTGTAATATACCGGGGTTAGCCAAGAACTATAGACGTGATTGGCTCTAATACCCTGCCCGTTACCCACGCCGCACCCATGACATGCTCCTCCCTACGTTGGTGATAGGAGGACGATCGCTGATGACAGCAATAAGGGGCTATTTAAACAGCGATTAAAAGACAATGGGTTATCATCCTTTGAAAAAGTCCTACTGGACGAAACGTCAGGATTTGTAACCTAGCACTTAACCCTGAAGCAGTGTGAACACTATTGTGTGAAACAACCGTGAGTGTTTCCTGACGGATTGACAACTGGTATTTATCCAGAACACACTAATAGACCGTGAACCCATGCAAATGAAGGGCCGGCCGGCTCGCGCATGCGCGCTTGAACGAGACCATGTCAGCTCCGATGTGCGCATGCTCACAACTCGGGAGCGGCGCAATCAGTGAAATTGGAAATGGACTAGGGCAACGTTGTGAACTACGCAAACAGCATAAATAGACACACACAAACGCACTTCCTTTGCAAAAGTACATCCCTTTGTCCCTTCCCATTTAACAAAGTGCTTTTGTTCTTGTTGTTCGTTGCGGTGTGTTTTGTAGTTGTCAGATTAGTGTTCTGTGTGATCAAGTGGTTGTTGTTAGATTTTTGAAAGTGGTTTTTGATAAGTGTTTGAGAGACTGTTTGTTTGATTGATATATTTCTTTTTGTTTCTTTTCCTGCTGTATTTTTTTTTGTCTTTTTTTTTTTTTTTTGCTGGAAATTTTTTGATTTTGCAGGTCATTTTTTTTTTTTGGGTTGTGAATGCTGTGTGAATGTGGGGGTGACATTCCTGCCGGAAAAGGGGTGTCACCCTCAATTTTGGTGGAGAAGGGTTCCCCAGGACCAGGGAGAAGTGATCCCCAGGTCCGTGTGAATGGTGTATGAATGTACAGTGACATAATTGGAGCCTTGGCGTGGCGTTGCTGCTCACAAGTCCAGCATGGTGGACTGGTGCCAATCCAATTTGATGTGGATGTGGGGTGTGTGTGCTAGGGACCACAGTGGTGTGCATGCATGCATTCTCATTGTGCCATGATTAATGTGTATGTTTAACGTGCAAAGATGCCCAATGTGAGCTGTCTCCTGGCTGCTCTTCCCTCAGAAGACGGGTTAACCTCGGTTAGGGGGGGATTGTCTAGTTCAGGGGTCAGGTCATCACATAGGTCAATCTGCAGGCCCTTTCTTTCTGCGAAGTTGTGCAGCATGCAACATGCACCGATGATCTGGCACACAAAGTTTGGGGAGTACAAGAGGGTACCCCCAGACTTATCCAGGCATCGGAAACGTGACTTTAGGATGCCAAAGGTGCGCTCCACCACTGCTCATGTTTGAGCATGTGCTTGATTGTATCTTTCCTCTCCTGGAGTTTGGGGGTTCCGGATAGGAGTCATGAGATGGGGTCCCAGTGGATATGCAGAGTCACCTGTAAGGGAAAAGACAGGAGGATGTTAGTCAATTATGTGCCCCTTGTGATGTGCATCATGGGAGGGGATAGTCATGCCTGCCACCCATGTCACTCACCAACCAGCCAGGTGTCCCCATACACGTTCTGATCGAATTCCATTCGGATGTGGCATTGATTGTATATGTAGCTGTCATGGGTGGACCCTGGGTGTTTGGCACGGACGTGCCATATGAGGCCTTGGGCATCGACTATCACCTGTACATTGATGGAATGCCAATGCTTCCGATTGCGGTACATGTGCTCTGTCTCCTGGGGGGGCTGGAGTGCCACATGTGTGCAATCAATGGCCCCCACAGTGCGTGGGAATCTGGCAATTCTGTAGAAATCTGTCATTGCCTTCAGTCGCAGCTCCTCAGTGGTGGGTTTTATGATTTGGTTGGCCATGCGTCTGAGGATTGCAGGGACAACCTGGTGCACACATCTGCTCATGGAGGACTGTGACATCCCAGCCACCACTCCACTTGTACGCTGAAAAGAGCCACTGGCAAGGAAATGGAGTGTTGCCAGGACCTTGACCAGTGGCTGCACTGCATGTGAGCGGTGTGTTGGGCTGGTGATGTCATCCTGCAGGGTTGTAGTTAATTCCAGGATGGCATGAGGGGTGAATCTGAAGATGCGATACACCTCAGAATCACTCATGCCAAACAGGTCTATGCGGGTACGGTATATCCTCTCCCGAGCCATCCTCCGTGCCATCCTCCGTGCCCTCCTCCTTCTTTGTTCATCTAAAGTCAGTAGTATAGCTATGCGCGACGATGCCCCTGGCATGTTGGCATACAGATTGTTGAGCAACACGTGTGACTGCTGAGCTGCTCACTAACAGTGTTGCTTTATCTAACAAGTAGACTTTTTTTCTTTTTTTAGACCAGCTTTTATCAGCTCTAATTTTAGACAGGACATTTTGCTGTTGCGCACACTGCGTCGCCTGCGCTGCCCCAACGTTGTTTTGTGGATCCCCGTAAGTCCCTCATTAGCATATTTGACTAGCAAATCAATGGTGTGTCTATCGAACTTTTGCGCGGACGGATGCGCCAGTCTAACGAAATTACGCGGGACAAAAAAAAGTCAATTTTTTGCGTATCTCGTTCTGGGAATGCCGTGCAACGAAACGCACGCGCACATTTAGACTTACGCACGCGCATCTCCTGTTGCGCAGGCGTAATCGCTCTGTGAATCTGGGCCTTTCTGTCCTGAACAGGCGTCATCTAGAATGCAATGACAAAACACAGACATAGTTTAAATACTACCGGAAGACCCTTGAGAATGTGTCAACATTTTTCTAGCAATATAATAAAAATCTCATTTAATGATCAATAGTGCTTACCTTGACAGAAGCTCAGACCAAACAGTGCAAAAAGCAGGATGACCTTCATTGTACTGATTCCTGGTTTCAGCTCAGTGGATGATTCCTGTACATCTCAGCTCCTCTTTTATACTTAAATTCAGTGACAACATTAAACACGTGACCAAAAGCCACACACACTGACACGTGTCCTAGACATTAAAAAAATCATGCTGATGAAACATCCAATCAGATTTGTTGGCAGCAGTTTAAGAAAACAAGCAGTGCAAGACTAAATGTAAACATTGAAGACGAAATTACATTTTTGGTTTAATCCTGGTTCCTACTATTTCATCTTCCTGCACATTGTGGCCTTTAACCTCCCTGGCGGTATGATTCTGTCTGGAATTACGTACCAAAAGCGGTACAATTATTTTGCATGGAAATTCTGCGTTTTATACTGTAGGCCTGCAATTTTTAGGAATAACTCGCTTAAATTTGTCCAAACCAGAGTCTAGTAGACATCCCGGGTATGATAAAGTTTGAAACACAAAATCATAAAATTATAATATAATAAATAACTATAAATAATTATAACAAATAATAATGTAATTATAATAAAAATTATTCACTAATGTAATCAAATCAAAATCACTGAAATTTGCTCAGTTGCAGAATTGTCGCTGTCATTACTTTTATTTTTTTATGACGAATTTTCCCACAAATCGCTAACGCTCAATTCTGCAAGTGATTATAATTTATTATCGCTGTTTTCTAGCTGCTCTAAAATTACTTTTGACATAAAGGGACACTTTTGGTTGCTATGGACAATCTACAGTTTGCAGGGAGAAAAAAAATGTTTTTATTATGTAAAAGAACATGCAGGGCACTGGGCAGACCACTAGGGACAGGGGGGGGGTGTGTATTTTGTACATACAGTACTGTAATCTATAAGATTACAGTATTCTGTATGTAATGTGTTTGTTTACATTTTTGAATTTGCCGCCGGTCTCCGCCCCCGTGCGCCGTTACGTCGCAGGGAACGGAGATCGGCGGCGCGCAGGCACTGTGTGAGTCGAATGGAGGACGCCACTCGCTCACACAGCGAGGATGCATCGCTGGATCCAGGGACAAGGTAAGTACAGTACCCGCCTGGATCCAAGGTAAGCCAGCGCGCGCTGCAGGCTCTGCATATTGACCCCGAGCGCGACTCGTGGATATCGCTATTTACCTAAAAAATCCAACCCGAGTCGCGCTCGGGTTTACCGGCAGGGGGGTTAAAAAAAAAAAAGAGTTTTCTATACCAGGCTAAACCATTTGTCTTAGCACTTTCTTTGTGATGCAACCAGACTTCGGGCCAGATTCACATACAATTAGATCGGCGCAGAGTATCAGAGATACACTACGCCGCTGTATTTTACCTGGCTCTAAGTCGAATCCAGGAAGATTTAGGCCCGTAAGATACGGCGGCGTAGTGTATTTCTCGCGGCGGAATCGAAATACGCCAATAGGTGGGCGCGAAGCATTTAAATTAGGCGCGTTCCCGTGGTGATCGAACTGTGCATGCTTCGTTCTGAAATTTTCCGCCGTGCATTGCGCGAAATTGCGTCGAAGCGTAATTTTTTTTTTGGTAGCGTAATTTACGTACATTACTATTCACGGACGACTTATGCAAAAAATAAAAAAAATGAAAATTCGACGCGGGAACGACGGCCATACTTAACATGGGCAGTCTAACTATAGACCGAATAATAGCAGCTTTAATTTTACACCGGAAAAAGCCGACAACGCTAGAGAATGCGACGGGCGATCGTAACTTTGTGGAACGCCGTAAAAAGCTATTTTGCGGGGGGCGTGACTTGGACATGGCCGTGTGAGGCAGCTTCTCTTCTGAGCTCCCGGCCTCTCCTCACTATTCCCCGCTAAGACATCACATTTAATCGGCATGCAATCTGCAAAACGACACAGGACAAAAGCGGCTTCCCGGGGCACCCCTCTCAGTCAAAACCAGGGGAACATACAACGATTCTTTCAGCACCTGCAGGAGTCTTCCCCCGGCGCCAGGGCCGCAGCGCCACGAGGCTCCCCACGTGTTGAGACACAGGCAGCCAGCACCCCAGAGACTGGCGTTCCCGTCCCTGAGGACCTCCACGCCTGGGAGGACATCCTGGGAGATACCCCACAAAACCAGGATACAGACGAGATGTCGTCCCCACAAGACCAGGACATTCGGGCCTTACTGCAAGCTTTGCCTACTCGAACGGACATTGAGGCACTGATCCCCTGCCTTGAGGAGACGCACAGACGCGACATCCAGGAGGTGAGGAGTGAGGTCTCGGGTCTGGCGGAACGGATCACCTCAGGGGAAGGAGCGGTGAACAATCTGGAGCAACGGGTGTCCACACTAGAGCGCTCCAGGGACCACCACAGGGACACCGCAATTGCCCTGCAGCTCCATCTGGAAGACATTGAGGACAGGAGCCGTAGGCAGAACCTGAGGCTGCGCGGCCTCCCGGAGGCAGTGGAGGCGGAGACGCTGGGAGACACGGTCCGCGGAATATTCCGCGCAGTGCTGGAGGAAGAAGGAGCAGACATCCAGCTGGACAGGATCCACAGGGCACTGGGACCGCGCTCCGAGGATCCAAACAGACCCCGGGATGTGGTGGTTAGATTCCACCGCTACGTGCAAAAGGAGACCATACTCCGCCGAGCCTGGGACCATGGAGACGTGAACGTGATGGGGACGAACGTGAGGATCCTCCCGGACCTGTCGAGAGCCACACTGCGACGAAGAGCTATGCTGCGGCCACTGCTGGACCTCGCCAAGCAACAGAATCTTACGTACCGCTGGGGTTATCCGCTAGCAGTGACGTTCAGGAGGGACGCAGAGGCCTTCACCCTTCAGAACACCGGGGATCTACCGGCGCTCTTCCGATTCATGGGGGTGGCTCCGATACAAGTGCCTGACTGGCTACAGATCCTGCCACGACCATCGGGACGTTCGGGCCTAGCAACCCTCAGGGCCCCCCCCCCCACCGCGCCCGCGGAGAGGAGGAAGGAGACGACAGGCCGCTTCTGGAGGAGACCACCGTGAGTAGGCCCCTGGGGCCATACACGTCAGGCAGTGACAATGCTTCCCAGGCCTCACCCCCGTAACTCTGTCCCACTCTCTCTACCTTAACCCGGGGACCCCCCCCCCGTGCTCCCCCCCCTCTGCACCTTCCCGTTGTTGCCCCCCCGGGGAGCCGATGCGGGCCCCGGGGCCTCCCGATCTACCAGAGACTGCCCCAGACCCCTACCCCTACCCTAAATTACTGAGAGACTGGAGCCCCTATGACCCCGGGAGGGCGGGCAGTCAATGTTGTAGTAGCGGGGGAATGACTGCAAGGAGCCCCCCGAATACTCCCCACCTGCCGTTGGGGAGCCCGGCACACCTGCGGCGAATGGTTGGAGGCCAACCCATGACTCCAGACTGAGGACTAGAATCATACCAGGATGTCTCGGCCTGGAGGAACTATTGAGGGGGGGTGGGAATACGCATCTCTCCCTGGCCCTGGTGTAGACTTCCAACCCTGCCCCCATGATATAACAGTGCACCATGATGTTTGTTGGAGCGCCACCAGGCGCAAGCACCCCCGGCTGGGGAACAGTCGTGCCTCTGGTTGGGACTTTGGGGGGTGGGGAACCCCATTGGGAGGACGTACGGGAGGATATCCGCCCCTCCTCACCCGGGGGTGGCGTGAGAATGGAGGATGGGAATACATGAATCCCCTCTAATGCATGCACTACTGTATTTATGAAGGTTCTGCTGCCACTGCCATAGTTTTGTTTTAAGTCTTCTGATGTTCATCTGTTATGCTCTACTGCTCGTTTGAATTGCACTTTTGGAAGCCTCATTTACCTTTTATTTTTATTTTATCTGTTGCACTGTTTGCAGTTTACTGTTGCAGGGGCCTGCCGACTGCCCCCTGTGGGCAGGAGGCATGCCCGGCCCTTTTGCTGCCGTTTTAAGATACAACATTTACCAGATGCGGGGGTGGTTGGGGAGAGTCGGGGGCTCACATCTCGGCTCTGTCTACCCACCAACCCACTTAGGACTGCGCTCAGTGTCCAGAGCATTCTCTGGCGAGCGCCTTAGCCTATTTTGGCTCCCTTTAGTTCCCTCTTGGCCCGCACACGCTGGTGTTGGCCCCTTTCTCTTCGTTTTCTAGCTTCTGTCTCCTCCCCCTATTGATCTCCTGACGTACACCTCTACCCACTAACCCCACACATCCCTTACCCCACACACCCCTACCACCCCGCCCTCCCCGACCCAGACCCGCGAGCATGGATACCCTTACAGTAGTCTCGTTGAATGCAAAAGGTCTTAATACGCCTGAAAAAAGGAAGATGTTACTTCATGATATGCGCCGCATGAAAGCGGACGTTGTACTCTTACAGGAAACTCACTTTAGGAAAAGCAACCTCCCATTACTGAAAAACAGGTTTTACCCGCTAGCATACCACTCCATGTACACAGAGGCGAAGTCCCGGGGGGTCTCCATTCTCATCTCGGCTAGGGTTCCATGGACCCTCGTCGCTATAGAAACTGACACGGAGGGCCGCTACCTACTACTGAAGGGCCGAATAGGGGGGGAGGGGGTGACTTTCGCCAACCTCTATTCTCCCAACGACCGCCAGGACTCATTCTTACAGCGACGCCTCACCCACATCATGCGGTTCACGGACGGACAACTGATTGTAGGAGGGGATTTTAACATCCCCCTGGCGCCACATGAAGACACCTCCTCGGGGACGTCCTCAACCTCGCGAGACATGCGCAAGCGGATATGCACGGCATTACACACGACACAGCTGCTGGATGTATGGCGACTCCTCCATCCCGGCGAGAGAGATTACACTTTTTTCTCGAGACCACACCAAGCTTACTCAAGAATAGATTATTTTCTGATTCCTCACAAACACCTACAGGCAGTTAAAGACACTACCATCGGACCCATAATGTGGTCGGACCATGCCCCGATTACTTTACGCTATGCGCTCTCAGACATTCACTCAGCGCCAAGACCCCCTTGGAGGCTAAATGAAAGCCTGCTCCAGGACCCGGAGATTCTTACAGACGTGACTAGGGAGATAGGACACTACTTCATCTCCAATGACGCCCCGGAAAGCGACCCTGGGGTGGTTTGGGAAGCCCATAAGGCGGTTATCCGGGGGGTGCTGATTAAACACGGATCCCGGTTGAAACTCAGAACGGAACGGCTGAACCGGTACCTGCAAAAATTGCAGACATTGGAAATGGCTCACAAGCTGACACCCACTAGACAGATAGGAACCAAACTGGACGCGGTCCGCTCACAGGTGACGGAGTTGTTACACTTCAGGGCCAAGGCAGCCTTGCAAGTATGTCGCAAGAAGGTCTACGAATCGGGGAATAAATGTGGGAGGTGGTTAGCCCAAACGCTGAAAACGCAAAGACTCGCTTCGTACATACCACACATTACCTCCCGCAAGGGACAGCGGCTTTCCCTCCCTCAACAAATTACCCGGGAATTCAAAAAATTCTATGAATCCCTGTATAATTTGCCAGCATCACAGCTCGATCGTAGGGATATGTCGGAATACATTGCCGCGGCCTCTATGCCTACCCTCTCTTCTGAAATCACAGAGGCTCTTGAAGAACCTATTACAGTCCAGGAAATTCAGCGGGCCCTTGGCCATTCTAAGCCGGGGAAAGCTCCGGGACCGGATGGTCTGACTGTTACCTACTACAGAACCCTGTTACCAGACCTGGGGCAACACATGGCCAAACTGTTCAACAGTCTCAGCACAGGGGCGACCTTTCATTCCTCCACCACTCAAGCACACATCTCGGTTATTCCGAAGGAGGACAAAGACCCCTCCCAGTGCGGGAGTTACCGCCCAATTTCCCTCTTGAATACTGACCTCAAGATCTTTACCAAAATACTTGCCACCAGACTGCAAACACACTTGCCGCACTTGGTCCATTGGGACCAGGTGGGGTTTGTCCCAACCAGGGAGGCCAGGGACAACACCATTAAGGTGTTGAACCTCCTCCACGTGGCTGACAGAAACAAAACGCCCTGCGTGTTCCCCGGAACGGACGCCGAAAAAGCGTTCGACCGAGTGAATTGGGAATTCATGTTTGCGACTCTAGGCCATATAGGGGTGGGCCGCAACATGATACGTTGGATAACAGCTGCCTACCATACACCCTCGGCAAGAGTCAGGGCGAATGGTGTACTTTCCGACCCGTTCCTGATTACTAATGGCACCAGACAGGGCTGCCCGCTATCGCCGCTACTTTTTGCGCTGTCCCTGGAGCCCTTCTTGTGTCACGTTAGGCGAAATCCGGATATCTCAGGTGTGACAGTCGGAGGGATACAGCATAAGGTGTCCGCGTACGCTGATGACCTCATGTTCTCTCTTACCAACCCCACCGTGTCTCTCCCTGCCCTGATGCGGGAATTTGAAACCTATGGCACCATGTCCAACTTTAAGATCAACGTTACTAAATCCGTGGCTATGGGGGTGGGCGTACCGCAATGGGGGTGGGCGTACCGCAGCTCACCCACATGCGAGACAGACTTGGCCTAAAATGGACAGACACGGCCCTGAAGTATCTAGGAACACTGATCCCTCCCAAATTCAGTCACCTTTACCGACTTAATTTCCCACCCCTCCTGAAGGAGGTACAAAAACTTCTGGACCAATGGGGCAGCGGCCTACACTCCTGGTTCGGCCGCTGCAACATTCTCAAAATGTCGGTTCTGCCCAAATTCCTATACGTGCTTCAGGCCCTCCCTGTCCAGATACCGGCAGACTATTTCAGACAGATACACTCGACCTTTATACGGTTCCTGTGGGCAGGGAAAAGACCCCGCATACAAAAGAAAATTATTTCGCTACCAAAGGACTGCGGCGGCTTGGCAATGCCAGACATACGTTCCTATCACTACTCGGTCCACCTGAACAGGCTCCTAGACTGGTGCAGACACAAAGGCACCAAGTTATGGACAAACTTGGAACAGGCGCAGACAGAAATCTCCCTACAAGGGACCCCCTGGTGTTACGCAAACCTCCACCCTGACCTTAAAAGGCACCCTTTGATAGGGACCACGGCAAAGATCTGCGCTCACCTAGCGTCCAATCCGTCCCTCTTCTCCCGACATTCGGCCCTGCGCCCAATCCTGGGAAATCCCCAATTCGAACCAGGCGTTACCGACAAAAAATTCCAGGAGCTCCGAAGAGCAGGACTTGGTCAGGCCCTTCATTTTGGTGGCGGGGGCAAGTGGAAGACAACTGGGGAACTGACGGACCCTGACGGACAGTACCGACTAGACTTTCTTCGGGCACTACAGCTCGGGCACTTTCTCAAACACCAGACGCCCCCGACCTCAGGTTCCCAACCCATGACCCAGCTAGAGGACTTGTGCGGAGGCACGGAGGTCCTGCCACACGCGCTTTCACAAGTTTATGGTATACTCATTACGCCGAACGCCGACTTCCAGCTCCCCTGCTTTGCCAAATGGGAAAGAGACATGAACTGCCACCTCTCTGCCAGCCAACGTCGACACATTCTCACATTTACGCATAGGTCATCCCTGTGCTCTAAACTACAAGAGACCAATTATAAAATCCTCATGCGCTGGTACAGAACCCCAGACCTTCTACACAAGTTCTTCCCTAACACGACGGACAGGTGTTGGAGATGCCAAAAGGAAAAGGGCACGTTGCTGCACATTTTCTGGTCGTGCCCTGAGATACAGACGTACTGGAGAGAGGTCCGCAGGATAGTGCAAAAATTCACTGACCGCCAGGTCCCGGACACACCAGCCTATTTCCTACTACACTCCACTGATATCCCGGCACAGGCCTACAAAAGATCGGTAGTCAGACACCTGCTAGACGCAGCTAAGGCCTGTGTCCCACTACTGTGGAAATCGCAGTGCCCCCCGACTATCCCTATGTGGCTGAAAAAGGTTGACGAGATCAGCCTGATGGAGGATCTTGTTCTCACAGGTCAGGACAGAGGGGAGACCTACTCGGAGACTTGGCAACTCTGGAACTTCTTTAAGTACTCTGCGGAAGGACAGACCCTTAGAGAGGCTGTTTGAAACCCAACTTAGAATGAATGGTTGGGTAGACGGGGATATTCCCCTCTCCTGTACTGGGAGGGCACGGCTCACCATTGGCTTGAAACGGGCTATGTCGATGCTCGCGGGTCCCCCCCCCCCCACATCTTGCTCCCTCCCCCCTCCCGATCCCCCCTTACCCCCTGCCCTTCTTCTTGTAACTCCGACTTCGGTCGGCTCTACTTATTAACCCCCCCAAGCACTCCTGGAAGTGCCTTATATCTATCTCTGATGTTTTGTTCCTGCTTTGTTTCTGTTCTCTACTCTCCTTTCACCTAAAAGAGGAAAACACGGGTGGCCGGACCCCCTGGATGGCTCCGTCCTGCCTTATTGGGTGGGAAGGCAGGGACCTTTTTACGGGTAAGGACATGCGGGTGGCCCCTGCGGGAAGTGCAGCAGGGGCAGTAACATGGTATTTTCTCAGGCACCTTGATTTCGCACCCACGGTTGTGTATGTTCTGCATTGTTGTTGTGGCGGAGTCGGAGATGATGCCCTGTGTGTAACACAGTTGTTTGGAACATATATATGCCAATGTCCTATAATAAGCTGTATTGTACTTTTACCCTGTTTTGCGGTCCATTGGGACTGGCTTCCTGATACAAATAAACAATTTAAAAAAAAAAAAAAAAGCTATTTTGCATACCCGACGCGGAAAACGATGCGAACTCCACCCAGCGGGCGGAAAAAGATTGCAGCGTAGATCCGACAGCGTACGAAGACGTAAGCCTGTCGGATCGAAGCCCGAAGCCGTCGTATCATGGTTTGAGGATTCAAACTAATGATACGACGCAGGAAATTTGAAAGTACGGCGGCGTATCAGGAGATACACCGGCGTACTGCCTCTGTGGATCTGGCCCTTCATTTCTATATTTTATAGGGAATATGAGGGGGTCTGCACTGATGGAGGGGGGTTTATCCTGAGGGTGTGTCTGATCTAATGGAGGGGGTGGTTTGTCCTGAAGGGGTCTGCACTGACCATGGGGGTTATCCTGAGGGGAGGTCTGCACTGACAGAGGGGGGTTATCCTGAAGGGGGTCTGCACTTATTGTGGGGGTTTATCCTGAGGGGGATCTGCACTTATTGGGGGGGTTTATCCTGAGGGGGTCTGCACTTATTGGGGGTGGTGGTTTATCCTGAGGGGGTCTGTACTTATTGGGGGGTTATCCTGAGGGGGGTCTGCACTGATGGATGGGGGTTTATCCTGAGGGGGGTCTGCACTGATGGAGGGGGTTATCCTGGGGGTTTATCCTGAGGGGGTCTGCACTTATTTGGGGGTTATCATGAGGGGGGTATGCACTGATGCAGGAGGGGTTTATACTGTGGGGGGTCTGCACTTAATGGGAGTGGTAGTTTATCCTGAGGGGGGTCTACACTGATAAAGGGGGGGTTAACCTGAGGGGGGTCTGTACTGATTGAAGGTGGGTAATCTTGAGGGGGGTCTGCACTGATGGAGGGGGGTTATCCTGAGGGTGCTCTGCACTGATAGAGGGGGGTTTATCCTGAGGGGGGCTGCACTTATTGGGGGTTTATCCTGAGGGGGGTATGCACTGATGCAGGAGGGGTTTATACTGTGGGGGCTCTGCACTTTATGGGGGTGATATTTTATCCTGAGGGGGGTCTACACTGATAAAGGGGGGGGGTTATCCTGAGGGGGGTCTGTACTGATTGAAGGGGGGTTATCTTGAGGGGGGTCTGCACTGATGGAGGGGGGTTATCCTGAGGGGGGTTGCACTGATGGAGGGGAGGGAGGGCTTATACTGAGGAGGGTCTTTAGAGCAAACCACCTGATGGAGGGGGTGGTTTGTCCTAATTGGGTCTGTACTGATTGAGTGGGTGGTTTGTCCTGAGGGGGAGTGTGTACTGATGGAGGGGGGTCTATACTTAGTGAAGGGGGTCTATACTAAGGGGCGACTATATTTGGTGGGTTGGGGGCATACATCATGAGAGAGGATCCTGCCACCATCAGGAAATGCAGGAAAGAGGCTCTTATACACTTATTTCCTACGGGAAAACTGCTATGAGAGTTGTTTGTCAGGAATTCCGGCTGTGTGTATGCTCCATCGCAGTTTTTCCGACAGGAAAAATGCCAGACAAAAAAAAAAGATCAGGATCTCTTTTTTCCATCAGGCCAAAAATCAGAGAGGGAAAACCATTAGTCTGTATGTTTTTTTCGATGGGCAGAAAATCGTGCATGCTCAGAATCAAGTATGAGATGGGAGCTCTCTTTCTGGTTAAACTAGCGTTCGTAATGGAGATAGCACATTCATCACGCTGTAACGGACTGAACTGCTCGAAGACTAAAAAGCGCAAAAGCAACCAATTACAGATCGCCACGAACGGCCAATCAGAGTGGCCGTTTACGATGCGATCTGTGCGGCCAATGAGAGATGATCTTAAATGTAAACATATGAGATCATCTCTCATTGCCGCCTCTCCCTCCTCACACAGAGACAGCGTGTGAGGAGGGAGAGAGATCTGTAAATAGTGTTACAAAGTGATACAGTGCCGCTATCCCAGTGCCATCCCTGTGCCACCTCATCAGTGCCCACCTGTATCGCCACATAGGTGCCCACCTGTGCCGTCACATCAGTACCCACCTGTGCCACCTCATCAGTGCCCACCTGTGCTGCCTCATCAGTGCCCACCTGTGCCGCCACATCAGTGCCCACATGTGGCATCTCATCATTGCCCACCTGTGCCACCTCATCATTGCCCACCTGTGCCTCCTAATCAGTGCCCATCTGGGCCGCCTCATCAGTGTACACCTGTGCCGCCACATCAGTGCCCACCTGTGCCACCTCATCAGTGCCCACCTGTGCCACCACATCAGTGCCCACCTGTGCCACCTCATCATTGCCCATCAGTGCCCACCTGTGCCACCTCATCAGTGCCCACATGTGCCGCCAATCAGTGCCCACCTGTGCCGCCAATCAGTGCCCACCTGTGCTGCCTCATTTGTGCCGCCTCATCAGTGCATGGGGGGCATTTGTACTTTCCTGGCTTGTTAGGGTCTCAAGAAATGAGATAGGCCTTCAGTACATCAGGTGTGATATTTTTTTTATGATTTGCACTATAGCTTGTAGACTCTAAAACTTTCACACAGACCAAATAATTTTAAAAAATTTGGGGATATTTTTATCAAAGACATGTAGCAGTATAAATTGTGGCCAAAATGTATGAAGAAAAATTAATAATTTGCAAAATTTTATCACAGAAACTAAGAAAAAATCATATTTTTACAAAATTTTCGGGCATAAAAAACCCAGAGGTGATCAAATACCACCAAAAAATAGCTCTATTTGTGGGGAAAAAAGGACAAAAAAATCATTTTGGTACAGTGTTGCATGACTGAGTAATTGTCATTCAAGGTAAGAGCGCTGAAAGCTGAAAATTGGTCTGGGCAGGAGGGGTGTTTAAGTGCCCAGTAAGCAAGTGGATAATCATCCCACAACTTCAACCCAATCGCCACTATTGAGTTCTTAGAACTCAAACAGACTTAGAGGGATTTGAGGTCCATAAAAGTCCAGGAAGGTTTAGGGGTGAGATAGAATCTTGTTCAAACCTAACCCAGGGGACTTTGGAGTCAATAATATTCCATTGGGCTTGTTGAGTATATCTACTAGCTAAATAATAAAGCCATATATGGGGGACCCCCAGGCTACCTCTTATGGAGGAGCGGTACAGAATGTCTCTAGCAAACCTTGGGGGTGTATCTTGTCAAATAAATGTGTTAAAATGGGACTGAATATTAAGTACTGTAGATACGTTTTTGAGAGTCGAATCACTAGGGAGTGGAATAGGTAAAGTAACTTGGGGAGAATCATCATTTTGAGGGCTGTAACTCTACCTAAGAGAGAAATATGGAGTGGGGACCAAAGTTTGAGCAATTGTTTTTATTTAGATATTATCTGAGGATAATTGGCTTTGGAGAGTTTTCCCACAATATTTTGTCCCGTATAACACTGCATATAATGGTGATAGTAGTGCTGTTAACCACTTGCCGACCAACGCATGCACTTTTAAGTCGGCAGAATGGCTTGGACAGGCAAATAGGCGTACAGACATGTGTGTGCCATCGGCCAGTTCAGCAGTTCACAAGCTCCGTGGCCATGCACGCGGGACCTGCGGACTCAATGTCCGCCGGTTTTCCGTGATCATGTCACGGAGCGGCAGAATGGGGGGATCTCACTGTTCTGCCTAGTGACAGGACACTGATCATCTGCTCCCTCTCATTGGGAGCAGTGATCAGTGTTGTGTCACAGTAAGCTTAGCCGCTACACAGTTAGAATTACTCCCTAGGACACACTTAACCCCTTCCTAACTCCCTAGTGGTTAACCCCTTCCCTGCCAGTCACATTTATAGCACTGATCACTGTATAAATGTGAATGGTCCCAAAATAGCATCAAAAGTGTTCGATGTGCCCGCCATAATGTTGCAGTCATGATAAAAATCTTTTTTTAGGATGTAATTGATTAAATGACCACTAGACGCATACCACCGTGTTAATCCCTGTGCAATACAGCGCGCATTACACGCTTTCGTTTGAATACTTGTAATGCCCACCGCACCATGTATAGACACTCCCCTTCTCGGGATTGGACGGATCTGTCCAATCCCGAGCAAGGGGGAGTGTCTATGCACGGATCCGTGTATAGAAACTCCCCCTTGCTTGGGATTGGACGGATCCGTCCAATCCCGAGAAGGGGAGTGTCTATACATGGCGAGGCGGGCATTACAAGTATACAAACGAAAGCTTGTAATGCGCGCTGCATTGCACGGGGATTAACCCGGCAGCAGCGGAGGTGGCATCTACTACAGGTATGGGGGACAGGACATGGCTGCATTATGTGGGGGACAGGACATGGCTGCATATGTGGGGGACAGGACATGGCTGCAATAAGTGGGGGACAGGACATGGCTGCAATATGTGGGGGACAGGACATGGCTGCAATATGTGGGGGAAAGGACATGGCTGCATATGTGGGGGACAGGACATGGCTGCAATATGTGGGGGACAGGACATGGTTGCATATGTGGGGGACAGGACATGGCTGCAATATGTGGGGGACAGGACATGGCTGCAATATGTGGGGGACAGGACATGGCTGCAATATGTGGTTGACATACATGGCTGCATCTGTGGGGGACATGCATGGCTGCAATATGTGGGGGACATGGCTGCATATGTGGGGGACATGCATGGCTGCATCTGTGGGGGGGACATGGCTGCAATATGTGGGGGGACATGGCTGCAATATATGTGGGGGGACATGGCTGCAATATATGTGGGGGGACATGGCTGCAATATATGTGGGGGACATGGCTGCAATATGTGGGGGACATGGCTGCATTTGGGGACACATTTAAAAAAAGTATCGGTATTCGGTATCGGCGAGTACATGAAAAAAAGTATCGGTACTTGTACTCGGTCCTAAAAAAGTGGTATCAGGACAAACCTAGTTTTTATTATTCATTAGGATTTTTTATGGTTATATTGAAAATGATCTAGGGTGCAATATTAGAGTTTGACCACCAGATGGAGTGTCTGGACTGTCAGTCCCTATGTACTTATGGATTTTTAGGATGATGTTATTTTATGAGTATAATATGTTTTTAATTCTTCATTAACGCATTGGTTCTAAATGTAATCTGATAGGCCTGTTGTCATTGTGTTATGTGTTACCATGACAGCGCGGCCGCTTAAAAGTCACCCTTCTACACCTCGGCTCCATACCCTATGATTAAGTGGCGTGAACAGCCAGGTAATGCATAAGGGAGGTCAGGGAAGAGAGCCAGTGGTGACATCATCTCCACTTGTGGCCAAGAGCGGAAGTGCCGTTGTTATTGTGAATGGTTACACGCAATATCACACTATGGAGTCCCTTTTGTGTCTCATTCTGTCATTGAGAGCCTTCACCCTGCGCTTAAGGTGTTTATTGCTGCTGAGGAGTTGCTTCTGCCATTGTGGGATTAAAGAGATGTTTCCCCCAGCCAAGGTAAGAGGCTGGGGGAAACGAGGTCACCTGGATTGGAGCACCTGCACTTTTAGGATTATTTGTGGGTGGTGGAATATTTTGACTGCAATTTTTTGGACATTTAACACATTTATTTCTGCCAGCAGTACTTTACCATTGTTAGCTTAATTTTATCACCAGCGATAATTTGCACATTTGCTGATTTACACTGTAGATTTTATACAGCACTTTATTTATATATTAATTTATTTGCATTTATCAGTATTAATTTATTTTATATAACGTATTATTATCAAGTTTTTAGCAAGCACCACAACAACCCCCATTTTTTTTTTTAAAGTTCTCATTTTAATGAGTAATTTCACAAAAAATCATGGCCATATTTGAAAAGCCAATAATATTCCACCTCAAAATCTTTTTTTAGTTTATCAGCCTAGCCACATAGAGAGTCACAAAATCCATTAATTTCCTGACTACCTATCACATTTTTGGAGGCTCTAAATTGTTGGGTCAGTAAAAACACCCCTAATATGTTGTCTACTTTTTTTTTTTTTTTTTTTTTACAAAAAGCAGTGTTTTATTTGTTGAAAAAAAAGGGGGTTACATAAACAGCACATTAAAAAGGAAAAAAAAAAAAGGATATGCAGAGAGCCACAAATCATAAAGGCAAGGTAGACATAATGGCAATAATAGTACATACAATAGTTGGCGGGTACAGAGCGCGGACAGCAATGCAACATCATTATCATAAGAAACCATAGGGCCAGGTATCCATACAGCAGGGACATACAATCCAATTCAGGGAAGAAATACATTAAGTTTGGTCAGGGAGGGCATCGCAAGTAGCTGCAGTTCCCACCCAATCTCCCCACACTTTATCATATTTAACCGGACAGCCCCTGTGAGCATATAGTTCTTTCTTATATGGCAATAGGGCGTTGACTGCAACTATCCATTCCTGAAGGGTCGGGGGCAGGGCCCGGAGCCATTTTCTCGCTATGAGCAATCTGGCTGTAAATAGTGATTCTTGGAGGAAAGTTTTGTGGTGTTTGTCAGAGTCTGGGTCCGGGAATATTCCCAACAGGCACTGTTTGGGGCATAGGGTAAGGGGAGATCCCATCTCATCGTGAATGAACTTCACCACATGTGACCAGTAGTCCTGTATAACAGGACAGGACCAAAGGAGGTGGAAGAAATTACTGGAGGGGCTATCGCATCGGGGGCATAGCGGACTATAATCAGGCTTGTATTTAGTTAAACGTATGGGGGTAAGGTAGGATCTATGCAACAGAAACAGGTGAGTAAGGCGGTCCGACAACCTGGGGGAAACCTTTTTTGTGGTCTCCAACGCATCCTCCCACTCATCATCCACAAACTCCCCCACGTCTCTGGACCAGCGGTCCCTAAGTCCATAGGCCATAGTCACAGCAGGAGGTCGAAGAAGGGAGTAGTAGAGAATTGAAATCAATTTGCGGGAGTCCTGGCCTGTAATGGT
This sequence comes from Rana kukunoris, assembly GCA_029574335.1. Classification (NCBI taxonomy): domain Eukaryota; kingdom Metazoa; phylum Chordata; class Amphibia; order Anura; family Ranidae; genus Rana; species Rana kukunoris. The sequence continues at coordinate 148,093,230 of CM056055.1, forward strand.
ACGAACCACATCAAGCTTTTCTACACTAGGGGGTATTTCCCCAAACTGTGCACGGAGGGCATGTCGGAGTTGGAGATAACGGAAATGCATTGAGTTAGGGAGAGCAAAGGCATCCTTGAGTTGCTGAAATGACTTTAGAATAGTTCCTTGATACACGTCGGATAGATACCGTACTCCCCGGTCCGACCAAAGAGTCCAGTCAGGGACGGAGAGCAGCTCGCCCAGGCCAGGATTATCCCATAGTGGGGTGTAGAAATGGGTAGCCGGAGCCTTCAACTTGCGGCTCACCACCTCCCAGATCTTACAATAGTGGTAGAGCAGGCCCCTGCGGTCTCCCAGTATCCACGTGCCCCCGAGGTTCCTAAAGAGGACCTGAAAGGGGTGGGAGAGCCCAGGAGCACGGAGGGAGCACAAACATTCGAGGAAGCGGTCCCTATCCAATTTGTCAAAATAAAAAAAGTGGGAGAGCTGTGCCGCCAGGTAGTATAAATTAAAGTCGGGCACCGCCGCCCCACCCAACTCAGTCGGGTTCTTGAGCGCCTGCCAGGACAACTTATGGCGAGCGGAGCCCCACACAAATGAGTTAAGGATCGCATCGATGGTCTTAAAAATTTTGAGGGGAAGATACACGGGGGAGTGCCAAAAGACATATAGGAATTTGGGGAGGAGAATCATTTTAACCAGGTTCACACGGCCCATGACCCCCAAGGGCAGTTTAGCCCAGATTTGTGTTTTGGATTTCAAAAAAAGGATTAACGGTTCCAGGTTAAGGCGAACAAAATCCTCAGGGGATCTAGATATGTGAATCCCAAGGTATTTCAGGGAGCTGACCCTGAGGAGAGGGGAGGAGGCTTGAGGCCTCGAGGGGGCACTCACATCAATGGGAAGAATCTGGGATTTGTCCCAGTTGATCTTCAGGCCAGAATGACGCCCGAAGTCCTCAATGACCGCAAGGGCAGTTTGAAGGGAATGACCGGAGTCGGTCAGGTACAGCAGCATATCATCTGCATAAAGGCTGATCTTTTCTACCAGAGCCCCCCGCTGAAGACCACAAACACCAGGATGCGCTCTAAGGGAGGAGGCCAGGGGCTCCACCGCCAAAGCATATAGCAGTGGGGATAGGGGACACCCCTGTCTGGTTCCCCTGGAAAGGGGAAAGGGGGCTGAAACTCGACCGTTGACCAAGATCCTGGCACACGGGTTTTGGTATAAAAGATGAATCCACCTAATAAAGTTGGGCCCAAAGCCAAAGCGTGCAAGGCACTCCCACAAGTAGACCCATTCAACAGAGTCGAAGGCCTTAGCGGCATCCAAGGACACCACGACTCTAGAGCCCACCTGATCATGTTCAGCCTGTAAGTTCATATAAAGTCTACGCAGGTTATAGGCCGTGTTTTTGGCAGGCATGAACCCAACCTGATCAGGGTGGATCAGCGTAAGGATTACCGAGTTGAGACGTAGCGCCAGGATCTTGGCAAGGATTTTGATGTCCAACTGTAAAAGGGATATTGGGCGGTAGGATTCAGGAAGTTCTAAGTTTTTACCGGGTTTGGGAATTAGCACGATGCAGGCCTCGGTCATGGAGGCCGGTAAAGAGCCCGACGAAAAAATATATGAAAAAAGGTCATGAAGCCTAGGTATCAAAGAATCACCATACATCTTAAAAAATTCAAGGGGAAGACCGTCCGAGCCCGGCGCTTTGTTAGTATTAAGTAGGGAGATTGCCTTTGAGATTTCCTCCACGGTGACAGGAGCCTCCAAAGATTCCAACTGGGAAGCCGAAAGAACGGGCAACTCTATATCGGCCAGCATAGCGGACGTCTCCGCCCTGCTGGTCGTGACACCAGAGGAGTACATGGAGGCGAAGAAAGAGCGGAACCCCTCAGCCACCGCATCCGGATCAGTGAGCAGTACCCCACCAGCATCCCGAAGGGAAACCACCGTGGGAGGTCTATGATCCAGATGGGCCAAATAAGCCAGTAAGCGTCCCGCGCGTTCCCCACACTCATACACCCTCTGCCTGCCATAGAATATTTTCCTTTCTGCCCTCTCGAATAGGAGACCATTCACCACTCTGGACTGTAATTTTAAGGCGTCCGCCGTGGCCGAGGAAGGAGCAGAAGTAAATTCCCTCTCCGCCTCGGCCAGGGAGTGCTCCGCCTGTTCGACCACCCGAGCCGAGGCTCTACGATAGTGGGCTATGCGTTGTGATAGGACCATACGGGCGTGAGACTTGAAGGAGTCCCAGACCACCCCAAAGGGCGCTGAATCTGTATTGTCCAGGAAGAAGGAATCCCACTCAGCACCAGCCTCCTCCAAGTCGGGGATAACCGATAGCCAAAAGGGATTGAGACTCCAGTTATAAGAGGAGGGGGGGGGTCCGATGCAGAGCTCAATCCAATAGGAGGCGTGATCGGAAATGACTCGGGGATTGAACCCCACATCACCCAAGATCGGAAGGAGGGTACGAGAAACCAATATGAGGTCAATCCTCGACATGGAGCTATGTGTCGACGAGAAACATGAATACGTCTTATCCAGTGGGCGACAGTGTCTCCACGTGTCCACAAGCTCCATGTCAAGGAGAAGTCTACCAAACCTGGTCAGGGAGTGAGTGGGGCGATCCGGGGGAGCAAGAGATACTCTGTCAAGATCAGTACTAGGGACATTATTAAAATCCCCCAGCCAGATCGCCGGCACACAGGGATATTGTGACATGAACCCCAAACCCTCGGTCAGGACAGAGAACTGGAAGGGGGGGGTATATAGATAGCCAGTATAAGAACTTCCAAACCATTCACTTTAGCATGCAAAAATACATATCTACCATGGGGATCGGATTGAAGCGTAAGTAACACAAATCGAGTAGATTTAGTGACAAGCACCGCCACTCCCCTAGAATTTGCGGTGTAAGGAGCATGATACACCCAGCCTACCCACGGCTTCTTAAGGGACATCAAGAGCTGGCCTGTTAGATGAGTCTCAACTAAGACCATAACATCTGCATGCTGGGCTTTCAAGTATGAGAGAACTGCAGTACGTTTCGGGCGGGCCCTGAGGCCTCGCACATTCCACGTCAGGAATTTTACCCCAGGCATGACAGGCATCTACTAAGAATGTCCCGGGCGCGCCAGGGCCGCGCGCAGGCACCCCCGCCCACCCCATCAAGGAAGAGGGGGGAGACACGGGTACCACACACAAAGCCCAGAGCGCCCAGGCCAGGAGGCCATAGCAACCAATAAAAATAAAACAAGGGCACATCAATGCTGTACAATGCAATGTCCCAAACCCCACCCGCCACCCCCGGCAGAGAGACATTAATGACAATCCGCATAACAAAAAACACATGACCAAAGATTATGTAAATAAAAACAAACACAAAATTAGAGAAAAAACAACCACAAAACAGGTGAAAACACCAACTTAGAGCACTGGGGTATCCGGAGAAGTCGCCCACAACACAACGGCGCAGTGGAGCCCGACACGTCCGGCCAGACCAGGGAAACCATACTTGAGCCATGAGGCATAGAGTACATATTAGAAAGACGGTGTGATCCACCGCAACTAGGGGGACGAATATCCGCTGGCTAACCAACATCAATGCGAGGAGTGAGGCCCCCGGCGTTAGAACTCCAGGACACTGTCCGCACGGGGAACACAAGGATGTAGCAATGTGAGTCCATAGTCCGGGTGCCAGCACGACGGGACAGCTCGCTATTAGCAACCAATAAAGCGGGGCCGCAGTGGGATAGCATGTAGCAAGGGCAGGGAAACGGAGACAGGGAGGGATTGCACAGGGACCGTATCTGGCTCAGGGCCGGAGGAGGGCAGCAGCAGGGGCGGAATAAGGGAGAGTCAGGAGGGGATGGGCACGGGGGTACAAGGTGAACAAATGGCCTTAGACAGGGGGGGCAGGGAACACAGTACCTGAGAGGAGCAGTAGTCCAGGGCCTCCGGAGAATCGGAGAAGAGGAGTTCCATCCCGCTGCGCCCAATCAAGGGAAAAAAGAGAGGGGAGAGAGCCAGGATCTATGTGGGTTGCCGGGGCGGTGGTCCAGCATTCTCCAGCCAGGTGAAGACAGCCTCAGGGGTATCAAAGAAATGCGCTCGATCCTCACCGACAACGCGCAGCCGAGCTGGGAACAGCATAGCATAGGAGTAGTGACGGATCCTCAGGCGGCGTTTGGCTTCGGCGAAGAGGGCCCTCTTCTTCTGAACGTCCGCCGAGAAGTCTGGGAACACCTTGATCTCGACGTTCCCAAAGGGGATGTTACCCTGCAGCCTGGTGAGACGGAGAACAGCATCTCGATCACGGAAATTGAGCAGTTTAGCAATGAAAGTCCGTGGTGGCCCACCCGGGGGAGGAGGTTTGGCAGCCAATCTGTGGGCCCTCTCCACCGCAAAGGAGAGGGAGAACTCAGTCCGGCCGAACGTGGTCACCAGCAGGTTTTCCAAAAATCTCGGCGGGTCCCTGCCCTCCACACCTTCAGGGAGGCCCACAAAACGAAGGTTGCACCTCCGGAGGCGGTTCTCCATGTCGTCCTGCTTCGCCAGGACCACGGTGAGCTGATGTTGGAGCTGTTCCACCGCCACCTGTAATGGCGGTATGTCATCCTCCACGTGGCCGACATGGGTCTCCGCCTCCGTGAGCCGATCCCTAAGCTTCTGCATGTCCTGTCGGAGGAGTGACACGTCCACCTTCACCTCCTCAATCTTGCCCGTCAAGGAGCTTTTACAATCCGAGATGGCTTCGAGGACACGCGCCGTATCATCCGCCGCCGAGTCAGTGGGGGCAGAGGTGCCGGCGCCATCTTCCTCCGCACCCTCCTTGTCATGCTGGTATTTGGCCAGCTTAGCGGCCGCTTCCGAGTTTTTCTTCGACGGCTACAGCAGGTATGAGAAAAAACCAAGCCCAGTGATCGGGGAGAAAATAGGCAATAGAAGCCCCAGGATAGTTAGTAGCGGATTCTTAGCGAGCGGAGCTCCCGCAGAACACTCCTCACACCATGCTGTCCAGGCCACGCCCCCAACAACCCCCATTTTTACAAAGGTGATGGCAAGCAGCATTACTCCTGTCATTCAGGCACTGACATGCTCTCAGTGCACCCCTATGGCGGGTGTCACCCAGGAGTAGGGGGACCACATTTCCGAACTACAATTCATCAAAATCAAAATTATAATTTCTCCAATCACAAGCAGGGGGTGGGGATTGTGCTCCTCCATGCATTCCCAGCCAGGGCAAGTACTGTCATTGAGTAAAGCAATGATGTGATGGCCTTTTTTGGGGGCATCAGATTAGCCCGGGGGGGGGGGTAGCTGTGTTAGTTTCATTCCGGGACACTGTATTGTCCAGGAATGATGGTGTCTCTGGGTCAGACCTGCAAAATGCGGGACTGTCCCGGGCAATCCAAGACACGTGGTTACCCTACCCAGGAGCAGTCAGCACCCCCATAGCAATGCCCCTGCCCCAGAGCCTGTCCCTAAATTACACAGGTACTCATTCATGGTGGTTCAGCATGGGCAATTTATTGTTACAGCATGTGGGGTGTCAGAGATAAGGCAGTTATTAGGCAGTTTGTGTTGGCTGAATTTCTTGCACTGCATTGCAGTTTGTGGGACCACAAAACATTCTGGCCGGTTAAAGGACCACTTGAAAGCTTGAGTATCTAATGACGAACTACTACATAACCAGCCTGAGGACATTTGTCAGTCATGCTATGTGTGTCATTTTGCCTGGTGAGGTGAAGCCAGCAGGATAGTGCTGTTAATACACACAATCATGCCTTTTTGAATATGGCATAGGGTCAGCCAACTCTCAGGCTGGGCCTGGCCTACTGTTTATTTCCTCCAGTCATACGAGCTGCAAAAAAAGCATAGTAATATTTACCCTAGGATATTGCAAATGCTCTTGTAGCGCCCCCTTGCGTTTAGCACGAGTATTACGCTTTAAAAAGAATAGTTGATTGGGAGAGTTACTTTACTCCCAATTGTGATTGTTAGATTTGTGACCTGCATCGTTCTGGAAAGGCTCTCTGGCTCAGACTGCATTCTGAGGACGCAAGCTGTCATTGGCCGGCAGTGGGAGCTAGAGGGATTTCTGGCGGATTGACATTTTCCCTCCCGCTGGGCATGCTGGGGAGGGGTTTATCTGAGAGAAGGTCAGCTGTTCGGGGTTCTCTTTTGCGTTGACTGCGAGGGGTCCCGGAGCTGGGGTGCGGCATCCACCTTTAGGGTGTGCGCACCCAGGGACCCCGTCTGGCCAGGTTCCGGGCCTTCCTGAGTCTCGGTCGCAGACAAATCTGGGGGGACTCCAGTGGATGACTGGGTTCCTGAGCACCGTCGAGAAGATCCGGCACCCAAGCCACAGACAGGTACGTTTTGCTGTCACATGGTGCCGGATGCGCAGATAGCTGCTGGGAGGATTTGCTCTGTTCATATTTCAGCAAATTATCTAAATTACACTGGCCTGTGGCGGAGGCCTAAAGTCGGGTTGGTGAGTAATACCCGTTCCTCCCAGCCTACATCTGAGCGGCGACGTGAGCAAATTTGCGTTGTTCACAGCTGAGTTTTGCTGTGCATTTATCCAGGCCTGACACCAAGAGTCTCTCCTTCTTCATCAACCTGTCCTTTTATCGAGTTGATGTTCGGCTGTGTTGGCCTGGAAGATTAAAGCATTGAGAAAATCTTTATTGCCTGTCTGGACATTCGATTTACTGCTAAGTGTTTCTGGTGCATCCTTAGACCAAGTGAGGGTAACTTCAACATGCCGATCCCATCATCAAACCAGCGGCCCTTTCGGGAGTGACGCTACACGTGGGGGCTCGTCCGGGATGTCGGCTGTTGCCCTTGGCAACCAGAAGTGAGTGTCTAGACTGTGTGTTGGACTGTCTGGAGAGCTGGGAGCTGTTCCCATCTCGCTGAGCTGGGGCGGATGTGCGGTTTGGCACGCGCCTGCAACGTGTCCGGACAAGTTCTGTTTGATGGGAAGAGTCGCCTTCCCCTGCGTGAGATGTGCACTGAAGATTTTGCACCAAGTGAGTGAAGTCACGGCCATCTGCGTGCCAGAAGGAGAAGAGCATCATTTATTCTGGTGTGATGATGGCTGTCCCCCGACCACCGGGAATTGCTACTCAGAGATTGAGGACTCCCATTACTGTATCAGGGATTTTTGATGCTTTTGTCCCGGTCGGAGTGTCTGTGACGGATACAGGTGTCGGGCTGGCCACCCGGGGACAGTTTGTTCTCCTGTCCAGTGGGGGTACTGAGGTACTGGGCCTGATTACCGTTGTGGGGACCTTTCAATGAAGATCCAGCCTTTCGCCCAATGCCAGACGTGTCAAGCCTACTCATTTGAGGCTGTGTCACCCACATTGGCCCCAAAGGAGTACCGAGTAAATCCTCTTACGGCCGCGCTTACCACGGAGGTGGAACCTACATGGCCGGCACCATCCCCATCGGTGTCGGTTGTGGATCCAGGAGTCAGAGACCCGAAGGTGATCTCCATATCGTCTACTCTGACTCTGCCATCGGTGGCCTCGCCACCTTCCTTGCTGGAAGCGAATCCCGAGGATGTTCCGGAGTTGGAAAGTGTTTTATCCAGTGTGTCGAGTTCATCAGATGTGACAAACCCTCGAAGTGAACCCGCTTCGGAAACGACAGAATCTTCTTCTACGCCCTCCTGCTGGCACGCTTGTACAAAGAGGAGGCCCAAATCGGATTCCTTCGGCTGTGATCGAGACCTGCCCGTCGGAAATTCTCCATCCCTTGAGGAGTGGTGTTTAACGAACTTTAATTTATCCTCGGACAAGCTGGCGAATGATGACTGTGATCCTCGTTTGGAGCCAAAGAGCCTGGAGGAGTCCAGTGTCCTCAGTGATGCCCGCGGAATGGATAACTGTTCCGCTGAGACTGGGTCAGAGGAACCCGGCTGCTCATCCATGGAGGTTCCAAGTTTGACCTGGGGAGTGGGTGAGTCAACTTTTACTACAGTTGCTGCTCTTACCACTCCTGTGTCTTTGAATGTGCCTGATTTGAGAAGGGCCCCGGGTTGCATTGGTCTTGCCGGGTCGCAGGGACCCGAAGACTCTGCCTAGACTGGCTCGGTTGTAGTATGAAGTGTCTCGGAAAGTCGCTACTGAGTATGGGTATGAGTACCCCTATGTGCCTCCTTCCCTCCTTTGTCAAATCGATCGGGAATGGGAGACTTCGTGTCAGGAGGCCATTTGGTCGTATCTGAAGGCACCCTGTGTTTTCGTGGGTGCCGACCCAAAGTTGTCTAAATTGAAAGCCAGATTTGAGGAGTGCTAACACAACTGGAGTTGGGGTCGTCACCTTTTCCAGGACCGTGTCATGCTGAAATGTCCCGGTAAGGAAGACAAAATCTTCAAGGTAAAAATCACTACCCCGGGGGGAGGTATTATTTGGCTGCCAGACCCCCGATTCAATCGTTAAAAATAATCCAGGTAGCTTTTGCTGTGAATTGGGAAGTTACGGACAAGTATGCCCCCCAGTTCCATTAAACTGTTTTTTTTTTTCCTCTCCTGTTTTTATTTTTTTCTTCCTTTCCCCCCTTCCCCTCCGGGACCACAAAGACTTTTTGTGTAATAAACTTTCGGGAGGGGTTTGGGTTCAGTCAGTTAGAATAGGGAGGACCCTTGTACAGATGATATTCTGGAAGTCATCGAAATCCAAGAAAAGAAGAAGCGGGACATGTCTATTTTATCTCTTTGCAGCTACTTCCGCACCTTTTTGAGCTTGTGTGGATTGTTGCAGTACCAGGACGCTGACCACTGGAGGCAGTGTTCTGCACTGCGGAAAGAAAAGTGGAAAGTTTAAAAATGACAAGGAAACATAGTATGCTGGATTCATTGCATCTTCATGCTCATGTTTTTTTTTTGTGTATATGTATATATGTGGTACTTATTGTGATATAGCCTCTCGGGTGCGGAGGGAAACTTTGTGCTCTGGCTTGAGTCCACAGCTTCACTCCTGCGCCGGGAGAATAGATATAGATACTGTTTTCTTTTTAAGGAAAAGTAAAAATTTATATTTTGTGGTTTATTTTTACAGGATTTTGGAATCTCTCGTCACCGATGCTGCCGAGACTGGGTAGCTAGGTAGATGGGACTGTGAGATATGTTTATATGTAAATTGATATGTGTACTTTATTGTTGTTTTCTTTTCTTCCTTCAGTCTCTTTAAACGGATGTCAGGCCAGCATTCAGGTTAAATGCTCTGGACACTGGGGACAGTGTCTTTTTCGGGGAGGGGTGTGTGTAGCGCCCCCTTGCCCCATGCGAGTATTGCGCTTTAAAAAGAATAGTTGATTGGGAGAGTTACTTCACTCCCAATTGTGATTGTTAGATTTGTGACCTGCATCGTTCTGAAAAGGCTCTCTGGCTCAGACTGCATTCTGAGGACGCGAGCTGTCATTGGCCGGCAGTGGGAGCTAGAGGGATTTCCGGCGGATTGACTCTTCCTCAGCAGCCGATTGGAACGTTTTCCCTCCCGCTGGCATGCTGGGGAGGGGTATATCTGAGAGAAGGTCAGGTGTTCAGGGTTCCCTTTTGCATCGACTGCGAGGGGTCCCGGAGCTGGGGTGCGGCATCCACCTTTAGGGTGTGCGCACCCAGGGACCCTGTCGGTGAGGCCCGCCTAGCCAGGTTCCGGGCCTTCCTGAGTCTCGGCCGGAGACGAATCTAGGGGGACTCCAGTGGATGACTGGGTTCTTGAGCACCGTCGAGATGATCCGGCACCCAAGCCACAGACAGGTACGCTTTGCTGTCACATGGAGCCAGGATGTGCAGATAGCTGCTGGGAGGATTTGCTCTGTTCGGATTTCAGCAAATTATCTAAATTACACTGGCCTGTGGCAGAGGCCTAGAGTCGAGTTGGTGAGTGAGACCTGTTCCTCCCAGCCTACATCTGAGCGGCGACGTGAGCAAATTTGTGTTGTTTACAGCTGAGTTTCGCTGTGCATTTATCCAGGCCTGACACCAAGAGTCTCTCCTTCTTTATCAACCTGTCCTTCTTTTATCGAGTTGATGTTCGGCTGTGTTGGCCTGGAAGATTAAAGCATTGAGAAAATCTTTATTGCCTGTCTGGACATTCGATTTACTGCTAAGTGTTTCTGGTGCATCCCTAGACCAAGTGACTTCAACATGCCGATCCCATCATCAAACCAGCGGCCCTTTCGGGGGTGACGCTACACTCTGAAGTGCTTTTAAAGGACTACTGGGTCCAAGGAGCCAGAGGAAGAAGCCTCTGAGGAGAAGGGACTATGCTGTCAACAATATAAAAGACACAGGGCAACACCACTAACTTCAGCATATATCCCCATCATGCATCCTCCCCGGGTGCCAGATGATTGGCCCAATGTGCTATGAGGGATTTGTAGCATCCCTACCCATGCTTGTTTGAACACATTCATAGTTATGTGTACTCTGCCAATGACAGCATGGTTGGCACAGACACATTCCATGTGCTCATGGAGGGCAGGGATAGACTACTAGGCAAAATATTGAACAAGGGATGCTTGTGCATGACCAAGATCATTCTCATGCAGCAAGTTAGTGATTAATTCCACTATCTTGAAATGTACAGTTTTTAGGGCTAATGCCTTGTACACACAACTGGTTTTCCCAGCAGGAAAACTGGCATGAGAGCTGTTGGCTGGGAATCCCAGCCGTGTGTATGCTCCATCGCCGTTTTCCCACCAGGAAAACCGCCGGGTATCCCGGCGGGAAAAATGAGAACGTTTCCTTTTTTCCCGTCGGGATTCCCGGTGGTTTTTAACCTGGCAATTTCCCTATGGGAAACACCATTATGGAGCATATACATGGCCGGGATTCCCAACCAAAGCTCTCATGGCAGTTTTCCTGCCGGAAAAACCGGTCGTGTGTAGGGGGAAAAAGTTAGCGGTTCTCGTTTTTCCCAGCAGACTTTTTACCGCCGGGAAAATTGATCGTGTGTACAAGGCATATGGCAGGATAAGCAGAATCCCATAAGGAAGTGATAAGTGACTAAACATGTCAGGGGCGTGGCTACATGGACATCAATCTTACTGACGTGAGACACCGCTCGCTGAGAACAACACACTGACACCGAGAGCAGGGGCTTTGGAGTGGGTGAGAGATACACTACAAATGCACATTTCAGGTCTGCCGCGGTCGCAGTGTGCTGCTGAGCCATCTTGATTTGTTTGCTGTGGTTATTCATTTGATGCTGATTTGAATCGTTTGAAATGTGAGTGCAATTATTGAAGCGTTGGTGTGATGTTTAATAAACTGGTTGAAACTGTATTACGCTATTTGGAGCACTTTCTTATTTTTCACATATGGAGACACCTTGATTTGAATCACGGTGATACAGTGGAAGGGCGTTTTTAACTCAGGTGTGGTTTAAATTACCTTTGAGCCAAAACACAAGAAGGGGAGGCAGTACAAGCCGATGAGTGCGTTTTTCAGAGGGAGAGGTGTCACAAGCACGTTGGAGTCATGGAAGATTTAAAGATTTTAAGTGGATGTAAACCCCCCCCAAAAAAATTTTTTTTTTGATGTCACAATGTAGGGTATAAGATTTCCTATCATCTGTGCCCAGTCTTGCCACACAGAGTTAATACAACTCTGAGTAATCCTCTTTTAATGTTCAGTGAAAATGAACAGCCTTCCAGATAAAAACCTGCCTAAATAAAAAGTTTGTTTTCTCTCTTCCTGCTTTGAGTGACAGGTTATTTACATATCTAGCTTGGACATGTTTATCATATGTTATGTTATGTTTATCATAACATGAGGTATAAAAAATGAGAAATCCACCCCTCCCCCACATAACACATCCTGGTAATATACAATGAACTTTGGATCACCTCATGTTATGATAAACATGTCCAAGCTAGATTTGTAAATAACCTGTCACTGAAAGCAAAAACAGAGAAACAGACTTGATAATTTGGCAAGTTTTTATCTGGAATTCTGTTAATTTGCACTGAACATTAAAAGAGTATTACTCAGCGCTGGATTAACTCTGTGTGGCAAGACTGGGCACAGATGATAGGAAATCTTATACTCTACATTGTGACATAAAAAAAACAATTTGGGGGTTTACATCCACTTGAACCACTTGTCAACTGCCCGCCGTCAAATGACGGCGGACGGAGGACTCCATTGTTCATATGACGTCCTGTCATTTAAACCTGCACCCGTCGCGTCACTGAAAACCCTGTGCGTGTGCCCGGCATAGGGACACAATCGGGACACAATCGGTAACCTCCCCCAGTCACCCCCCTCCCCCTACAGTTAGAACTAGGACATACATTTAACCCCTTCCCTGCCCCCTTAACTCCTTCCCTGCCAGTTACATTTATACAGTTATCAATGCATATTTATAGCATTGTTCACTGTATAAATGTAAATGGTCCCAAAAATGTGTCAAAAGTGTCCACTATAATGTCCCAGTCCCAAAAAAAAAAAATCGCAGATCGCCGCCATTCCTAGTAAAAAAATAAATAAAAAAAATCATAATTATGTCCCCTATTTTGTAGGCAATATAACTTTTGCGCAAACCAGTCACTATACGGTTATTGTGATTTTAATTTTTAACTTTTTTTTACCAAAAATATGTAGAAGAATATGTATTGGACTAAACTGAGATAAAAATATATATATTTTTTTTTTAAATGGGATATTTATTATAGCAAAAAATATTGTGTATTTTTTCAAAATTGTCGCTCTTTTTTTATTTATAGCGTAAAAAATAAAAACCGCACGGGCGATCAAATACCACCAAAAGAAAGCTCTATTTGTGGGGAAAAAAAGGACGATAATTTTGTTTGGGAGCCACATCGCGCGACCGCACAATTGTCAGTTAAAGCGACGCAGTGCCGGAAGCTAAGATTTTGTCTGGGCAGGAAGGGGGTGTAGGTGCACAGTAGGCAAGTGGTTAAAAAGATTGAACCTTTTTTCCATTCAAATGGGCCGGTGTAAGCCTGGGTAATTCAAATGTGAATGAGGTGGGCGTGTTTTATGGTAATGTATTGTGACCCCACGTTTTTTACGTTTTTTTTAACTGTGCATGCGCCGACCGTGGACGTATCCCAGTGCGCATGCTCCAAATTATGACGCTTTGATGCATTGTTTTCGACGTGAACGTAATTGACGTAAATCCCCATTCACGGACGAGTTACGCAAATGACGTGAAATCTGAAAAATTTGACGCGGTCCCGACAGCCTAACTTAACATAGGATGCGCCATCTTTTTGGTGGTTTATCTTACGCTGGAAAACGCCTTACGTAAACGGCGTAAATTCACTGCGTTGGCCGGGCGTACATTCAAGCAAAAAATTTGTTTGAACACGCAAACACCGTTAAAGACTATGGGACACACATTTTAAAAGGCTAATATGTAATTTATTGCCATAAAAAGTGTTTGGGTACCCGGGTCCTGCCCCAGGGGACATGAATCAATGCAAAAAAAAGAATTTCTTTTGGGAGCAGTGATTTTAATAATTCTTAAAGTAAAACAATAAAAGTGAAATATTATAGTAGCGCATGTTTCCCATGCTTAGAAAAGTCCCTGCAAAAAAATGAAATTTCTAAAGGAAAAAAAGTAATTTAAAACTACTCCCGGCTATAATGAATTCCCGGGCCCCGGCAATACAGAGAAAAGTAATTGAAAAAAAAACAGCATGGGTTGCCCCTTAGTCCATTACTAGGCCTTTTAGGGAAACCTGCGACACACCAGAAGAGGTGGGGTCACCTCTACACGTCATTGGGTAACCCCGGGCTTTCTCCTAGTCTTAGAGGGGGAGGGGCAACCCTAACATTTGAGGGGTGGCCCCGCCCTCAGCTATAAAAGAACTATCACACCGAGAGAGCACTATCGTTCCTAGCGTCTGTTTTTTTCTGAATCGCTCGAGAGCGGATTACTTTGTTGGAACCTTTTTTTTTTTTTTACATTTTAATAAAGGACTTGTCCCAAACCGTTTCTTGTGGTTTTTAACATTATGACACTTTTTTGTGAAAATGGTAGGGGTACAATGTACCCTGTTACCAATTCACATAGGGGGGAGGCATCTGGGGGTCCCCTTTGTTAAAGGGGACTTCTAGATTCCGATAAGTCCCCCGCCCACAGACCCCCACAACTACTGTGCAAGGGCTGTGGGGATAAGGCCTTTGTCCCCATCAACATGGTGACATCCTCCCCATGTTAAGGGCATGTGGCCTGGTATGGTTCGGTGGGGGCTCTCTCTTCCCCCCTATTTTCCTGCGGCCTGCCAGGTTGCATGCTCAGATAAGGGTCTGGTATGGATTTTTGGGGGGAACACCACGCCATTTTTTTTAAATGATGCAGGGTTTCCCTTAATGTCCATACCAGACATGAAGGGCCTGATATGGAATTTGGGGGGACTCCATGCTTTTTTTTTTTGGTTTGTGGTTCCCCTTAATATTCATACCAGACCCAAAGGGCCTGGTATTGGACTAAGGGGGAACCCATGCTGTTTCTTTTCAATTACTTTATCTGTATTGCCGGCACCCGGCAATTCATTATAGCCACGAGTAGTTTTAAATTACCCTCTTTCCTTTAGAAATGTCATTTTGTGCAGGGACTTTTCTAAGCAGGGCAAACATGTGCTACTTTACAGGCATACTATAGATACCCCATGTACGAAATTTAAAGGAATATTTCACTTTTATTGTTTCACTTTAAGCATTATTAAAATCACTGCTCCCGAAAATAAAAGCAGTTTTTAAAACTTTTTTTGCATTGATACATGTCCCCTGAGGCAGGACCCAGGTCCCCAAACACTTTTTATGACAATAACTTGCATATTAACCTTTAAAATTAGCACTTTTGATTTCTCCCATAGACTTTTAAAAGGTGTTCTGCAGATTTTCGAATTTGCCGCAAACACTCCAAATTGTTTGCTGTTTGGCGAAGGGGCGAATAGGCGATATTTGAGTCGAACTCATGTTTGACTCGAACAGATAGCCCACCCCTACTGCTTAGGATGGTGTGGTTGACCACCACTTTGTCCTGCAGAACCTGCGGCTCCCCTAATACCACTGCATACAGAACTTTTGTCTCTCCCCTTTAGGCATGCTTGATGTTTTTTTATTTAAATAAAAGGTATTGCCTATGCAGCACACCCCCTATGGAGCCACAAGCGAACTGGGATCCCTCACCCTGCACAGTCAAGCACATCAACTTTTTACAGGCACTCTTGAGTCAGAGAAAAACCTGTGATTTTGTTTTTGTTATTTATTGAGGGATAATAACTTGGATAGGTATTGGATTTTCTGGGATAACCATATGACTTCAACAACAAGTTTAGGGACAACTTTTCCTATATACAGTCTCTATATAGAGCTCTTCTTCTTCACTCCAGCACACTCTTGCTTGCACAACATAACTGGAACACTGTGTATACCTGACAGTCACTCGGTCAGATAAGGCAATAGCCCATTACAGACAGGAACCCGAGGCCCCTTAGCTGTGTAGTACAATTTCAGTGTCCAGCTTGCATCATTCCTGTGGCTATTGATCCTAACACCACCTCTTCAGGCACTGCCAACCCACCTGACTGCAGCTGCCCCTTTCACTATCCCTCCAGGCTAACTTCTCCCTACAGTCCTCCAGACTGACACTTATTAGCCCACCTGGCTAACTCTCAAGAGATCTCTCAGACATGCTGAACTACTCCTGTCTTTTCTCACATGCCTCAAGGAATTGTTTCCTCCTGTGTTATTTGGTAAGAATCTTCCAGCACCCAAGCCCCAGGCCTGAGCCATCCCCCCGGACTACAGGGCACCCTCAAGGGCCACCTACAGCCTCCTCAGTACTCCATCTCCATCTTGCACCTGACTGCCCCTCCTGGCATGACATATGGATATTTATGAGATGGCCTGCCTCCTGCCAGCCCTTTACAGGGGATTGGCTTAGCATACAGTAAATATTCCAAGCAGCCCCTCCTAAACTATGCCCACTGTGTCTAGAACATTCTTTAATGTCCCAGAGAACAAAGAGAGGTACGAACAAAGCTGTTAGGATGAGTCACACAAGCCCTGAACTAAAGTAACCCTGACCAAGATTACCAGCTCAGGCTTAGTCCTGAGCTAGCTATGTTTTCCCTGCCCCAACAGACCTACACTAACAGGGATAGCACTACCATTTGGCAGACTAGGCACTGATAATCAGAATATACAGCCAGAAGTGTCATAAATCAGTGTCAGCAATTAGTACCCACCAGTGCCAGCAATCAGTGCACACCAGTGGCCATCAGTACCAGCAATCAGTGCCTACCAGTGCCACCAATTAGTGCCCATTAGTGATGCCAGTCAGTGCTGCCCAGAGTGCTGCCTATCAGTGCTGGCCATCAATGCCCATCACTGATGTCTATCAGTGCCGCCTATCAGTGCCCATCAGTGCTACCTGTCAGTGCCCACCAGTGCCACCTATCAGTGCCATCAGTGCCGCCTATCTGTGCTTATCAGTGCCACATATCAGTGTTCATAAGTGCAGCATATTAGTGCCTTCTCATCAGTGCCACCTAATCTGTATTGTAGGGGGTTCTGCCTGTATTGTAGGGGGAGGGGGTTTTGTATTGTGGGGGGGTTCTGTAATGTGTTCTGTATTGCGTGGAGGGGGGGTCCTGTATTGTACGGGGGGCTGCAATGTAGGGGTGGATCAGTATTATAGGACACTGTATTGTGGGGGCTCTGTATTGAAGGGGGTCTGTATTGTGTTCTGTATTGTGGGGGGGAGGGGGTTCAGGGGGTTCTGTGTTGTAGGGGGTCTGCACTGTTCGGGTGGACCTGCAACAGTTCTGTATTGTAGGGGGGAGGGGGTTCTATATTGTGTGGACTGTATTGTAGGGGGTCTGCACTGTAGGGGTGGAGTATTATGTTCTACATATCTGTATTGTAATTGTAGGGCAATTGTAGGGGGAGGGGGTTCTGTATTAGGGGTCTGCACATCTATAAAGGGGGTTCTATTGTGGGGGGGTTCTGTACTGTATTATAGGAGAGTTTAATAGGAGGGGGTCTTCTCTGTAGAGGTGAAAAAGGGGGTTCTGTATTGTAAGGGAGGTTTGTACTATAGGGGGATGTCTGCACTGTAGGGGGAGACTGTAGGGAGGTCTGCGTGACATGCAAGAAAAACATATAGGTGTCTAGAGCTGTGGGGGGCTGTGTAATGTAAATGCGTATAATGTAACGGGGTCCAGAGGTGCAGTTGTTACACAGTCGTGAAAAAAAAAAAAATCAAACAAACATGTCATACTTACCTCTACTGTGCAGTTTGTTTTGCACAAAGTGGCCTTAAACGTACTCTTCTGGTGTCCCACAGCGGCTCTTGCGGCTCCTCCCCGCAATAGATAACCCCCTCTGGGAAGCTCTATTCCAAGGAGGTTACCTTGCAGGCATTCTCCGATGTCATACACCCGGCGTACATAGACCCTGCTTCCCGGCGGCCGTGTCATTGGATTTGATTGACAGTAGCTGGAGCCAATGGCTGTGCTGCTATTAATCTATACAATGAAGAGTCTAGAAGCCATGGGGAGAATGATGTGGAATTGAGCCCACAGAAGTTTGGGGCTCAGGCAAGACGTCCTCGGCTTTCCGCCGCTACTGCGGGCCCCCAGGGGCCCGCAGAGTGGCGATCGGGGATCCGGTGTGTCCCTCGGCGGAGCGGCTTAGGCAGGCCGCGGAGGTTCCGGTGTAACATACCGGATTCCTGTTGCAGAGCCCCGGGGGCGCACAGCACGGCGATCGGGGATCCGGTGTGTCCCTCGGGACACAGCCGATCCCCGATGGGGGAATTGTAGCAGTGAGCGGCTGTGATGCAGAGCGGCGCAGTGACGTGCACGGTGACCGTGCGCTCCCCTGGGGGCGCGCAGTGCGGCGATCTGGGTTGAGGCTGTTGGATACACATGGATACAGCCCAGCCCAGATCAGAGTAAAGAGCCAATGACAGCAGGTCACTAAATGTAAACACAACACTGTGTGTGTGTAACTTACTATTGCTGTTCTCCTCTTCACACACATATCCAGTGTGAGGAGGAGATCAGCAACAGTGAGTTACACATCTGTAAAACACTAAAAAGTACCACTGTGCCCAGATTGCCCCCTCTAAATAAAGAGTAACTGTCCCCGCCACTTCACCAGGAGTATCCACCACGCCACCAGTGTACCTGCCACCAGACTACCCGCCACGCCACCAGAGTACCTGCTACGCCACCAGAGTACCCGCCACGCCACCAGAGTACCCGCCACCAGAGTACCCGTCATGCCACCAGAGTACCCGCCATGCCACCAGAGTACCCGCCACCAGAGTACCCGCCATGCCAACAGAGTATCCGCCATGCCAACAGAGTACCCGCCACCAGAGTACCCGCTACGCCATAAGAGTACCCGCCATCAGAGTACCCGCCACCAGAGTTCACCGCCACCAGAGTACCCGCCACGCCACCAGAGTACCTGCCACATCACCAGAGTACCCGCGACCTCACCAGAGTACCCGCCACCAGAGTACCCGCCACGCCCCCAGAGTACCCGCCACCAGAGTACCCGCCATGCCACCAGAGTACCCGCCACGCCACCAGAGTACCCGCCATGCCACCAGAGTACCCGCCACGCCACCAGAGTACCCGCCACCTCACCAGGATTACCCGCCACCAGAGTACCCGCCATGCCACCAGAGTACCCGCCACCAGACTACCCGCCACCAGTCCATCAGGAGTACCCACCACCTCACCAGAGTACCCGCCACCTCACCAGAGTAACTGCCACCTCACCAGAGTACCTGTCCTTCAGGAGTACCCACCACCAGTCCACCAGAGTACCCGCCACCAGAGTACCCGCCACCTCACCATAGTACCTGTCCATCAGGAGTACCCACCACCAGTCAACCAGAGTACCCGCCACCAGAGTACCCGCCACCAGTCCATCAGGATTATCTGCCACCAGAGAACCCGTTTTCAAAACTGTAATAGGTGGTTGAGAAATGAGATTATAACGCCTGATGGTGCTACTTCAATGTTGGGCCTCTATGTGGCCAGGCTGTGTAAAAGTCTCACACATGTGGTATCACTATACTCAGGAGGAGTAGCAGAGTGTATATTGGGGTGTCATTGCAAGTATGCGTGTGATGTGTGAGAGAAATAACTTGTTATGACAATTGTGTGCAAAAAACAAACAAAAAATAAATAAACAATTTCCCCTTCAAGACTTATGGCAAAAAATACAACTTCAAAAAACTCACCATACCTCTTACTAAATACATTGGAATGTCTGCTTTCCAAAAAGGGCTCATTTGGGGAGTAATTGTACTTTCCTGGCTTGTTAGGGTCTCAAGAACTGACATAGGCCATCGGTACATCAGGCGTGATCAGATGTGATCATTTTTCAATGATTTGCACCATAGCTTGTAGACTCTATGGGCCAGATTCAGCAAGACTTGCGCTGGAGTATTTCGATATGCGCCGCGTAACTGTGAAGATGCGCCGTCGTTTCTATGTGGCCGTACCCACCAAACTAGATGCGCCCGAAAACGGGCCATTTCCGATCGGCTTAACTTTCCGGCGCCAGAGTCCCGTCAGCGCATAATTTCGTTTGGCGCATCAGTCGCGCCTATTGATTTCCCCTGCAAATATGCAAATGAGGGAGATTTCCCGATTCACGAACGGATTAGCACCATACGCTGGCTACATGCGCCGAGCGTATCTCGTCCGTCCGGCGCAAAGTTATTTCCACAAAAGGCTGCTTTATCTTTACTCCAGACGGTCACAGGTCAGCAGGAGAGCAGCTACAGCAGCGTTACCGACGATAAGAGCTAGCTGACCAACCACACTTGCAAGGACAACACCTCTGTGTGCCAACATGCCAGGGGCAATCGTGGTCCTAGAACTACTGATGGGTCCCCCGGAACGAAGGAGGCGGGCACGTGAGAGGATATACCGCACGCGCATGAGCCTCTTTGGCATGGGTGATGAGGAGGTGTATCGCCTCTTCAGATTCAGCCCTGATGCAATACTTGAACTAACCACAACCCTGCAGGATGACATCACCAGCAAGACACACCGCTCACAAGCAGTGCAGCCACTGGTGAAGGTACTGGCAACACTTCATTTCCTTGCAAGTGGATCATTCCAGCGTACAAGTGGAGTGGTGGCTGGGATGTCACAGTCCTCCGTGAGCAGATGTGTGCACCAGGTTGTCCCTGCAATCCTCAGACGCATGTCCAACCAGTTCATCAGACCAACCACTGAGGAGCTGCGGCTGAAGGCAATGACAGATTTCTACAACATTGCCAGATTCCCACGCACTGTGGGGGCCATTGATTGCACACATGTGGCACTCCAGCCCCCCAGTGCCACAGAGCACATATACCGCAATCGGAAGCATTGGCATTCCATCAACGTACAGGTGATAGCCGATGCCCAACGCCTCATATGGCACGTCCGTGCCAAACACCCCGGGTCCAGCCATGACAGCTTCATATACAATCAGAGTCCCATCCCAGCAGAATTCGAGCAGAACATGTATAGGGACAGCTGGCTGGTTGGTGAGTGACATGGGTGGCAGCCATGACTATCCCCTCCCGTGATGCACAACAGAAGTGGCACATGCATGACTAACATCCTCCTGTCTTTTCCCTTCCAGGTGACTCTGCATATGCACTGGGACCCCATCTAATGACTCCTTTCCGGAACCCCCAAACCAGAGGAGAGAGAAAATACAATGAAGCACACATCAAAACCCGTGCAGTGGTGGAGCAAACATTCGGGCTCCTGAAGTCCCGTTTCCGATGCCTGGATAAGTCTGGGGGGACCCTATTGTATTCCCCTACCTTTGTGTGTCGGATCATCGGTGCATGTTGCATTCTGCACAACTTTGCTATGAGAAAAGGCCTGCAGATTGACATACGTGATGACCTGACCCCCGACCCACACAGTCCCCACCTGCCAGAGGAGACCCAGTCTGCTGATGGAAGAGCAGTCAGGAGGGTCCTCGCCGTAGGCATCTTTGGACACTAAACCAAAACATTAATCACACAGACAATGCACGCGTGTACACCACTGATGTCCCTAGATCACACACACCACATGCACATCGCATTGGATTAGCCCAAGTCCAGCATGTAGGACTTGAGAGCAGCAACGCCAGCGTCAAGGCCCCAATGATGTCACTGTCCATTCATACACCTTTCACACGTCATTCATACAGCCGTGGGGTTAACTTCACCACCACGGCCGAGGGTGACACCCCTTACTGTCAGGAGTGCCACCCCCTCACATTCACACACCATTCACACTGCAACGTGTGCAGTATCAAAAAATAAAATATCTCATAACCTGAGTATAAATCAGAACAAAAAATAAAAATCTCATAACCTGAGTATAAATCAGAACAAAAAATAAAAATCTCATAACCTGAGTATAAATCAGAACAAAAAAAAACTAAATCATCGGGGATGCCGGGGGCTCCTTCTTGCCGAACCTCTCTGGCTCCTCAGCTGCCTGGATGGAGTGGGTGGGGGTGGGGGGGCATCTGGAGGTGGCTGATCCCCGGGTGGGCCACTCCTGGCAGGTGTGGCCTGCATGCCCTCCAAGGCCATGGCTATCCGGCCGAGGAAATTGTTTGTCTGGCCCTGCATCCTCAGCTGCTGGGCCTGCATCCTGAGCTGCCGGGTCACTTGGTAGTGTTGGGCCCGCCGACTCAGCCTCCCCTGGTCCTGGATGGCAGCACTGTTTCCATGGATGGCAGCAGTGTTGGCCTGGATGGCTGCAGTGAGGTGCCTAATATCCCCCTGCACCTCCCCCAAACTGGTCACCACTGCAGCGCAGTTGCAGCTGACATCCTGCACTGCGTTGCTTATCTGGGCAACGGAGCCCAGGCTGTCAGCCACTTTCTCAAAGTGCCCAACTAGTTCCCCCATTTGTTGGGTCTGTCTGGCATGATTCCTCGCCAACTGGCCCTGGACAACATCCGACACCCCCCCTGGTCTTCTGGGTCGCCTTCCTGGGGCCAGAAGATGGTTGTCCCCTGGAGAGGGGGAGGAGTCCTCCAACACTAAAGAAAAGTCCTGCTCTGCCACAGCAGGATCCTCCACAACCACCTCGGCAGGTGTGGTGTGGGCACTCTCCTCCTCCACCTCGGTGTCTTCACCACCCAGGGGCTCGGGCACATGATGGCGTTGGGGGGATAGGGGTGGACTGGCCGCTGACAGATGATGGCCCAGCTCCGTCATCTGTGGATGACACAAAGCAGACACATGTTGGTGGTCCCACACACTTGGCACATGTACCCTCCTCCCCCCCCAAATGCAACACATCAAATAGGGGATAAAAAACACTTACCTGTCCTGGAGCCTTCCTCCATGGAGTCATAGCCAGGGACCCCCTCCACCTGCTCCCTCTCCAGGCAGCGAGAGACCACCTCCTCCTCTGCGGTCAGGGTGACCGGACATGGGGGACCACCACCTGTGCCCCTCTCATGCCTCCTGATGGTGGCCACCTTGCCTTGGACCTTGCGCCGCAGATCATTTTTTTTTTTTTTGAATGTCACCAGCAGTCCGGGTGGAGTACCCTAGCACATTCACCCTGCTGGCAATGGTGTCCAGGATGCCCTGCTTCCTCTCCCGGCTGGTCTTACGGCTTTTTTTGCCATGGAGAAAATGATTAAAACTCCATAGCGGATATGATCACAGACACCTCCTGTGAATTAAAGTTGAGGTTCCTCCTCTCTCTGGGGGTAGCGGGAGCAGCCATCACAGCACAAAAGTATCTTCCCTGGGGTGGGGGGAAACGGAAATACTTTTGCGCCGGAATGGCGTTTCCGCCTGCGCTTTTAAGCGCCCAACAGAAGGCATTGCGCTGACGTTTCCCGGGAAGTGGTGCCGACGGAAGTTGTGAGCATGCGCACAAGGGGGGCGAGTGGAGCCGCACTCACTGCGCATGCTCCGTGGATGATGCGCTGAACGTAAGCCTCTGCGCTGGGCTCCGCCCATCATTTACATGTGATCACACCCACTTCCACTTGCGTCGGGTTACGCCAGCGCATTATCGTTACTCTGGCGCAAGTTTACGCGCAACTGCTATGTGAATAACAGTACTTGCGCTGAAAGGGTCGTCAGAGTAACGTAAATGAGAAGCGTTACTCCAGAGCAAAGATGCTCCCATCTACCTGAATCTGGCCCTATAACTTTCACAGAGACCAAATAATATACACTTTTTGGGTTATTTTTACTAAAGATATGTAGTAGTATACATTTTGGCCCAATTTTATGAAGAAAAAAATACTTATTTGCAAAATTTTACAATACAAACTAAAAAAGTGTTTTTTTTTTTTCAAAAAAATCTCTCTTTTTTCGCTTATATTGCAAAAAATAAAAAATAAAACAGCGGTGATTAAATACCACCAAAAGAAAGCTCTGTTTGTGAGAAAAAAATGATAAAAATGTTGCTTGGGTACAGTGTAGCACGACCGCGCAATTGTCATTCAAAGTGTGAGAGCGCTGAAAGCTAAAAATTGGTCTGGTAAGGAAGGGTGTATAAAAGCCCGGTATTGAAGTGGTTAAATACCACCAAAAGAAAGCTTGATTTGTGTGAAGAAAATTATAAACATGTCATATAGTTACAGTGTGGCATCACTGCTTAATTGTCGTTCAAAGTGTGACAGCGCTGAAAGCTGAAATATGGCCTGGGCAGGAAGGGGATGTAAGTGTCCTCTAAGGCGGCGTACACACGACCGAGGTTCTCGCTAGAAACCAGCGAGAACCTCGCTGGGAGCTGCATTCCAGCGAGAACCTCGGCCGTGTGTACGCTCCTGGCTCGCCCCGCCCGTCGGGAATCCCATCGAGCGAATAGAGAGCAGGCTCTCTATTTGCTCGACGGCCCGTCGGGATTAATGGCTGGTTGCCATTTCCGACGGGCGGGTCGTCAATTTTGGCGGCCAGGCGAGAACCTCGACGGGCGCAACGATGTGTTCCGCCCGTCGACGTTCTCGTACGTGTGTACGGGGCTTAAGGTTTTGTCTATACATCAAGTCATACAGTAATGGGTATGAGAAAAATGTTCTTAATGTGCAGGGGTTAACCAGTTCTCTATGTTGCTTTAACTGGCAGGCATACAGTACATTTCAGGCCGCGTACACACGATCAAATTAATCTGCTGGAAACGGTCCGACGGACCGTTTCAGCAGACAAATTCGATCGTGTGTATGGGCGAGCAGACGGGAAACCCGTCCGTCCAACATGTCTGCTGGTTAGTACACTAACCAGCAGACATATCTGTCCGCACATGCGTCGAATGCATTCGACGCATGCACGGAAGTGTTTTACTTCCTGGTGACGGTGACGTGGCGGCGTCAACGTCACCGCCACGTCACCGTGCTGTCTGCCAGCGGGGATTTTGGTTTGATCGTGTGTACACGATCAAACCAAACTATCCCAGCAGACAAATCCGATCAAAACGGTCTGTCAGACCGATTTGATCAGATTTATTTAATGGTGTGTACGCGGCCTCACAGGGTGTGCCATAAAGGAAGCCAGACCTGCTAACAAAAAACACATTAGTCTTTCAGATGTGACATTTATATTATAAACAAATAAAATGAAAAATGCCTACAGTATTTGTTTTAATCAATGTTCTGTACACAAAATGTTAATGAGAAAGACAAGGAAGGGCGTCTTGCTGGAACATGAAGGATATGGAAGCTACCTCAATCAGGGTTCATTTGGCAGCAATGACATGCAAACATCCTGGAGAGACTCTGGCAGAGGCCATCACAACATTTACTTTTGTTGCATCAGACTTTGTTAAGTGAGAAAAAAGTTCCATTATTATAGAAATGGCAAAAGAAATGACCAGATCTTACATTTAAAATAAAAGTTTGTGAAAGAAAAATAAAAAAAGTCACCAGGGGACCCTTACTGCCTTGTATATAACAGTTGTCATTCCCCAGACTTGTCATTCAGTGGGTGACAAGCGAATGAGTGGGTGATGACAGTGATGGCATCTTTCCTTCTTTTGGTGGGACGTTGCCTGTTGGGCATTGTGCTTGGCATGGATCTGCATCACTGGATGACGTGATTGACAATGTATTTACGTGGGACAGTTTTTGTGGAGATTTGTATTTTTTTGATTAAGGACTTGTCAAATACATCCAACTTGTTTGTGACTGAGTAGGGGTATTATGTAGGGGAAGAAAATATCTGGGTGCCCCCTTAATGTTAAAAGTGGCTTAAACAGACCTCAAAATTTACACTCGCCTACTCGCGTATTGCGAGTAAATTTTGAGGTCTGGCGAGTGTGGGCTGCCTGGGGGGGGGGGGGAGAGCAAGGAGAGGAGAGTCGCGCTGCCGCCTGTTTGTTAATAGCGCGGGTCAGGAAACATTACAACTTTCAATTCAATAGCTGCACGTGTCATATACAGCGCTTCCCCCTTTTCCGGGAAACTTTTTTAATTGACAGATCATCACCCATCTCAGGATTGGATGGATGATCTGTCTATCAAAGTTTCCCGGAAAAGGGGGAAGCGCTGTATATGACACGCGCAGCTATTGGATTGAAAGTTGTAATGTTTCCTGACCCGCGCTATTAACAAACAGGCGGCGGTGGCTCGGCTCCTCTCCTACACAGGTAGGATCTAATGTGGGGGGACACCCGGCTGCAATGTGGGGGGGAATCCCGGCTGCAATGTGTGGGGGGACACCCGGCTGCAATGTGGGGGGGACACCCGGCTGCAATGTGAGGGGGACACCCGGCTGCCATGTGGGGAGGACACCCGACTGCAATGTAAGGGGGACACCCGGCTGCCATGAGGGGGGGACACCTGGCTGCAATGTGTGGGGGGGACACCCGGCTGCAATGTGGGGGGGACACCCGGGTGCAATGTGGGGGGGACACCCGGCTGCAATGTGAGGGGGACACCCGGCTGCAATGTGGGGGGGACACCCGGCTGCAATGTGGGGGGGACACCTGGCTGCAATGTGTGGGGGGACACCCGGATGCAATGTGGGGGGGACACCCGGCTGCCATGTGGGGGGGAGACACCCAGCTGCCATGTGGGGGGGACACCCGGCTGCAATGTGGGGGGGACACCCGGCTGCAATGTGGGGGCACTCCTGGGTGCAGTGTGGGGGGACACTCCTGGCATGCAGTGTGGGGGGACACTCCTGGCTGCAATGTGGGGGGGACACTCCTGGCTGCAATGTGGGGGGGACACTCCTGGCTGCAATGTGGGGGGGACACTCCTGGCATGCAGTGTGGGGGGACACTCCTGGCTGCAATGTGGGAGGGACACTCCTGGTTGCAATGTGGGGGGGACACTCCTGGCTGCAATGTGGGGGGGACACACTCCTGGCTGCATTGTGGGGGGACACTCCTGACCCGCGCTATTAACAAACAGGCGGCGGTGGCTCGGCTCCTCTCCTACACAGGTAGGATCTAATGTGGGGGGACACCCGGCTGCAATGTGGGGGGGACACCCGGCTGCAATGTGGGGGGGGACACCCGGCTGCAATGTGGGGGGGGACACCCGGCTGCAATGTGAGGGGGACACCCGGCTGCCATGTGGGGGGACACCTGACTGCAATGTAAGGGGGACACCCGGCTGCCATGAGGGGGGGACACCCGGCTGCAATGTGTGGGGGGGACACCCGGCTGCAGTGTGGGGGGGACACCCGGCTGCAATGTGAGGGGGACACCCGGCTGCAATGTGGGGGGGACACTCGGCTGCAATGTGAGGGGGACACCCGGCTGCAATGTGGGGGGGACACCCGGCTGCAATGTGGGGGGGACACCTGGCTGCAATGTGTGGGGGGACACCCGGCTGCAATATGGGGGGGACACCCGGCTGCAATGTGAGGGGGACACCCGGCTGCAATGTGGGGGGGGACACCCGGCTGCAATGTGGGGGGGACACCTGGCTGCAATGTGGGGGGGACACCCGGCTGCCATGTGGGGGGGGGACACCCAGCTGCCATGTGGGGGGGAGACACCCAGCTGCCATGTGGGGGGGGACACCCGGCTGCAATGTGGGGGGGGACACCCGGCTGCAATGTGTGGGGGGGACACTCCTGGCTGCAGTGTGGGGGGGACACTCCTGGCATGCAGTGTGGGGGGACACTCCTGGCTGCAATGTGGGGGGGACACTCCTGGCTGCAATGTGGGGGACACACTCCTGGCTGCAATGTGGGGGGGACACTCCTGGCATGCAGTGTGGGGGGACACTCCTGGCTGCAATGTGGGGGGGACACTCCTGGTTGCAATGTGGGGGGGACACTCCTGGCTGCAATGTGGGGGGGACACACTCCTGGCTGCAGTGTGGGGGGGGGACACTCCTGGCTGCAATGTGGGTGGGACACTCCTGGCATGCAGTGTGGGGGGACACTCCTGGCATGCAGTGTGGGGGGACTCTCCTGGCTGCAATGTGGGGGGGACACTCCTGGCTGCAATGTGGGGGGGGACACTCCTGGTTTCAATGTGGGGGGGGACTCTCCTGGCTGTAATGTGGGGGGACACTCCTGGCTGCAATGTGAGGGGGACACTCCTGGCTGCAATGTGGGGGGACACTCCTGGCTGCAATGTGGGGGGGAACACCTGGCTGCAATGTGGTGGGGGGAACACCTGGCTGCAGTGTGGGGGGGGGGAACACCTGGCTGCAGTGTGGGGGGGGGGACACCTGGCTGCAGTGTGGGGGGGACACCTGGCTGCAGTGTGGGGGGGAACACCTGGCTGCATTGTGGGGGGGAACACCTGGCTGCAGTGTGGGGGGGGGGGAACACCTGGCTGCAGTGTGGGGGGGAGGAACACCTGGCTGCACTGTGGGGGGGGGGCAACACCTGGGTGCAATTGTAGGGGGGTTAACACCTGGCTGCAGTGTGGGGGGGGTTAACACCTGGCTGCAGTGTGGGGGGGTTAACACCTGGCTGCAGTGTGGGGGGGAACACCTGGATGCACTGTGGGGGGGCACCTGACTGCACTGTGGGGAGGGAACACCTGGGTGCAATTGTGGGGGGGACTTTTGGCTGCAATTGTGAGGGAACTCTGGCTGCAAAATGGGGACACATGCTGCATTTTTGGGCACGGATAAAGTTGTTGTTAAGATTTATTTTTATAACTTAAATCTGCATAAAACATTTAAGTGCCATTTCATGAGATTTATGAGGGCGTATCTAGGGGCGGGATTGGGGGCGGGGCATGGTAGGGGTTGGGTGGGGCAACTGGGTTGGGTGGGGCGAGTACGCCTTGAGGCCTGGCTAGTAGATCAGGACTTGAAATTTTGAGCCCTGGCTTAGAGATTCAAAAAATCTCATCTTTAGACCCTCAAAATCACCATCCAGGGTTGTGATTTAGAGGTCCTTGTACTCAGCAACATGGTGAGGGCATATGGCCTTGTATGGTTAGGAGGGTAAGCAGCACAAGCTTGTACCTCTCCCATTTCCTGGTCAGCCAGGCTGCATACTCAGATTAAGGGTGTGGTATGGATTATTTTAGGGAGGCCTCACACTCCTTTTTTGTGTGCGATACCCCTAAAAATCCTTATCAGACTGTACGATTTTTTTTTTTAATTCTTGCTGTAAGAGGTGCTACAGTAAAAATGCAATTTCAAAGAGAAAAATGTTACAGTTTAAGGCGGCGTACACATGACCGAGGTTCTCGCTGGAAACCAGCGAGAACCTCGCTGGAAGCTGCATTCCAGCGAGGACCTCGGCCGTGTGTACGCTCTCGGCGAGCCTCCCGTCGGGAATCCCGTCGAGCAGAAATAGAGAGCACGCTCTCTATTTGCTCGACGGCCCGCCTGGATGAATGGCTGGTTGCCATTCCCGACGGGCGGGTCGCCGATTTTCGACGGCCGGCAGAGAACCTCGACGGGCGGAACGATGTGTTCTGCCCGTCGAGGTTCTCTGCCGTGTGTACGCGGCCTAAGCCCTTGTTCACAGTTCCAAATCACATTACAAGTCGCAACCAATTGCCTGCAACGGAACCAGTCATATCGCCGTGACTCATCTCACACCAAGGATGAAAAAGGTTCTTGCACTACTTTTTTTTTAGATTTCATTGTGACATACATAGACTTCTGTTAAATGAAATTGCAAGCATTGTTTAATATGTTCATTTATGGTTATGACTGCCAATATCCTGCAGAGTATCCTGCAATATCCTTGCTCTTTAATGGGACTGGTTCCTGTTATAAAAATGCTTATTTGTATATCCAATACTGATGTCATTTTTGTGATGGATGTATACAACATGGTTTTTGGAGTTGTATGGACTACTAGTACTGATCTACTGTACTGTTTGTTGTTTCTGTGGTTAAGGTTGTAACAGTTGTATATATTGAGAGAGGGGGGGGGAGAGAGGGGGGGAGGGAGAGAGCAATAAAAGCAATAAACATAATTTTTAATGAAATCGGCAGAGCAAATCTTACTGATCTACAGCTTTGAAATTGTGCTGAAGTAGGACAAAGCCACACCACTGTCAACCAGATCTACAGTGCTTTGCGAAAGTATTCGGCCCCCTTGAACTTTGCGACCTTTTGCCACATTTCAGGCTTCAAACATAAAGATATAAAACTGTAATTTTTTGTGAAGAATTAACAACCGGTGGTACACAATCATGAAGTGGAACGAAATTTATTGGATATTTCAAACTTTTTTAACAAATAAAAAACTGAAAAATTGGGCGTGCAAAATTATTCAGCCCCTTTACTTTCAGTGCAGCAAACTCTCTCCAGAAGTTCAGTGAGGATCTCTGAATGATCCAATGTTGACCTAAATGACTAATGATGATAAATAGTGTTGCTCAAGAATATTTGCATTGCGAATATTCGTTACGAATATTGCATATTCGAGTATTCGCGAATAACTCAAATATCGCTGTATTTTTTCAAATTTATTTTTAAAACAGATCACATCCTAGTGATCTCCATCGACGTCTAAAAGCATTGCTGGTATGATTAGAGACACTGGGCCGAGTAGCTGATGCGATCCTTTTATGCGAATATTCGGCAAAAGGAATATTGCGCGATTATTTTCTCCGCCCTTCTTTTGCATCAGAGCCAATCAGCGTTCTCCTACCACAGTTGTCAGAGGTTAGCAACCCCATAGCAACCAATAGGAAAAAAATGAGAAGACCACGTCCAGGTCTAGGGCGGAAAGAACTATTTGCCCAAAAATGTATATCCAAAAAAATAAATAAAAAAAGAGAGAAAAAAAACCCAATAAAGTCATTAGCTAGTCTATTTTGAATGTCTTCAGTGGTCTGCTGGGATCCACGAAAGTCCAACTGAGCTGGATTTTATACTATCTTTTCTGAGTCCTTACATCTCTAGCTGTGGTAATCTCTAATTCCATCCAGTTTGGAACTTCAAAAGCTTCGGACCCTAAAAACTGAAATACTTCTGGTAATTGTGCTGGGTCATGTAAGATAAAAGTTTCATCATCTCTCTTGATTGTCAGAGAGAGTGGATACCCCCATCTGTATGACCCCCCTTTTAGGCGTATGTGATCTAATAGAGGTTTTAATCTTCGCCGTCTTTCCCTCGTCTGGCGACATAGATCAGGGAATATCTGGATTTTATCATTATTTGACTCTATAGGTCCTTTTAACCATGCTGCCCTCATTATCTCCTCTTTGGTCCTATAGAAATGCACCCTGCAAAGGACATCTCTTGGGGGTTCTTGTGACCGTTTGGGCCCTGTAGGGACCCTGTGTACCCTGTCAAGCTCTATTTGATTTTCCGGGGGGTTGTCAAGTAGTTCATTAAAAATGGACATCACTCTTCCTCTTAGATCGGATGTGTTAATTGCCTCTGATATACCTTTCACCCGTATATTGTTCCTTCGATTTCTATTATCATTTTCTTCTGTTTGTAATTGTAAAGTTATCAATCTCCGGTGTTGAAGCCTAATTGTCTCCTCCAGTTGATCTAACCGTACCTCAGTTTGCCCTTGAGCATCTAAGCAGATATTGATCTTTTTATCTAGCCCTTCAGTACACACCCGTATCTCGTCCATTTCTTGTTTCAGGGGGCCCAACCATTTGCTCATCATCCCTTGGATATTCTCTTTAGTTGGTAGAGCACTTAACATTTTTCTAATATCCATCTCTTCTCTCTGATCCCCTCTCCCCTGTACGCTCAGACAGGTTTCTTTGTCATACCTTTGTGTCACACTGTTACTATCAGTGATACTATCTTCAAGCCCTTCATTTAGGCCCTCTGCTCCTTTTTCTTTAAGGCTATCAATAATAGAATCTTGATCGCCTCTATATGCCGCTTTATCCATGCTTTTGTCCATATTTGTCTCAGTCTCTAATATTATACGCTGGACAATATTTATATCTGGTGGAGATATCAATGGAAACGATAATTTACTCTGAACAGTTTTTCTCTCACCTGGCATATGGTGCTGTGTTCTCAGCGTCTCCAGCGATTCCAGCCATTCTGTTGGCTGCACTTTCACTTGGCGTACTTGACGGCTTTGCTTTAACAGTTTTAGCTGGTTCTCTGTTGTCAAACAATGTTGTGGTTCACTTTCGACTAGCCCCTCTGTGGCTGGGTAGGAAAGTACCTTCGCTCCACTGCTTCCCCCTTGGGACTGCAAGCGAGTGCTGTAAGAATGGGAGGAGAAGCTCAGCCCTCCCGCCTGTTTCCTCTGCCCTAGCATGAATCGCTCCACAGCTTAGTCCGTTCCACTCACTGTTCAGAGTCTCAGTGTGCCATCAATCGGATCGTCGGATTGTTTCCCTGTGTCCACGCAAGACAGATAGGCATGTAAAGACAGGTAAGATAGTTGCGGGACAGGTCTCCTGTTTGATCCAGCACGAGGTACGTAAGGGCAGGATAAGGCAGGATAAGGCACGTAAGGGCAGAGTCTGATTCTGATTCCTGCCTCCTACAGTGGGTCGGATGGATCCCTGCAGACCCCTACTTTGCGCTCCTCTGTGCTGTCCGTAGCGCCAGGTCAGATCAGCGTTCCTTGACTTGCCTTACGTAGCCCGATCATAGCCCGATCATAGCCCGATCACTAAGAGCTAGCTCCGCACTCCATGCTCCACGCTCCCCGCTCCCAGCACATCGATCGCCACTCAGTTTCAGCCCAGGTGCCGTGCTACTAACGAGAGCCTTGCTGGGACGCCTAGTTCCACTCACAGCGTCTCACACCGCCATGCTCAACCACGCCCCCCGCCTGGGGTGTTCCCTTGTCCTCAGATTACAGAGTGATTTGACACTACATTGTCTACTATTACTACTACTGCTGCTGCTCACGACACCTATGTCACAAGTTATTTGCCACTATATACTACTATTACCACTGCTGCTGCTGCTGTTCATGGCACCTCTTTCCCGAGTGATAAAACACTATATTGTCTACTATTACTACTACTGCTGCTGCTCAGACACCTATGTCACAAGTTATTTGCCACTATATACTACTATTACCACTACTGCTGCTGCTGTTCATGGCACCTCTTTCCCGAGTGATAAAACACTATATTGTCTACTATTACTACTACTGCTGCTGCTCAGACACCTATATCACAAGTTATTTGCCACTATATACTACTATTACAACTACTGATGCTGTCAAGTCTTGCCCAAGTGTTTAGATGCTATCTAGTACTATTACCACTACTGCTTGTAAATGTTGCCTGTGTGATAATTACATTATATTTTAATACTACTGCTGCTGCCTTCATGCTGAGTAATGCTTCATGACCTCTCTGGCACAGCGGATCCACCAACAGCCTCCCCTACAAGCTACCAGACCGTATCGTAACAGCAAGTGTGACTAAAACAATGAACTTTATGTTAAACCCTGGTTTGCGGCCTTTATACTGCAACCATTAGCCTGTCTGCAAGAGCAAATCTGCACTCTCTCTCTCTTTCTCGCTCTCTCTCTCTCTATATCTATATATATATTGTAGCTTTTGTTATATTAATTTTTCAACAGTTTAGTTTGTGTTAGTAGTGTCTGTGTCCGTGTATTTTAGTTTGTCTTAGGTTTGTGTTAAATAAAATAATAGTATAAAATGTTTTTGGTTATTATGAAGTTAGATGTGTTGATGTTGATGTTGATGTGTTAGATGTGAAGTTAGATGTGTTGAAAAACCTAACAATCTCAATAAGAAAGGAAACATTTTAAAAGAATAACATTTTTTATTAAAAGAAAAAAAAAATTTAATGTAATTTTGCATGAGCTTCTGAAGCTCAGTCATCGCGTCCAAATTCTTCCTCTGCTGTTGCTCCAGCTGTTAGTTTTGGAGGTCTAATATCCACATTTTCCGACGATTTGAGAGGATTTTATCATTGGTCCTCTGGATGAGAATGTGGTTTTCTACCATCTTTTTTAAAACTGTTAGGATATAAGAAAAAAAAATTTGGATTTCAAAGACCGTTACCAAATAAATAAAATATTTATGTTGCTAATTAAACAATCATTATCATGTCTATACAATAGTTATGTGTTTAGCACATATACTTCTATCATAAATACCATATTATTGTTCTGAAATCTGACAGGTGCGCTTTAAATGCTGTCCATTTTTATATCTACATCCATAGGCGTGCGCAGCCTATTGCATTAGGGTGTGCACCTCAAACCAAAGCTCAAAAACACGTTCACCCCCCCCCCCCCCACAAAAAGATGATTTTTGTCATGTTTTTGCTGACTACTGATCGCAATTCATTCAAATATGTGACCTCTCTGTCCCAAGGCCCAGGCACAGAGAAGCTGCATATTTGTGTGTGGCCGGTGCCAAGGGGTCAATGACTACCCAAATGCAGGAAGCAAATGCAGTGTTTTTGCCTGCACCAGAATGTGTACCATGCGATCCAGTTGCTGTGCGTTTTGTAAAGTAGCGCATGCACAGCTCTTGGTGCAGACTGACATGGTTTCATCCCATTCAAATGAAATGGCTGAAAGGTGGTCCTAGCAACCAATCATTATCATTGTTATAATGAAAAGTTAACTTCAGTATTTCCCGCCCTCTGTTCAGCACTGCTGTGTCGCTCCCTGTATGTAAATAAGTAGGAAGGGGAGGGAAAGGGTTGGTGACTGTGCAAAATTCTGGGGGGGGGGGGTTACTCTGTAGTATGCAGGGGGGGAGAGGTGACTGTGCAGGAGGGGGGGGGGAGAGGTGACTGTGCAGGGGGGGAAAGGTGACTGTGTAGCATGTGGGGGGTCCAAACCTGGGGGGTGGTGACTGTGTAACATGCAGGGGGGGGAGAGGTGACTGTGCAACATGCAGGGGGTCCAAAGCTGGGGGCTTTATGTAATGTGTAGGGGCCCAGAGGTGCAGGGTGGTGTGTTTAATGTAAAGGGGCCCAGAGGTGCAGGGTGCTGTGTAATGTAAAGGGGTCCAGAGGTGCAGGGTGCTGTGTAATGTGTAAGGGTCCAGATCCAGAGGTGTAGGGTGCTGTGTAATGTAAAAGGGTCCAGAGGTACATGGTGCTGTGTAATGTAAAAGGTCCAGGGATGCAAGGTGCTGTGTAATGTAAAGGGGTCCAGAGATGCATGGTGCTGTGTAATGTAAAGAGGTCCAGAGATGCAGGGTGCTGTGTAATGTAAAGGGGTCCAGAGGTGCAGGGTGCTGTGTAATGTAAAGGGGTCCAGAGGTGCAGGGTGCTGTGTAATGTAAAGGGGTCCAGAGGAGCAGGGTGCTGTGTAATGTAAAGGGGTCCAGAGGTGTAGGGTGCTGTGTAATGTAAAGGGGTCCAGAGGAGCAGGGTGCCGTGTAATGTAAAGGGGTCCAGAGGTGCATGGTGCTGTGTAATGTAAAGGGTCCAGAGATGCAGGGTGCTGTGTAATGTAAAGGGGTCCAGAGGTGTAGGGTGTTGTGTAATGTAAAGGGGTCCAGAGGTGCAGGGTGCTGTGTAATGTAAAGGGGTCCAGAGGTGCAGGGTGCTGTGTAATGTAAAGGGGTCCAGAGGTGTAGGGTGTTGTGTAATGTAAAGGGGTCCAGAGGTGCAGGGTGCTGTGTAATGTAAAGGGGTCCAGAGGTGCAGGGTGCTGTGTAATGTAAAGGGGTCCAGAGGTGCAGGGTGCTGTGTAATGTAAAGGGGTCCAGAGGTGCAGGGTGCTGTGTAATGTAAAGGGTCCAGAGATGCAGGGTGCTGTGTAATGTAAAGGGGTCCAGAGGTGCAGGGTGCTGTGTAATGTAAAGGGGTCCAGAGATGCAGGGTGCTGTGTAATGAAAAGGGGTTCAGAGGTGCAGGGTGCTGTGTAATGTAAAGGGGTCCAGAGGTGCAGGGTGCTGTGTAATGTAAAGGGGTCCAGAGGAGCAGGGTGCTGTGTAATGTAAAGGGGTCCAGAGGTGTAGGGTGCTGTGTAATGTAAAGGGGTCCAGAGGAGCAGGGTGCTGTGTAATGTAAAGGGGTCCAGAGGTGCATGGTGCTGTGTAATGTAAAGGGTCCAGAGATGCAGGGTGCTGTGTAATGTAAAGGGGTCCAGAGGTGTAGGGTGTTGTGTAATGTAAAGGGGTCCAGAGGTGCAGGGTGCTGTGTAATGTAAAGGGGTCCACAGGTGCAGGGTGCTGTGTAATGTAAAGGGGTCCAGAGGTGTAGGGTGTTGTGTAATGTAAAGGGGTCCAGAGGTGCAGGGTGCTGTGTAATGTAAAGGGGTCCAGAGGTGCAGGGTGCTGTGTAATGTAAAGGGGTCCAGAGGTGCAGGGTGCTGTGTAATGTAAAGGGGTCCAGAGGTGCAAGGTGCTGTGTAATGTAAAGGGTCCAGAGATGCAGGGTGCTGTGTAATGTAAAGGGGTCCAGGGGTGCAGGGTGCTGTGTAATGTAAAGGGGTCCAGAGATGCAGGGTGCTGTGTAATGAAAAGGGGTTCAGAGGTGCAGGGTGCTGTGTAATGTAAAGGGGTCCAGAGGTGCAGGGTGCTGTGTAATGAAAAGGGGTTCAGAGGTGCAGGGTGCTGTGTAATGTAAAGGGGTCCAGTGATGCAGGGTGCTGTGTAATGTAAAGGGGTCCAGAGATGAAGGGTGCTGTGTAATGTAAAGGGGTCCAGAAGTGCAGGGTGCTGTGTATTGTAAAGGGGTCCAGAGTGCTGTGTAATGTAAAGGGGTCCCAAGGTGTAGGGTGCTGTGTAATGTAAAGGGGTCCAGTTGTGAAGAGGGGGTACAAAATAGTGAATGAGATATTGGGGAGTGCAGGGGGCACAGTGGGGTGTGTTTACATTTTAAAGTGGGGGTGGGGGTGCCAGATATAGAATCCGCCCTGGGTGCCAAATGCTCTAGGTACGTCCCTGTCTGGAGGTACCATGATGGCCGGCCATTGTGGGGGCGGGGGGCATGGGAAACAGTACAGGTGTAGGGAGCTCAGCCCCAACAGGACCGCAGGAGTTCCCTTGGTGATAGTGTCTCGTTCCTCCCTTCTGTGTGCCATACTGTGTGCCACATGCCCAGTGATGTGTCCTTTGCTCTGCTATGTGCTCAATGCCCTGCTGTGTACCACCTGATGTGACCTACTGTGTGCCCTGTGATGTGCTGTGTACTCCCTGATGTGCCCTACTGTGTACCGCCTAATGTGCCCTGTGACCCTTGATGTTCCCTACTGTGTACCCTGTGATGTGACCTACTGTGTGCCCCATGCCCTGTGATGTGCTGTTTGCCCTGCTGTGTACTCCCTGATGTGCCCTGTGCTCTACTATGTGCCCTGTGCCCTGCTGTGTACCACCTGATGTGCCCTGCTGTGTGTCCTGTGATGTGCCCCATGCCTTTCGATGTTCTCAGTGTCCTGCTGTGTACCCGCTGATGTGCCCTTTGCCCCATGATGTGCTTTCCCGTGTGCCTAGTGTTGTACCCTACTGTGTGCCCCATACCCTGTGTTCCTGCTATGTGCCTTTCTGTGTGCCCCATGATTTAGGTAGATAGGGCTTTGTGTAGGTGTGGGTGGGGGACACAGGGGGCCCCATGATCTTCTATTGCCCCATGAGTTGTCAGTCCGTCCCTGGGGGCAAGTTGTCAAAAAAGAATACTGCCAGTGATTTTGGGGGATAAGAGCATGCTGTATGTGCTAGGGGCACACTTTGGGAGGGGAGAGAAATTGTGCTGGAAGAGGGGGTTGAATAAAAAATGATTTCTCTTCCCTCTCAAAGTGCCCCACTAGCACATACAACATGCTCGTATCCCCCAAAATCACTGCTAGTATTCTTTTTTGACAACCTCCCCCATGTCTCTGTGTCTCCTTCTCCTGCAAGTGCCAAGCATTAATATTGTGTACTGACCTCAGATCAGCATGTCCCGTCCTCCTGTTGATTGCAGTGTGTCCATTCTCCTCCCCCTCCTTCCCTCCTGACATCCCAGCCAAGGAGGAGGGGGGGGACTTCAGTCGTGAGATGGGAAGGAGGGGGGAGTAAGTGAGAGGGAGAGATGCCTCGCAGCTGTGGGAACAGAAACACCTCACAGCCAACTAGCCAAGCAGCAAGCCAGTCACTGGAGCGGAGGTGAGAGAACCAGCGTGACTCCCCAGCAGCACTAGCGCGGAGGAGAAAGTGAAATCCTCCTCTGCTTGCAACGTGGGCAGTGATGTCACTGGTTGCCAGACGCCAAGCGGCTATAGCAACCAGTGATCAGGAGGAGGTGGAGGAGGTGGGGGCTAGCTCACTCCCTCCCTGCTCATTCCTCCCAGGCTCCTACTCGCACTCTCGCAGTACACAGCTGTATTTGCGACTGAGTGACTGTTACATACACTGACATCGTGTATGTTAAAGAGCACAGCAGGGATGATTAGGGTGTGCCTGGGCACACCCGGCACACCCCGTGGGCACGCCTATGTCTACATCTTATTGTTGAAATGTTATTAATCTTTGTGCACATATTTACCCTCCTGACTGAGGCTCACAGGAACCGTCTCATCCTCCTGCTCCTCTTCTCCATCACCCGATTCACCAGGAGTTTGGGGGGGGGGGTTGCAGCTCCTTCTCTTGCTCCTCAACAGGAGATGGGGGTGGTAAAGACTGGGAGGGCCCTGGCTGCTCCTCATCCCTCTCCTCCTGTGCATCCTCCTCCTCTTCATCCTCCTCCTCCTCTGCAGCCTGTCGCCTTGTGCGCTTGGGGCGCACAGATAGTAGAGGAGCTCCTATAATAACACAATGTTCATATATGTAAAAATTATTTCTAATAACGTATGCAAATTCTGTGCACTCTGCTGTATTGTATATGAATACAAATTTATTTATATAGACAGTTAACCAATGGGATAATGTTATATTAAAGGGTCTTGCTGGCACTACAGGGGACTGAGTGTGAGCTGGGCTGCCACCATGGTAAAATGAGCTGTTTGTGTTTCCTTTGTATTATTCTGACGATCTCATGTTAAAAAAAGGGCCTGATGGAGTACACAGGATTACTATGATAACCCCACGCCTAGCACAGGAATTTAGTGGTAATTCAGTTATAAAATACCACCCCTTCCCCTTTAACCCACCACACCACCACTTTAATTCCATGGTTTAACTTGATGGAATAATGATAGAAAAGGGGGAGAAGGTTTCAATTCCCCCTTTTCTCATGGGAAAGCGTCAGGACTTAATAAAATTAGTAGTGACGGTTTAAAGCTCCCCTTTTGGGAACCTAATAGGGCTCTTTAGGTGTAAGCTGGTCCTCACATGGCCTAGTTAGCTGGAAAACGTGTTTTTCCTGTTTTTTTTGGTGAGCATGAGGTGATCACGCGGCCTACACGTGCTTTTCCCGCAATTTTTAGGCCTGTGGGCCTGGTACCAGTTGGTTCTGGAAAAATTCAGTGTTAGTTAGGGGTATATAAGTAGGGTTCCATCAGCCTTGCTCTCAGTCGCCTCAGTAGACAGGACTGTGGTGTTCCCCAACCCCCCCCTTTTTTCTTTTCTTTTTGTCGCGGCTGCTAATTATGTGGGATGGTCACCTTTGTTTTAAAAAATAAAAATAAAAAATTATACTAAGGGGGACAAATCTGTTTAGTTTAGTTGTTGTTGGATACATTTTAAAGTTGGAATATATTTATTAGATATGTGCATTCCCGTTCGTACGAATGTTATTTTCGTACAAAAATGTTCATTTTCGTACCCGCGGGATAATGTGTACATACGAAAACGGTAAAGCACCAAAATACGAAAACGACGGGATAACGGATGAGCCGCATAACGAACGACCGCAAATACAAACGAACGATTCGACGGGAAAAAACGACAAAACGAAAATGGCAAAATAACGAAAATTAAATCTGTATCAAGAGGTTTGCATTGTGTATTTTGTTTGAATCTGTTTTGTGTTCGTTTTCAGTTGTATGTTCATTGTTCAATGACATCTATAACAAAAGAATTTCATTATGTATATTGAATGAATTCCTTTTTCTTTTTTCTGTGTATTCAAAATACTGAAGGCAATTTTTTTTGTTATAGGTGTCATATCAACATACGAAAATAACAAAAGAAACGTGTTCAAATGCAAATCTTTTGTTTATGGTTTTTTTTAATGGCCAGAGAGTTAGGCTGGCCATACATGATACAATTTTCCGTGCAATTTTCTTTAGATTTACCTTCAACTATGTAGTGCAAGGGCCTGCCTGATTGCATACAATTGAAAGTGTTGTTTAGTTTGACCTCATATATGGTTTTTGGTAAATCTAAAAGAAAATTGTACAAGAAAATTGAACATGTATGGCCAGCCCCAGTGACTGAAAGCAGCTTCTCTTTTGTGCAGAATAGTGAGTACACTTGTACAGTAAAGCCTAATAAACCTTTCTGTGGATTTTCATCTGTGGGGAGATCAGTTGGCCAGACTTCTGAACCCAAAAATGGTTTTCTGATGCAGTTTAAAAACAAACGAATTTTCTGAGAACGATTGTTTGTTGTTAAAATAGTCTGACCAAGTGTATGGGGCTTAACAATAGTATTACACAGCCCCATACACATTGGTCAGACTATTTTAACAACACACATAAAAACGATCGTTTTCCGATCGTTCTCAGAAAATTTGTTCGTTTTTAAACTGCATCAGAAAACCATTTTTGGGTTCAAAAGTCTGGCCAACTGATCTCCCTTCAGATGAAAATCCACAGAAAAGTTCATTAGGCTTTACTGTACAAGTGTACTCACTATTCTGCACAAAAGAGAAGCTGCTTACAGCTTCTCTTTTGTGCTGGCCATACATGTTCAATTTTCTTGTACAATTTTCTTTTAGATTTACCAAAAACCATATATGAGGTCAAACTAAACAACACTTTCAATTGTATGCAATCAGGCAGGCCCTTGCACTACATAGTTGAAGGTAAATCTAAAGAAATATGCACAGAAAATTGTATCATGTATGGCCAGCCTAACTCTCTGGCCATTCAAAAAAAACATAAACAAGAGATGGGGGCGTGGCGAACGAGCTCCAACATGGCCGCGTAACACAGGAGCTCCGTCCAGCCACGAGAGAGACAAACAATCCCACCGCACCTACCGACGAAAGACCGGCACCGATCGGACCCTCAGGTCCCGCTGCACACGCCGGGATGACCCGCCAGCGGAAAAACACCCAGTCCCCGAAGAAAGTCACGGACTTCTTCGCGACACGCGGGAACACACAAGATGGCGCCGCCGCGCCGGGGACAGAGCAGGAGACACGAGCTGCAGCAGCGTCCGGACGTCACTCGGGACAGCACAGCTCCCA
The DNA here is from genome assembly GCA_029574335.1 of Rana kukunoris. Lineage (NCBI taxonomy): Eukaryota > Metazoa > Chordata > Amphibia > Anura > Ranidae > Rana > Rana kukunoris. The sequence goes on from CM056055.1 coordinate 148,133,864, forward strand.
GCAAAGCAACTCGTCCTCGGGCAGCTCCAGTCCCTCCACCAGGAGCCCGGTGAAACAAAAGATGAGAACTGCCTCCCCTGATAGACCATCCAGAGACCCAGGTATGGAGATAAGCAGGCCTCAGGCTCCTGAGGGGACGCAGCTGCCCGCGATAATTGACCCAATGGCTGCATTCCCCACATCAGACAGGCCTGTGTCTGAGACATTTTTAAAAGAAATGTTGATGTCCCTCAAAGCGTCCCTGCATACTGACATGATGGCTGGCATAAGTAACTGCCGCAAGGAGGTACAGGCCATAGGAGACAGGGTAGATCAGGTGGAGCAGTGTGTGGGGAACCTCACATCATCCTTCAACAACATGGTGGATGCCCATAGCCACCATAGTGATGAACTTGCTTGGCTGAAAAACAAAGTGGCAGATTTAGAAGACCGCTCCAGAAGGAACAACCTTAAATTAAGGGGGGTCCCCGAATCAGTCCCCCACTACGCAACTTCTATCCTACACCCAAGCATTCTTTTCTACTCTGCTACCCTCCTTGTCTCCTCATGATCTCATTGTGGATCGCATACATCGCATACCTAAGCCCTCCTTCCTGCCAGATTCCACTCCCAGGGACGTGTTGCTTAGGGTACACTTCTACCATGTCAAGGAGCAGATCATGGTGGCATCTCGCAGAACAGAAAACAGGCACCCTCCCTACACTGACCTTCAAATACTCCCTGATCTGTCCAGACATACCCTACAACAACGCCGCAACCTGGCGACAATAACCAAAGCGCTGAGGAACCACAACATTGCTCACAAGTGGAAATACCCGGCAAAATTGGTGGTCACCCATGACGGTACGTCAGTCCCCATATCCACGTTAGATGAGGGCTTAGCGATGCTACGCCAGTGGGGTATACTACCGGACCAGACACCTTCAATGGCTCCGACTCCTTCTGCGCCACTCGCCCCATTACAAGAGGATTGGCAGCTGGTCACACGTAAACGTTCTTCTAAAACAAAACACGGTGGTAACGTGTGAATCACTACGAGTATACATAGATACTCTCTCTGGCTACAGGGGTTATACACACTAATCCCTGTTTTTTCTCCCCCTAAATCTTTAGCAGCAGTCATACCTGCACATGGATCAGTTTATGGATCTCTTTCTTATCGTTCTTTCTATTCAAGTGTTTTTGTTTATGTTTTTTTCTCATACCATTTTTTTTGTTGAAGTTGAAAAACCAGAACTACACCATCGTCTCCTCTTGGAAGCAACCGGAGAACACATCCTCCTTCAAGCCACCATCCCGGGTCACAGTGAGTACGATCACCTCATGACATGTCAGACCGCTCACAAACAGCACTATGCCTATTACCTGTTTAACTATTAATGCACGGGGTCTTAACCACCCTGCTAAAAGGATGTCCATGTGGACCGAGGCGAAAACACGCAACGCGGATATCCTGTGCGTCCAGGAAACTCATTTTCAGGAATTTAATGCCCCTAAATGTTCCCACAAGGACTTTCCACATGTTTTCTTGGCTTGCACACCTGGCCGTAAGAAGGGAGGGGTACTACTAGCTATCAGGAATACCTTGTCTTTCCACTTACAGGAAGTCACTCCTGACCCCAACGGCAGGTACATCATTTTGAAGGGGGACATTAACTCACAGCCTTTCACAATAGTGGCCTTATACGCCCCAAACTCACACCAGACCCGCTTTCTTGGCAGGCTGCTACGGAAAGTTAAGGCTCAACAATACGGAAACCTTCTAATGTGTGGGGACTTTAATCTCATTATTGACCCAAGCCTGGATACGTCCTCAAAGAACTATAAAGGTTCCACGCAACTGGGTAGTTTGATGCACAGAGAGGAACTATATGATGCGTGGAGATGCCTACATGAGAGCTTGAGAGACTATACTTTTTTTTCACATAGACATTGCTCCTATTCACGTATTGACCTGTTCTTGGTGGATAAGTGGTTGCTACAAAGGGTATCTGCGGCCCGGATTCACGACATAACGTGGTCCGACCACGCAGCGGTGACAATATCCATTGCTGACCAGGCTGCCTCCCCCTCCCCCCCCATCTGGCGCAATAATGTCCGACTAATGCAAGAGCCCCAAATCTCTGACCAAATATCCAAACATCTTGCAGAATTCTTCCTTAACAATGCTCACTCAGTAGACGATCCCTTTACCCTCTGGAGCGCCCATAAGGCGTTCACCAGGGGCATAATGATTCAACTAGGCGCTAGGGAAAAACGAAGACGCACAAACAAACTTGACTCTATCCTTGCTGACATACATGAGCTAGAAACAAAGAATAAGCAGTCACCCAACCAGACTCTCTCGGCGAAACTCTCCAAGTTGAGAACCTCGCTTAAAGATCTATTGACCCAACAATATGATTATCACCTTAGAAAACTCAAACTTAACTCATACGCTAACGCGAACAGAGCGGGCAAATATCTGGCCAATAGACTAAAAGCAACTCGCACGAAATCGAGAATTGACCACTTAATCCATCCCACCCTTAAACATAAAATTACCGACCCTCAGAAGATAGCAGATCAATTCGCTGATTACTATGGTAGCTTATACAACATTAAAAATGATCCCTCCACCCATCAACCCACGCCATCGCAAATTTCAGATTTCCTACAGCGGATTAGCCTACCCTCTCTCTCAGACCCACAACTTCTCTCCTTAAACTCACAATTCACCACCTCTGAGGTAGAAAATGCGATAGCCACCCTACCTAATGGTAAATCCCCGGGACCGGATGGGTTTTCGAATGAATATTTTAAAATTTTTGGTCACCTTCTGGCTCCCCATATGCAATCCATTTTCAATAAAGCCGCAAACACAGCATTGTTTCCCCCTGAAATGTTACAAGCCTACATAGTTACCCTTCCTAAGCCAGGTAAAGAACCAAACACTCCCTCCAACTTCCGGCCAATTTCACTCCTGAATACGGACGTAAAAATTTATGCCAAAATTCTGGCCAAACGCCTAGCAGATCTCATACCATCCCTCATTAAGCGCGACCAGATGGGTTTTGTGAGGGGACGGCAGACCTCAGATGCAACCAGGAGGATAATCAATGTTATTCACCACGCTGAAAATACTCGAACGCCTTCTCTGCTGCTTTCCATAGACGCGGAGAAGGCGTTCGATAGGGTCCACTGGGGTTATATGCAAGCGACTCTATCCAAATTTGGGTTTGATGGACATATTAGAGACGCAATACTGGCTTTGTATTCATGCCCCTCTGCAAGGGTGTACACATCCAGTATGCTGTCAGTGCCATTTCATATCTCCAATGGGACACGCCAGGGATGTCCGTTATCTCCAACGATATTTAATCTCATGATTGAACCCCTGGCGGAGACTATCCGGTCGCTGGCAGACATACGAGGGTTCAAAATAGGCTCGACTCACCATGTCATAAACCTGTTTGCAGATGACGTAATATTGATGCTGACAGACCCGCTCACTTCATTACCTAAAGCACATGACGCACTGGTGTCCTTTGGGGAAATATCTTACTACAAGGTGAACTTCACCAAATCATACATACTGAACCTAGGCCTATCAACAGCGGACCGCCTCCACCTGCACCAAAAACTCCCTTATGTATGGAATGACGACACTATAACATACCTGGGCATCAAAGTGACCAACTCCACTAGATCCCTAGCAGATACTAATCTAAAAACGCTGTTACAGAAACTTAATACACAGGTTATTGGACTGTCCCATAAAGAATTGTCCTGGATGGGTAGGTTGGCCGCCTTCAAAATGCTCATATTGCCACAGATTTTGTACATTTTTAGATCCCTACCGATTGCCATTGCCCCAAAATACACCAAAGCACTCTCCAATATTCAATGGCGTTTTCTGTGGGGCACAAAACGAGCACGGTGCTCACGCACCACCCTACTACCTCATAAAAGTGTGGGGGGAGCAGGATTGGTGGACATTCAAGACTACCTCATGGCGACTAGGCTTGATCAACTCAAGTACTGGTTCCTCCCCTCTGACGCACCACTATGGGTGGACATTGAGAAAGACCTGGCCCCCACGCATGACCTCCCATCACTCCTTCTAGGGGATTCATGGATACCGTGGAATTTGACTTCCACACCCCCGACCATAGCTACTTCAATACAGACATGGAGATCCCTTATGAACTCCCATCTCCCCAACCGGCGACCTGTACAGCATAAGTTCCCCCTACAATGGTTGGAGGCTCATATACCAATGATATCGCTAAAATTTTTCGACACATATGGTATACGCACAGTACACGACTTCATGAAGGATGGGAGACCTAAACCAGTGCAACAAATACTGCAGGAACACAGCCTACCGGCAAGTACGTTCTTTACGTGCACAAGGGTAACACACTTCCTAAAGGCACATCCACCCCCTGACGTTTGCCTTCCAATATCAGTATGGCAACACTTGACGGGAGGTAACATTCACAATAAGGGCATAGCCATATACTATAACTTACTACAAGCCAAGAAGACCTTTCATAAACAGAAGACACATATAAAATGGGAGCAAGACCTGGGGTTCACGTTTACTGATGCCCAGTGGAAATTTGCTTTCCACGCGATACAAACGGCTTCCCACTGCTCGGGCCATTGGGAATTGATGACCAAAATTGTCAACCGTTGGCAATATACTCCCTGCAGACTTGCACTTATGTTCCCCAACACTTCACACCTCTGCTGGAGGAATTGCGGATGCAAGGGCCACCTATTCCACATGCTCTGGGAATGCCCTAGTCTGACTAGTTTTTGGAATCAAACTTTCACACTCATATCTAACATTACTGGGATATTGACCCCCCCCGACCCAGCATTGGCTATCTTACACATTGGTATGGAATCCTTCCCTCATAAAACAAGACAAGTAGTGTCCCACATTCTGCTAGCAGCTAGGTCTCTGATACTACAAAATTGGAAACACGCCACTACACTTAACGTCACCGACCTGACTAGGAAAGTACACCAACACCACACATTTGAACGACTGCTAGCAATCAATGCATTGAAATGCTCTTCCTTTGATAAACAATGGGAAGTCTGGACCGCTAAATATGGTTGACTATGTGTATTGCATACTTTCTCTGCATAATTTACTCCAATGTATGCTTCCATGAGAACTTCTGCCTACCATGTTACTGTTAAGATCTGACCTACTTAGAATGAAACATGAGTGGTATGTTTGTTTTTGGTTTTTTTCTTTTTTGTCTTTGATTTTGATCTCTGTTTTTGATCTTGATTTACGTTTTACCTTTATATAATCTCTGTATTTTGTAAACTACAATAAAAACTCTATTGAGAAAAAAAAAATAAACTGTGAAAAAAAAAAAAAAAAAAAAAAAAAAAAAAAAAAAAAAAAAAAAACATAAACAAAAGATTTGCATTTGAACCTGTTTCTTTTGTTATTTTCGTATGTTGATATGACACCTATAACAGAAAAAGGAATTAATTCAATATACATAATGAAATTCTTTTGTTATAGATGTCATTGAACAATGAACATACAACTGACACTAACAAAAGAAAAGCATTCAAGATACACAGAATGCAAATTGATGAAAATTCACGATAATTATTGTCTAACAAGAAACGAACATGAATTAAACAGAATAACGAATCATCCCGCATGTACGAAAATAAAACGGTAACGGAAATACGAAACGATCGGAATACGAAAAAATCGCGTCGTACGACAAACGAACGGGAACGAACGGGAAAACGGGCGTCTTACAAAAAAACGAACGGAAACGAACAGACGGGACCATACGAAACGGAACAAAAAAAAACGAAATTTTTTTCTGTGCACATGTCTAATATTTATGTACAGCCCGAGCCGTAGTGACTAGGCTGTTTTTTAAGTTATTAAAGTATTTATTTAAAATATATGTCTGAAATCCAATAATAAAGCAGCCTCGGCCAGTATTAGTCCATTAATGGTGTGTCTTGTTTATTTAGTTTAATTATAGTTAATAAGTGTTCCTGTCTGCTGTCCCATGTCTTTTTTTAACAGTACTATGAATACCTTGGGTGGTGATATATGTTACCACAACATGGCGTCTGGGTTAACAACATCTGCCATAAGGTTAATTACATATGACCTTACATAACTGTCACCAATAACTTACCTGGATGAAATTCATCACGGAACTGTGTGACCTGGGCCATGTGGCGCCTCTTTAGGTCAGACCACTTTTTTAAGATGGCCATGTGGTCATGTGTGCGGCCATGCACCTTGCGTAACTCCCGGGAGTGGACAATTTTTTTTTTTCCTGCTGGCTCCGAATTTGGTCATATCCGTGTTGCAGGAACCTCTGCAAGATGAAGAACAAAGTATATTATAATACTTTTTTTTAAACCCTTATGGATATATGACGTAAATGTATGGTATTCAACAATTGGAAGAATTCTCGCCTTATTAATCACTAACAGGGGTAACATGACAGATTTTATATCTTGCCATTTTGGTCGCCACCTTTTTTGCATAAATATAGCAGCCATTATCATTTGCATAATTATGTATATATGAGTAACATCACAGGATACACGTATAGGGGAGAAATGAGTTGCTATTCATCTGACCGCTATAATTATTTTTTGACCCTTATACTGGGCCTGTACAATAGATTTTTTTTCCATCCCTATCTTTATATATGAACAATAATATGTTTGTTTCTTTTGACTTTTTGATGAATTAATTTTGAATAAATAATGGAGTTGATGTTATTTAAAAACTACAACTACCAGCATGCTCTGATACACCATGTAGCTCAACGTCACCAGCTGTACCACAATTATACTTTAACTCCCAGCATGCCTGGACAGTCAATGGCTGTCCGGTAATACTGGGGAGTTGTTTTGCAACAGCTGTAGGCTCCGTTTAGGAAACAGTGCCGTACCAGACGTTTTTCTTTTTTATTGTGGAGGGGAGGGTGGCTATGTAGGGGTATGTGTATATGTTGTGTTTTTTAATTTTTATTTTGTGTGGTGTAGTGTTTTTATGGTACAGTCAGAGGGGCGTGGGGTTCACAGTAGTTTCCCGCTGAGGGTTTAAGCTGCAGCGCCAAATTTGCTTCAGCTAGAAGCACACTGTAAGCCCCAGCCCATGTGAATGTACCCTGTACATTCACATTGGGGGAGAGGGGGGGGGGGTTATTGCAGTCAGTTGCATGCAGGGAGTTGTAGTTTTGCAACAGCTGGAGGCACAATGGTTGCAAAACACTGCGAGTTTGTTACTTAACTCAGGGTTTCAAGACCAGTGCGCCTCCAGCTGTTGCAAAACTACAACTCCCATCAGGCATGGTCTGTCAGTGCATGCTAAGAATTTTACTTTTGCATCTAGAGTGCCACAGTTTAGAGACCCGTGTATAGTGGTCTGAAAAATGTGGGCCTGCAGAACTTGCAAAACTAGAAGTCCCAATATGCCCAGGCATGCTGGAAGTTGTAGTTCTGCAACATCTAAAGGGCAATATGTATTCGAATGTCCTTGGGCCTTAAGGACCCTGAAGTCAGGACGTTCGCATACGTCCTATGTCCACAACATGTTAATTATGCTAAATAGCAAGAAAAGTGCCTAAATACACATTTACCAACCAGGGTGTCTGCAGCTGTCCAGGCATGCTGGGAGTTGTAGTTTTGCAACAGCTGGAGACACACTTTTTGGGAAATACTAATATCTGATCTTATATCCTAACTTTTAAAATAGTCTAAAATGCAGTTAAAGATAATGAAATAACAGTGGTGAAATTACTTACACTAATCAGCAGTTTTTCCTCACTGGATGTAAAGTTACTCCCCACCATCTTCGCTTCGCAGGGCAGCACAAAAAAGCGATCCCAAAATTGACTTTGACTGCCAAAGGTCCAGGAAATGATCTCTGTTTTCGCGTGTTGTTCGCGCGCATGCGCGGACGAGGATTTCGCAAACAATTTCGCAATCGCATTAGCGAAACTTCGCAATATTGTTTTTTGGATAAAATATCACGAATATTCGATTTTAGCAAATATTTCTCGAATATTCTTCTATATATTCGTGATATATCGCGAAATCGAATATGGCGTATTCCGCTCAACACTAATGATAAATAGAATCCACCTGTGTGTAATCAAGTCTCCGTATAATGCATCTGCACTGTGAAAGTCTCAGAGGTCCGTTTAAAGCGCAGAGAGCATCATGAAGAACAAGGAACACACCAGGCAGGACCGAGATACTGTTGTGGAAAAGTTTAAAGCCGGATTTGGATACAAAAAGATTTCCCAAGCTTTAACCACTTTAGCCCCGGACCATATTGCTGTCCAAAGACCAGAGCACTTTTTGTGATTTGGCACTGCGTCGCTTTAACTGACAATTGCGCTGTCGTGCAACGTGGCTCCCAAACAAAATTGGCGTCCTTTTTTTCCCACAAATAGAGCTTTCTTTTGGTGGTATTTGATCATCTCTGCGGTTTTTATTTTTTGCGCTATAAACAAAAATAGAGCGACTATTTTGAAAAAAATGCAATATTTTTAAAATTTTGCTATTATAAATATCACCAAAAAAGATATAATTTTTTTTTTTTTTCCCCCAGTTTAGGCCGATACATATTCTTCTACATATTTTTCGTAAAAAAAAAATCGCAATTAGCGTTTATTGATTGGTTTGCGTAAAATTTATAGCGTTTACAAAAAAGGGGGTAGTTTTATGGCATTTTTATTAATATATTTTTTTTACTAGTAATGGCGGCGATCAGCGTTTTTTTCGGTACTGCGATATTATGGCGGACACATCGGACACTTTTGACACATTTTTGGGACCATTGGCATTTTTATAGCGATCAATGCTATAAAAATGCATTGGATAACTATAAAAATGCCATTGGCAGTGAAGGGGTTAACACTAGGGGGCGGGGAAGGGGTTAAGTGTGTTCCTATTTGTGTTCTAACTGTATGGACTGTATGGACTCACTAGGGGGAATCACTGATCTTCCGTTCATACATTGTATGAACGGAAGATCAGCGTTTCCCCCGCTGACAGGAACGAGCGCTGTGTGTTTACACTCACAGCTCTCGTTCCCCGCTCTGTAACGAACGAGCGTGCGTGCCCGGCGGTGATCGCGCCTGCCGGGCACGCGCGCGGGACTCGGGGGCGAGCGGGGGGCGTGCGCGCGGGCCGCCGGCGGCGCGCGCGGGCCCCCTAGCGGCCGCGAAAGTCCCGATGTAGAGCTAGGGGCTCTCGCCCAGGAGAGCCAACCTGCCGCCGTAGAACCACGGCGGCTGGTCGGCTAGTGGTTAAACATCCCAAGGAGCACTGTGCAAGCGATAATATTGAAACGGAAGGAGTATCAGACCATTGAAAATTTACGAAGACCTGGCCGTCCCTCTAAACTTTCAGCTCATACAAGGAGAAGACTGATCAGAGATGCAGCCAAGAGGCCCATGATCACTCTGGATGAACTGCAGAGATCTACAGCTGAGGTGGAAGACTCTGTCCATAGGACAACAATCAGTCGTATACTGCACAAATCTGGCCTTTATGGAAGCGTGGCAAGAAGAAAGCCATTTCTTAAAGATATCCATAAAAAGTGTTGTTTAAAGTTTGCCACAAGCCACCTGGGAGACACACCAAACATGTGGAAGAAGGTGCTCTGGTCAGATGAAACCAAAATCAAACTTTTTGGCAACAATGCAAAACGTTATGTTTTGCGTAAAAGCAACACAGCTCATCACCCTGAACACACCATCCCCACTGTGAAACATGGTGGTGGCAGCATCATGGCTTGGGCCTGCTTTTCTTCAGCAGGGACAGGGAAGATGGTTAAAATTGATGGGAAGATGGATGGAGCCAAATACAGGACCGTTCTGGAAGAAAACCTGATGGAGTCTGCAAAAGACCTGAGACTGGGACGGAGATTTGTCTTCCAACAAGACAATGATCCAAAACATAAAGCTAAATCTACAATGCAATAGTTTACAAATAAACATATCCAGGTGTTAGAATGGCCAAGTCAAAGTCCAGACCTGAATCCAATCGAGAATCTGTGGAAAGAACTGAAAACTGCTGTTCACAAACGCTCTCCATCCAACCTCACTGAGCTCGAGCTGTTTTGCAAGGAGGAATGGGCAAAAATGTCAGTCTCTCGATGTGCAAAACTGATAGAGCCATACCCCTAGCGACTTACAGCTGTAAAGGTGGCGCTACAAAGTATTAACTTAAGGGGGCTGAATAATTTTGCACGCCCAATTTTTCAGTTATTTATTTGTTAAAAAAGTTTGAAATATCCAATACATTTCGTTCCACTTCATGATTGTGTCCCACTTGTTGTTGATTCTTCACAAAAAATTACAGTTTTATATCTTTATGTTTGAAGCCTGAAATGTGGCAAAAGGTCGCAAAGTTCAAGGGGAACGAATACTTTCTCAAGGCACTGTTAATTGCCAGCCAATGAAATTCATTGCCAGCTTCTTAAAAAATAGAACACAGACCCCACAAAGCAACCCCAAAATACATTTTAAAATGCCTTCAACTAACAGAGAACAGATTTCCTGTAAAGGTGGAAGGGACTTCAGTCTCCACCTGTATACCCCAGGGATGCTGGGCAGTCGGCCCAGATGCCCAACAGCATGACGGACTAAGCCCGGCCACCCTGTCTTCTCTCCTGCGGCTAAAGAGACTCCAGGGAAAGGACCCATTTGCACTTCCCCCCAGTAGCTAGTATGTTCTATGAGAAAGGCAGAGGTTAGCTGGGTGAGTAATGCTCTGTTTGGAACAATTTGTTTGGGGTACTGTGTGGGTACAGACATTAGAAGCCTGGAACTATTGTCTAACTTCGGAGTCAACCTGTCTGTGGTCTCCTCCTGTGTTAGGCCGCGTACACACGATCGGTTAAACTGATGAGAACGGTCTGATTGACCGTTTTCATCGGTCCAAACCGATCGTGTGTGGGCGCCATCGGTTATTTAACCATCGGTTAAAAAAAAGCCAACTTGTTTTAAACTTAACCAATGGATTCCTAACTGATAGAAAAAAAACGATCGTTAGTAGGCACGACCATTGGTTAAAAATCCACCCATGCTCAGAATCAAGTCGACGCATGCTTGCAAGCATTGAACGTCATTATTTTCAGCACATCGTTGTGTTTTAGGTCACCACGTTCTGACACGATCATTTTTTTTAACCAATGGTGTGTAGGCACGACTGACCATCAGTCAGCTTCGTCGCTTAAGCGATGAAAACGCTCCATCAGACTGTTCTCATCGGATGGACTGATCGTGTGTACGCGGCCTAAGTCTTCTGCCAAAAGGGATGAGATGTGACGGGAGGGCCCATGGAACTCAGAATCCCTTGGAAAGGATGGGAAACTCATGTTTCAGCTTCCCATGCACCTCTTATGTCCTGAGAAAATATGTCCTGGATTACATAAAATGGGACAGTAATATTTATTAGACATGTGCACACTGAAATATTTTGTTTCGTAATTTTGTTTTCGTCCGAAAAATAAATGTATTTAGTTACTCCCGAAATTCGTTTTTATTTATTTTGTTTTTCGTAAAAAAAATGCATTTGTCCGAAAATCCAAATTAAGGTCGAATCTGTCATTGAAGGCTTATGGTGTCTGTCGTATGTTCTAAGAAAAAAAAAAAGAAGATTTGACAGAATAAAAAAAAAAATATTTGACTCTTCATGTCTCTCTATGTCGAATCTTCATGGGACGAAGCAGAGAGTTAAAGTGCAAGACAAAGGCATAATGAGCTAGTATGCAAAACATTAATAAAGGCTTACCTGTAGCATAAAGTGGTTGTAAAGCGTTTACAACCACTTTAAAGGTTGAGAAGAGCCGACAGGGACTGGATGACAAGGCATTAATAAGAAAAACAGATGAATACAGTGCATCTTGAATGAAGAGAGGGATAGACAGGGAGGGATAGGAAGGATTTGGAAGGTGCTTTGTGGGTATTGAAGGAATCCAACTCCACCTCGTTTCTGTCTATTGGGTCTGGGGTATTGAGTCCAATGGAGGCCACCAAGGGAGAGGGCAGTAATAGAAGCTTAGTCAAAATTGTGTAGGCAGGTTTCGGTTATGGCGAGTAGGTTAAAGCCATGAGAGATGAAGTGGTCATGCACAGATGTTAGCTTGTTATAGATGGAGTGGGCGCATGAGATTGGTGGGCTGATTTGAGGAAGCAAGGGAATAGAAATTAAGCTGAGTGGATCACGGTGGTTGCCAGAGGAGGAGGGGTATTGGATATGTGACTTGCAGTTGGAAAATGGCAGACCATGATTAGGAGAAATGTCACCTGAGACTAGGAGAAGGAGGAGGGTAAGGAAGGCAAGATGCATGTAGCAAGTGCATGAGCGTGTCTAATGGCCATCTTGCCCTCACTCGTATCCCAGCCAAGCAGGAAGAAGGACCCGATCGCCTCCGCCGCTGCCGATGGCTCTGGTAAGCAGCAGATGGTGCTGGAGAGCTGTGGGGTGCCCCTCTCCCGCCGCCGATAGTGGTGACCTCGCACGGAATCTGCCAAGGAAGACCACCATTATCGTTTACAGGACCACTTACAGGAAAGATAAATATCTCGGTTGTGGCAGCAGCTTCTGCCTTTTACCGAGATATCCAACTTTAAAATGATGATGTATATGTACGTGAAGTGGTTAAGAAAGCTATTACAGCTATATGGTGTTTTCAATTAGTGTAAATGTCATGCACTGTAAGCGGTAATGAGCTGTTACCGCAATCGCCTTCTCACACACGATCAGTGTGTGAGGAGGAGAACCTGGTAACATCTCGTTACTGTGGTTTGTTTACATTTTGCGACCAGCTGTGAATGGACATAATTTCAATTGCTCTTTACCGCGATCAGGGATGGGATCAGGGGTGATTACCCTCATCCCCAATTGCTGCTTTGCGGCCCCTAGGGGCGCACATGAGCGCTGTGCATGAAGACAGTGCATGTGGCTGACTGTGATTGGACAATTTTTTTTGGCTCTTTAGACTGATCTGGGATGGGCTGTGTCTGAGCGACATGGCTCATATCTGATCGCCACGCTGCGTGCCCCCGGGGGCCCACAGTAGTGGCAAGAAACAGAGGACATCGTGTGACATCTGGCCAGGATGGCATATGACAATGGCCTGATATGGAAGTGGTTAAGAAAGCTATTACAGCTATATGATGTTTTCAATACACTGCTATTTAACTGGGCAATAACCCATGTATCGACCTCTTAAATATCAATAAATGATGTGTACTCTAAATTTCTTCATCAGTTTAGGCCAATATGTATTCTTCTACATATTTTTGGTACCAAAAAAAAACACAATTTGCGTACATTGCATAGGTGTGCGCAGCCTTTGGCATTAAAGTGTGCACCCGAAAGCTTAAAACACACTCTACTGATCACTCACGATGTTCATTCAGAAAGGGAAGGGGCCGGTAAATGGCATAGTTACTGGCCCCTTCCCCCACTCATCCTAAAACATCCACAGCAACAACTGGTGGGAAAGGGGGGAAGTAGGGGGAGCCAGGTCAGTAGGGGGAATCTGTTCTGCACAGGGTTATTAGGGTGTGCCTGGGAACACCTGGCACACCCTGTGTGCACGCCTATGGTACATTGATTCGTTTGCGCAAAAGACATTGCATCCACGGGCCATGTGCAGGTCCCTTTATACTCCTATATACATAGTATACAGTAGTGAGGCAGACGGATTAGCAACAGGAGCTCACAGCGGCGCACGTCTCCTAGGAGTAGGAGCGTGTGTGTCATAGCTCCAGGCAGGCGTAGGAGGCAGACAGCTAGACAGGCAGTGTCCCTCCCAGCCCTGCAACCGTGCTCCAGCTTCTGGCCAAGCCTCTGCTCTGGGACACCCAAGCGAATCATTTTTTCTCCTCCTGAGCCATTCTTCTCCAGACATCCTCCCCAGGTAGGCCCTACTTTTCTTTCACCTCCCCTGGAACCGATTGGCGGCCGTCCTTATCAGGATAAGCCGCCGAATCAGCTGAACGCTGGGGCCTCTTTCCCTCTCCTTACCCCACATTACCACCCACCAGCCAAGCAACCTTCCCCCCGGCGCCTCCCCGCGATTCCTCGTTTTCTCCCCTGAACCGCGCCAGCCACTGCTGATTCGCGGCTGCCGCATCTTAGGAAAGGCCGCGGCTTCATCCGCGGCCTAGCGGCGCGCCGCACTCTCGGCCAAAAACACCTTTAGTAACCCCCCAGGAGCTCACCCCTAGCCCCTGTAGGACTCATCCACCCCTGGCCTCAACAACCAGCCCCCCCTGCTCACCAACCCACTCAGCTGGCTACACACTAGCCTGGGTCCCATGTCCTGCTCCTGGTCGGCCGCCATCTTGGTACACCCCAGCAGCAGTGTCAGCTCTCCCCCCCCCCACCAGGGGATCGCCTTTCAGGGATCAGGAAGGAATTTTTTCCCCTACCAAAGCAAATTGGCATAGCATGGTTAGGGTTTTTTTGCCTTCCTCTGGACCAACCCGGGAGGATTCACTGAATCCTCTCTTCATCGCCACCAAAAGAAACGACTTTTCCCCCGGTGAATGGCGACCATGGCTGATCTGCGGTACTCCGCAGAAACCATTTGGAATCTGAGGCGTTTCGCCGCAATACTGCCAGCCATCACCAAAAAGACCCTAAGAATTGAACAACTTTTGAGGATCGATTGACGATCGGCTGTCAAAAATTTTAGCTGTTTACCCCAACATAAGCGCATTTCATGTGCTTTGATCAACACAAGTTCGGCAGTAAAACACCGACTTGAAATCCATGATTTCATTCTACAACACGACCTAGACTGCCTCTTCATTACAGAGAGCTGGCTCACAGCCGACTGTAACACCATTCTAGGAGAATTGGTGCCAGAAAACTACCGTATTATTACGGAAAACAGAATAGGGCAAAGAGGAGGAGGACTGGCGGTGATCCATAAGACGCGTCTTGCGATCACAAAACCAAGCCTCCAAAACCCTCTTCCATTCATGGAAACCCTTACTCTTCAACTGCAAGTAAACGGCCAGGAGACCGTCCGGATTCTACTCTGCTATAGGCCACCTGGCCCCAAGTCGCAGCTGCTCCCATCTTTGACGGACTTTGTCTCCACCTATACCCTGAATAGCAAACACCTTTTGCTGCTCGGGGACTTCAACCTCTGGGCCAACTCCCCGCAAGACCCCATTGCCGACGGCTGCATCGACCACCTGGAAGGATTAGGGCTTCAGCAACTAGTATGTGGGCCCACACATGCTTCAGGTCATACGCTCGATCTTATTTTCAGACAAGATCTGGAAATAAAAATCTTGGAAAATGAACCATTGCCATGCACAGATCACCATGCAATTAAATTCATTATTTCCGAATTCCCCCCCTTAACAAAAACATCAAATCCAGTGACAACACACTGGACCAGATGTCAGAAGAAGCTCCACTCGGAACTCTTCAAAGCCACGTTAGGGGAAAAAATAAACACAATTCAGCCGCACCAAACAGCGGAAGAAACACTGGAGGCCATAAACACAGCACTATTGCAGTCAGCTGACTTGATAGCGCCGAAACGAAAGACCCAGATCAGGAAAAATAACTCCGGCTGGTTCAACAACCAGCTGGCGTTACTGAAGCAAGAGCGCAGAAGGGCAGAAGCAGCCTGGAAAAGAAACTCTTCAGATGAGAACCTCTCGATCTACAAGGCAATAACCAGAAAATACTACAAGCAAATCTTCGAAGGCAAGAAAAACTATTTTTCTGAGGCTATCAACGGTGCCCTAAATCGCCCCCGCGAACTCTTCAAGCTGGTCACTCAGACCATGAATCCAGGATGTCTTGAAGCCCCCAACTTGGATACACAAGAATTTTGCGATGAGTTATCGGATTGCTTCATTAACAAAATCGAGGCAATCCGGCAAAGCATTCAGCAAAACAATTGCTCTCCCAGCCCCCCCCCGTAGTCATTTACACAGCACCGGCAGCAATTCACCACAGTTTGGTGAGTTCATGCTGGAACCCATCTCCCTTCAGACCACTAAAAATATCATCGGCACTCTGCGCAACAGCACTGCGCCAAATGATATTATCCCCACCAAACTGCTGAAGGAATGCGCCGACATCCTGGCACCTCCTGTCACGCAGCTTATCAACCAATCCTTCAGGGAGGGCATAATGCCCTCCCAGCTGAAGGAGGGCTTCATTCAACCCATCTTGAAGAAAGCCACCCTGGATCCTAAGGATCCACTCAACTGGCGCCCCATAACAGGCCTAAATGTTCTCTCCAAGGTAATGGAAAAAGCAGTGGTACAGCAGCTGCAACAGCATCTAGATACCCACAACTTACTCGACCCATTTCAATCAGGATTCCGTCCCGAACACGGGACAGAATCAGCATTGCTTAAGATATGGGACGACGTTCTCGAGGCCGCAGACGAAGGAGAATCTTCTCTTCTGGTTCTGCTGGACCTAAGCGCAGCCTTTGATACAGTTGATCACAAGCTGTTATTGACTCGGCTGGCTAAAATAGCCAAAGTCGCAGAAAGCGATCTATCCTGGTTCTCCTCTTTTTTGGAAAACCGATTGCAAATAGTGAAGCTAGGACCCTTCACTTCTGAACAACGCACATTATCGTGCGGGGTCCCTCAAGGATCTCCCCTGTCGCCGATGTTATTCAACATCTATGTGCGTCCTCTTTTCGAAATCATCAGCAGCCAAAAACTGCTATATCACTCTTATGCAGACGACACGCAACTGTACTTCCGCATTTGCAATAAAAAGGATCACCACCTCAACCTAGAGACATGCCTCTCTTTGATAGAGGACTGGATGACAAAGAGTTATCTCAAACTCAACGGAGCGAAAACAGAACTTCTTCTGTTTCACGCCAAGCGTATGAATCAATCGACAACAACCTGGATCCCCCCGCCCATTCTGGGCAAAATCATCACCCCTAGCGCCAAAGTCAAAAGTCTTGGGGTCATCTTTGACTCCGACATGACAATGAACGCACAAATAGGGGCAGTAGTCAGCGGATCTCACTATCTGCTGCGCCTACTACGCAGACTCACGCCTTTTATTCCCAAGAAAGACATAGCGGTCATGGTGGGAGCGATTGTAAACTCCAGACTGGACTATGCAAATGCCCTTTACCTCGGACTCCCCAAGTACCAAATCGCTCGCTTCAAGTCGTTCAAAATACGGCCGCCAGACTTGTGACTGGGAAAAAACCCTGGGAATCAATCTCACCTTCACTGAGATCCCTTCACTGGCTACCAGTTAAAGACAGAATCACCTTTAAAGCTCTCTGTCTAACGTATAGATGTATCCATGGGAATGCTCCCCATTATCTATGCGAAAAATTAAAAGTTCACAATCCCAATCGTATTCTACGATCCACCAATCAAAATCGGCTTCAGATACCGAAAGCCAGATACAAGTCCAAAGGAGACAGGAGATTCGCTGTCCAAGGTCCCAGACTATGGAACGCCTTACCAGCCAGCATTCGGCTGGAGGAGAACTACTTAGTCTTCAGGAGAAAGATTAAGACTCATCTCTTTTGATCTCAAAGGAGACAGGAACAACAAGCGCCCAGAGGCGATTTACTTTGCATGTGCTGCGCTATATAAGTTCTTCATTCATTCATTTATTCATGTATAGAGCCATGACAGGCCCTCTATATACTCCTATATACATGTATAGAGCCATGACAGGTCCTCTATATACTCCTATATACATGTTTAGAGCCATGACAGGTCCTCTTCATACTCCTATACATGTATAGAGCCATAACAGGTCCTCTTTATACATGTATAGAGCCATGACAGGTCCTCTTTATACATGTATAGAGCCATGACAGGTCCTCTTTATACATGTATAGAGCCATGACAGGTCCCCTCTATATTCCTGTACATGTATAGAGCCATAACAGATCCTCTATATACATGTATAGAGCCATGACAGATCCTCTATATACATGTATAGAGCCCTGACAGGTCCTCTTTATACTCCTATAGATGTATAGAGCCATGACAGGTCCTCTTTATACATGTATAGAGCCATGACAGGTGCTCGTTATACTACTTTATACATGTATAGCCATGACAAACACTCTTTATACTCCTATATACATGTACAGAGCCATGACAGGTCCCCTTTATATTCCTTTACATGTATAGAACTCTATGACAGGTCCTCTATATACATGTATAGAGCCATGACAGGTCCCCTTTATATTCCTTTACATGTATAGAGCCATGACAGGACCTTTATATACATGTATAGAGCCATGACAGGTCCCCTTTATATTCCTTTACATGTATAGAGCCATGACAGGTCCTCTTTATACATGTATAGAGCCATGACAAGTCCCCTTTATATTCCTTTACATGTATAGAGCCATTACAGGTCCTCTATATACATGTATAGAGCCATGACAGGTCCTCTATATACATGTATAGAGCCATGACGGGTCAACTTTATACTCCTTTATACATGTATAGAGCCATGACAGGCCCTCTCTATACTTATTCCTTTATACATGCATAGAGCCATGACAGGTCCTTTTATACTCCTATATACATGTATAGAGCCATGACAGGCCCTCTCTATACTTACTCCTTTATACATGCATAGAGCCATGACAGGTCCTCTTTATACTCCTATATATATATGTATAGAGCCATGACAGGTCCTCTTTATACATGTATAGAGCCATGACACGTCCTCTCTATACACCTGTATATATGTATAGAGCTATGACAGGTTCTCTTTTTACTCCTATACATGTATAGAGCCATGACAGGCAGGGCCAGATTTGCTCTCTCTGCCGCCCCAAGGCCAGGTTCCACAATGCACCCCCTCCCTGCCAACCGAACCCCCCCCCCCCTCCCCAAAATCAACAAAGAATGGCAACCGGGTTAGTTCAAATATCTTTTTTTTTACATTTTTATCACTTTTTATTATTATTTGCAGCTTGTCATTTACTTGTTTTTCTTTTTGTATAATTTTCTTATTAATTTTAATATTATTTTTCTTATTCTTTACTTTTTAATTACATTTTTATTTTATTAATTTAATTATTATTTCCTATTTTTTTTATTTTTATCAATTCTTTTCACTTAACTTTATTGCTATCACACAGGAGAAAATATCCGTGTGATAGCAATTTGGAGGTGACATGTTCTCTTCAATGACCCTGTCACCTCCAAAACAGGAATCCTAGCACTGTGCTAGAACTCCTGTCGCAGCTGGGATGGGAAGAGCACAACTCACCCCTCTCACTGTGTACATCAGCAGCAGGGACAGGAGACAGACTGGGGTGTTGGGGGGAGGACAGATTCCCAAAGACAGAACCAGCAGAGAGAGGTATGTGGGGGTGGACAGCAGCACACATTTTACAAGTGATTTCGGTGGCATCACCGCAATCACTTGTTAAAGAGCGAGCGGATTCCCCCACACTACATTTAGTCCTGCTAGAAAGCAACTTACCGCCCTTAACTGTATGTTCCGGGCGTCGGGGGACTCCATGCCGCTGCCGCCCCTAGGTGTCCTGCCGCCCTGAGGCCTGGCCTTGGTGGCCTTGTGGGAAATCCAGGCCTGATGACAGGTCCTTTTATACTCCTTTATACATGTTTAGAGCCATGACAGGGTCTCTTTTTACTCCTATACATGTATAGAGACATGACAGGTTTCCTTTAGTTATTATGATACAAAATAATGAATGTGGGGGGGCCTTTTGGTGGGTGTGATTTTTTTTTTGGGGGGGGGGGGCAGCATTTCATTCTTGGTCCCAGGCAGCACAATGTGTTGGGCGGGCCCTGAATGCAGTGTTCAGGCAGATTTGATTTTGTTCCAGAAGTAGAACTGGAAGTCCCCTTACCATTTAGGAACTCAGCTCTGTATACATTATGTCGCTGATGAAACATACAGTTTATACAGCACACACAATTTCCGTATCATGTGTTAGTAAAGGAAATAGTTTGTACCAGCTTTCTCCATGAAAACTGGAGTTAGGTTTTAAAGTCAAGTGATCAGTAAAGTAGGGCTGTGGAAATTGACTATTAATTCATCGATTAATCTTTAATTTTTTTTGATCTATCAAAATGTTTTTGATCTATCAAAATTCTTTTCACTGGTACTCACCTCTCCGCTGGCTTCTGGGCCTTCAGGGAGTTCCGTCGGAGATCCGGTAACATCACAGACACCGGCGAATCTTGTCGTGTCCATCTGAAGGTCTCCTTTGCTGTGCCTTAATATCTGCATGGCGGGACCTTACAATCTGCCACATGCAAGGGCTGTTACACTTCCCTCTATCAACCTGGGATTCTACAACCATCCACTGGAAGTTGTGATCGTTCCCTTTGCGGGACATCTACATGCCGACGGACTGATGTTAACCTCTCATCTGGATTCAGCAGTGGTATCGTTGTACACATTTTTATACCAGTATCATACTTAGCTACATGTTTTTGGGACTGCTTTTGGTACGGTTTGGTATTACTCGCACCATTTTTACAGTTTATGTAGCTACGCCGATTTTATCTCCAGTGCAATATTTATTTTGTTACCTACTATAAATATTTTAATGCTATTCCCATCGAGCGCTGCCTTTGTGTGTTTGTGTCCTGCTAGCCATTTTTCCAGTGGTTGGAAGCTGCACTGGGAATCAGCCTGCAAGGAGATGAGCTAAAAGTAGTTGGATCTGTATGTGCTTTATAATTAATTGAAATTAGTCGATTAATCGATCAAAAAATAAATCTATTAATCGAACACAAAAATTTTAAGCAGTAACAGCCCTACAGTAAAGCATTCTAGAAGTGAGTCAAACCAGCATTAAAAAGCATAGGCTGCGGGTTCTGAGCTTGTGACATTGCCATCATTGATGCTATACCAGTAATGGGCAAACTACGGCCCTTATACGGCCCGGCGGACCCTTTAATCCAGCCCCCCAAGCGCCAGCCCTGGGTACAGATCGGAAAACTGACCGAGTTATTTTTTCACCGTGTGTCTGTGTATGATCTTTCACAGTCGCCACTAAATGGCGGTCCGAGTCCGCTCAGAGTGACACTTCTGCCCTGACCGCCAGTAGATTTACAAATTGCAGCACTGGTTTGCTGGGATTGCGGGTTTCCCCAGCAACCAGTGGCGCTGCCAGTGTGCGCAAGCCCCCTGCTCCTCATCGCAGCTCCTGAAAGTTTTCAAGCGCGTACGGCGGCGAGTAGGGGCGTGACGACACGTTCCTTCCCCGACCTCTGCAGCTTGCGGTCCACTCCTTGATCACATTGCGAGTAAGGGCCACGCCTCCCTCCCACGTCACTTGCGTGCCCTGCCCCCTGCTGCTCCTGGTTCCCGGGTCCACTCCTGGCTCTCCTAGAGGCGTGACGTCCCATGCGTGCCCCGCCCCCTGCTACTCGTTCCTGGCTATTTTTTTCTTCCAGCATCCGCCCCTGCATTCTAGGTATGTGGCATATTCTTAGTTCATTGATCACCATTAATGGGCAAATTTATTGTCAACATTAACACTGCTGGGCATATGTTAAAGGTCACGCTGATGGGCACTTTTTTATGTTAAAGGACACGGTGGGGATATTTTTAATGTGCGCACTTATGAGCATATTTTTTTAAGAGGCACACTGGTGAACACATTTTGTTGTGCCCATCAGAGTGCCCCTTAACATAAAATATGCCCATCAGCGTACAGATTAAAAATATACCCATCAGCTTGCCCCTTAACATAAAATGTGCCCATCAGCGTGACCCTTATTTTATGTTAAGGGGCACAATGATGAGCACATTTTATGTTAAGGGGCACTGTGATGGGGACACCTGATGTAAAGGGGCACTGTGATGGGGCACCTGATGTAAAGGGGCACTGTGATGGGGACACCTGATGTAAAGGGGCACTGTGTGGGGACACCTGATGTAAAGGGGCACTGTGATGGGGACACCTGATGTAAAGGGGCACTGTGATGGGGACACCTGATGTAAAAGGACACTGTGATGGGGACACCTGATGTAAAGGAGCGCTGGGTTGGAGACACCTGAAAGAAATACATTGTATAAAAGTTTTGTAAAATAACTCTTTTTATGCTTTTCTACCTAAAATTAATCTAAACATTTAATGTTACAAATTTAAATTTAATTTATATTAATTCACACATACACACCGTCCATCTACTCTCGGTCTGGCCCCTGGGTCCAATATATGAACCTATTGCGGCCCTCGAGTCAAAAAGTTTGCCCACCCCTGTGCTATACTGTTTAATTTTAACCAGAAATACAGGTACTCATTAATTACAAAGCTCCTCTATGCAGACCAGTGTGGTGTCACTGTTCACAGTGGATGAAGCTGGCACAAGAACAATACGTCATTTTCATGAAGGTACATAAAGACAAGTGCCTGTGGGGTTTATTTTGTAATGTGTACAGTACATATTAATTTAATTATGAAGAACGTGGGATGGAAGATTAAGGACTCTGTTGATATTATTTCCTGGTTCCACTTGGCAAATTCAATAGAACATACATACCCCTTAAACCTTGCCAGAGAGCTTGAGTTTCAACAGAAGTTAAAATAAAATTTGCTGTGCAGGTTTCCCTGAATACTTACATATGTGCCCAGAAAATATATGAATGCTTGACTATCTGTACTGATTTCATGGAATCATTAAAAATGGGAGATATATGCAAGAAATACAAAGAGCAGGATGGGTACAAAGTATAAATCTTGCAGTCTACCCAAACACTGTATGCAGGCTTAATGCATTCCCAACATAGTAACTGCAGTTGCTGCAGCAATTCTAAAAGAGTGGGGGTAATATTATGTAGAGCTAAGGACCAAATATGTCAATCATCTTTTAATTTACAGATTTAAATATCGGTGTGTTGATAAAAGAGTGCCAACAACTTTTGACTGAAAAGAAGGGGAAGTAATGGCCAGAAGGAGAACGTGCAACTGGGAGGAGGGCCACATGACTGGGGTGGGCAGTGAAGTGGAGTAAAAGCTGACGTTTAGGATGAGGGATAATGCCACTTACCAGGATTGGTGGGTCCCGAGTTTTGGGGATTTGTCCTAGGGATGAAGAGGGGTGTAGTTTTCACTAGTGCCCAGTTGGAGCTTTTTCACAGAGGAAGGAAGGTTTTTCCCACCCACCTTCCCTTTTTTGGTTTGTAGTTTATCGGGGGTCACCTTTGTAATTTTTTAGGTCTGTGCCAGTCAGCATGGTCTCCACCTGATGAGGCGGGTCCTATGGGGGTTTGGTGTCGCATGATTGTTCACACCATTTGTTTGTTATTTTTCTTTTATTGATAGTCGTAGCAGTAGCGGGAGGTCTATGGGGTTTTTGAAGGCGGTGCTGCAAAAAAAAATGGAGAGGCTTAGGGGGGTTGTTCCCATCTGGAGGTCCCTTACTAACAATAGAATGGTAACAATGGTTTGTAGTTGGTTGTATCTGGAAAGAAGGAACTGGTAACTGTCCCTGAGCTGGCGTAATATGCGGTGGGGGCCCTTATTGGGTGACAGATACAACTAGTTGGTCGAGAAAATTGCCCTTTAAAGACCTTTGGCAAGGCAGGTTTAAGCTGAGGTATTTTTGGTTAAAAAAAATTATTATATGCATTATGTTGTATGTTGAGATGTTTGTTGTAATAAAAGGGCTGGTATGGCCATTTGACTCCAAAAATGAATGTCGCCTGGTCAATCATTGGGTTTAATGAATGTGGATTGTTTGCTAGCTTTACAGAAAACAAGAGCCTCAGTACTCTGCATATGCCTTATTAAAGCCTTGCACATGGTTTAAATTGCTGAATTAGCTCTACTTTAGCATGGATAAGTAACCACTCATACTTACCCTGCAGTGCTGATAGGATTTTTACCTTATGAAGAAAACGTAAAAAGTTCTGTACAGCAAGTTAACATCTTATCATAACAAACCAGAAGTCAGTTTTAAATAAAGTGTTTTATATGCAGAGAACAGACCGATTCTGTAACAGTAATGATATCACATTTTTTGTTGTAAAGGTTTTTATTGAGATTTCAATTAATTACAACATAGATAACATACTGAAAAAAAATCGCAAGAATACAGACGCAGCCGTATGATGGAGCATAAGAGTATATCGGCTAACAATCAAAACAGTATTATTAAGGTTTCAATGCGTGTTGTATGTAAATAAATATTGTATAAAGAGATGAAATAAAAATAATAAAAATAAAAAGCTGACAAATTAACCACTTGTCATCTGCCCACCGTCAAATGACGGGGGGCAGACGACTCCATTGTTCTGACATCACGTCATATGACGTGATGTCCCTTTAAAGCCGCGGGCGCACGCGCGTCGCCGGCGGCGCGCGCGCACGCACCCGCCGCTCTGCGGGGATCCCGTGCGAGTGCCCGGCGGCAACGATCGCCGCCGGGCACACGCGATTGCTCAGTAACTGAGCTGGGACGTGCAGCTCTGTGTGTAAACACAGAGCTGCACGTCCCTGTCAGGGGGAGAGGAGAGCGGTTGTGTCCCTTGTACATAGGGACACAATCGGTCACCTCCCCCAGTCACCCCCCCCTCCCCCCACAGTTAGAACACTCATAGGACACACATTTAACCCCTTCCCCGCCCCCTAGTGGTTAACCCCTTCACTGCCAGTCACATTTATACAGTAATCAATGCATATTTATAGCATTTTTCACTGTATAAATGTAAATGGTCCCAAAAATGTCAGAAAAGTGTCCGAAATGTCCGCCATAACGTCGCAGTCCCAATAAAAAAATCGAAGATCGCCGCCATTAATAGTAAAAAAAAAAAAAAAAATGCCATAAACTATCCCCTATTTTGTAAACGCTATAAATTTTGCGCAAACCAATCGATAAACGCTTATTGCGATTTTTTTTACCAAAAATATGTAGAAGAATACGTATCGGCCTAAACTGAGGGAAAAAATATTTTTTTTATATATTTTTTGGGTTATTTATTATAGCAAAAAGGAAACAATATTGCATTTTTTTAAAAATTGACGCTCTATTTTTGTTTATAGCGCAAAAAATAAAAACCGCAGAGGTGATCAAATACCACCAAAAGAAAGCTCTATTTGTGGGAAAAAAAGGACGCCAATTTCGTTTGGGAGCCACGTCGCACGACCGCGCAATTGTCAGTTAAAGCGACGCAGTGCCGGAAGCTTATATTTTGTCTGGGCAGGAAGGGGGTGTAGGTGCACAGTAGGCAATTGGTTAATAATAAGAGAATAAAAACAGAGGAAATATTGAGGACAAAGCAATCTGGGTTTTCAATGAATTTGTGAATCCAGATCGTAAATTATACCAGGAAAAATAAATTATTTTGTAAACAGTTTAACCAAAAATGTAAATGAGGGAAAAGAAGAGGGGAAAGGGAAAGAGGGAAGGGACCAGATACACCTCTCAGAATGTCAGCAGGATCAAGCAAGTGGAAGTCATGTTCCAGGATTACATTGTTTGTATCTATTGGACAAAGTGACATTTAGCCAATCAGACCATGTGTCATTAAATTGTTTTTGAGCATCTTTCGCTTGATGAATTAATTGTTTCATTTCCATGTTTCTTTGGGTGCGATTGAACCAGTCAGCGATAGAAGGGGGGACAGTGGATTTCCATCTAACTGGAATACACATCCTGGCTGAATTGATCAAGTGCATGGTAAATGACCGGTAATAGCCTTTCGGTAATAAGGGAGAGTAGTGGAGTAAAAATTAAGCAGGTGTGAAATTCAAATAAATAGAAGTTATCAAGGTGATATGTTTATGAACTTCTTTGCAGTATGGTTGGATAGCAGAGCAAGACCACCAAATGTGAAGGAAAAAAACAGTCTCACAATTGCATCTCCAACAGGTTTTAGATATCGAGGAGTTAATTCGATGCAATTTGAGAGGGGTCATATACCACCTGGAAAGAATTTTATAAGCGTTTTCTTGTGTTTGTACATGAATCGATCCTTTATGTATAAATTTGTATATTCTCCTCCATTCTGAGTCAGATAGATCAAGCGAAAAGTCTCTTTCCCATAGCTGATTGGCCCAGTAAATTTTAGGGGTTTGAGTGGAAAATAATAAAGAATATGTAGATGAAACCAGGTGTTTAAGTGGTTCATCATTCTCACACCACTTTTCAAAATCATTTTTCTCCCTAGACCAATTTGGTATTGGGTTCGGTTTTAAGAAATAATGTCTTAATTGTACATATGTCCAGAAGGGGAATGATTCTGTGTTTAGTTTGATATTTAAATCCGATTGTGATATTAATTTGTCATTTATGAAAAATTGTCCAGCCCTAACAGATGAATGAGGCCAGCCGTCAGAAAAAAAGTCAGATTGCATGCCTGGTTGAAAGTCAGGATTACGTTTGAGAGGGATCATTGGGCCGTTCGCAGAAGAGATTTTGTGTTTGTTGCACGCTTTTCAAAATGTGAGAAGGGTTGGATGGATCAATGGATGTTGTTTACACGATAAGGGGACATTGTGAGGTTTGACCCATGGGACCTGAGAAAGAGGGAGTGGCGAAAATTTGTGTTCCAATTTAACCCAACCCTTGTTATTAAAATGAATATTCCAATCTATAATTCTGGTCAGACAGCAAGCCTGGTGGTATTTATATTCGTCTGGCAAGCCTATTCCTCCTGATGGTTTTGGGGTAGTAAGTCTGTCATAACTTAGTCTCGGGCGGAGTTTATTCCAGACGAAGTCTGTGCACATTCTTTTAAATGAAGATAAGAAGGCTTGAGGAATTGTTATGGGGACAGTTTGTAAGATATATAAGATTCTTGGAAGAACATTCATTTTAACGACTACAGCCCTACCGAACCATGAAAGAAGTCCAGAGGACCACTTCAATAAATCAGACCGAATGTTATGTAGTAGGGGGGCCATAATTCAAGGGGTATAAGTCAGTCAAGCAGATTGGGAGCTGTATACCCAAATATTTAATTGCTTAAATACTCCACGAAAATGGGAGTTCAGATCGACATAGGTTGCATATCGTTGACGGTAGGGAGATGTTAAGGGCGGTAGATTTAGAAAAATGTATTTGGGAGTTTGTCAGATTTCTGAAATTAGTGAAGTCCTCAAGCAAGTTTGGTAAAGAGGTAATTGGATCTGTCAGAAACATAAGAATGTCATCTGCAAAGGTGGCTAGTTTATAGGTTTGTCCTTTAATGTCTACACCTCTAATGGTGGGATTAGTCCTAATGCGATTCAATAGCGGTTCTAACGTAAGTATAAAAATTAGTGGGGAGAGGGGGCATCCTTGGCGGGTTCCATTTGATACAGAGAAGGCGTCCGACAGGTGTCCGTTCACACGTATTTTAGCTGTGGGATTGGAATATAGTGTAGATATAAAGTTCAACATGGCGGAAGGGAAGCCTATAGTCCTTAATGTTTCCACCATGTAATCCCATGCCACTCTGTCGAACGCCTTCTCCGCATCCAACGAGAGCAAGAAACCAGGAGTTTTAGAAGACGTGAGCCAATGATGTATATTGATGGCTTTAATGGTGTTATCTTTCTCTTCTCTGCCAGGAACAAAACCCACCTGGTCCAGGTCTATTAAATTGGGAAGGAGGGGGAGTAGTCTATTTGCAAGGGTTTTTGCGAACCGTTTCAGGTCCACATTTAATAACGATATTGGTCTATAGTTAGTGACCATGGAATGGTCCTTGTCAGGTTTTGGAATTAGTACTATATGTGCTGATAATAGGTCACGTGGTGGTTTGGTAGAACTAGCAAAAGAATTGAAGGCCGATAAGAAGAATGGTGATAGGGCTTCAGCAAAGGTCTTGTAGTAACCCACTGTGAGTCCATCAGGGCCGGGACTCTTACCCGGCTTCATCTGTTTAAGTGCTAAATCTATTTCCGTTTTATTTAGAGGTGTATCTAGTTGTAATTTCACATTGTCATAGATTGGTTTAGGGCTATATTGTTTTAGGAAATTTTTAATCAGGTTTTGTCTTTCATCTTTGGAGATTGAAGGATCAGATTGGGGAAGGTTGTAAAGATTTGAGTAATAATCAACAAAGCGTTTGGCTATAGCAGAGGGGGAGTATAATTTTTTTCCTTGAGAGTCAGAGATAGAGTGGATAGTTGTTCTAGCTTTGTTCTTTTGTAGGGCTTTTGCAAGCATTTTACTGGCTTTGTTACCAAACTCATAAAAAGTTTTCTTTGCCAGTGCAAATTTGCGTCTTACTTGCTTGCCTAAGAAGTCTAACATATCGGATCTAGCACGAACAAGTTTAGTTAGAGTTGCCACGGCTTGTGTAAGTTTGTGTGCGTTTTCTAATTTTAATATTGCAGAAGTAAGATCAGAGTATTTTTTTTCCTTTCTTTGTTACGTTTAGCCGCAGCAGCAATGAGAATACCCCTAATTACGCACTTGTGTGTTTCCCAATTAGTGGCAGGAGAGGTGTCAAGTGGGTCATTTTCATTGAAGAACAATTTAATTTTAGAGTCTAATTCCTGAGATATAGAGGGATCAGTGAGTAAGGAAGGATCGAGCCTCCAAATATTCATTCTGGGATGTGTATCTGGAAAAAAGATAGTTAAAGAAATAGGGTTGTGGTCTGAAAAGAAGATAGGGTCAATGGAGGTTTTCTGGACCAAGGGTAAATCATTTTGGGTAATAAATAGATAATCAATTCTGGAAAATCTGCCATGTGGTGGAGAGTAAAAGGTGTAATCCCTACCGTTATGGTTCAAAGTGCGCCAGACGTCGTGAAGTAAGAGGTCTTGAAGGTAGGATCTGACTTTTCTTATTGTTTTGAACGGAATTGAGGAGGTGCCCGTGGAGGTATTTTGTATAGTGTTGAGGGGAATATTGAAGTCTCCTCCTAGTATAAGGGCGCCTTCCGTGAAAGAGGCTATTTGTTTAGGAATGTTTTTGAAAAAAGGAACTTGATTAGGTAATA
This sequence comes from Rana kukunoris, assembly GCA_029574335.1. Lineage (NCBI taxonomy): Eukaryota > Metazoa > Chordata > Amphibia > Anura > Ranidae > Rana > Rana kukunoris. The sequence goes on from CM056055.1 coordinate 148,162,799, forward strand.
TTTGCTAAAGTGATCTTATGATTTTGGTAAGTACCCTTTAGTAGCAAGTATCTACCTTCTTCATCAATGATAGAAGCAGAAATTATAAGGGGACAATTTTTAGCAATTAAAACCGATACCCCTTTCGATTTAGTCAAAGTGTTAGTGGAAAGAAATACCGTGGGAAAATAGTGGTCATGTAATTTTGGTGTCAAATTTGATCGGAAGTGGGTTTCTTGGAGAAACACAATATCAGCTTTGTTTTGTCTCATATTTAAAAGTAATTGGGAACGTCTTTCCGGAATGTTGAGACCCTTAGTTTTTAAAGAGATGATCTTGATTGGATAGATATTACTGGGTGGAATGATGGTCTTTATAGTGTATCTGGAACTATTCAGTAAGTATAATTTAAAAAAAAGAGAAGTGTGTGAGGTTATAGGTAGGTAGAGGGGGTTGGTAAATAGGAAAAAAAAAACGAATAAAAATAAAGGAAGGGAAAGAGAAACAGGGGAAAGGTTTTACGGATAATCTGTGAAATCCCACTCTCTAACAAATCGGAGTGGGGACACCAGAAATGTGGGGGCGGGATCCGGAATCAAATAGTAGTCTGCAAATAGGAATAGGGGAGTGGAATCACTTCAAGATAAAAAGTGAGACTACAGTAGGGGGGTTAACTAAAACCTCTGAGAGAAGCGACTCCCAATAAACTATTACAATATGGGATGAGTCATCATATCCAAAGCCCCTGAGATAAAATTGAAATCATACTAATGGGGTAATTAAGCAATTATGGGGGACTCGAATGGTAAATAAAAATAAACAAAATTAAGTTCTAATTCACTATTTATGAAGGCAACACGTACATTCTATTATTCAAAAAATATATGTAATGTGGATTAGGTATGAAAAGAAGCCCAATTTCAACATCAAGTTTACTTTTTGGGTATCGGATTGTCATAGATATAGTGGTCAATATCAGGTGTATTTGTGAACCACAATTAGTTGTAATTCTATTATTTGTTTTAATTTTCGCAGTAATTCATTCAAAACTATCCCTATTTCCTTTCTTTCCTTCCTTCCCTTTCTACCCTCCTTTCGTCAATATTAGTATAATTTTTTGCTAAACGAGAAGTGTATTTTAAGCAACATCTCGTTCGAATTGTTTTTTATGAAATTGAAAGAGAGCATGAATTTAGTACTTTGTAGCTGAGAGGAAAGGAAATGAAAAATAAACAAGTCTAACAGAATGAGACAATTTTAAGATGCGCTACAATTTACAACTAATATATGTGAACCGTGCAGTGAACAATATATAGGGTTAACAATCAGTAACTGACAATCAAGCAGTGTGAATTAGTCAGTGAATCCTGTTGTGGGCAGGTCCACACCTAAGTGACAAATCTGCGTGCCGCATAAAGCAGTGATAAATACTAAAAGGGTCCAAATATAAATCCAATGTACATACTCCGTGATTCCAAACTAGGTTTTCCAAAAAAAAGGTTTTCCAAAAAATATGTACAGCAACTGTGAATACGTATTAGTCAGTTCATCAAACCTCCTAGCTCATGCAGATGAAGTCAATCCTCACATGGTCCGCAGAACAAGCAAATAGACCATTTTAAAGGATTTACATGCACATTAGAAACTGCATATGGACAGGGTCATCATCACCCACAGTCCCATCAGTGTCACACAAGGCTGTATCAGGATAGTGTAGTATTTTGCCTTCCCCCACATGATGTGTCTTCTGGCTGTGCACAGACAGAATTTAAATGCATTTTTTGCTGTGAAAATGACAATTGTCCCAAAAATGTGTCAAAATTGTCCGAAGTGTCCGCCATATTGTCGCAGTCACGAAAAAAATCGCTGATCGTCGCTATTAGTAGTAAAAAAAAAAAATTTATAAAAATGCAATAAAACTATCCCTTATTTTGTAAACGCTATAAATTTTGCGAAAACCAACCGATAAACGCTTATTGCGATTTTTTTTACCAAAAATACGTAGAAGAATACGTATCGGCCTAAACTGAGGAAAAAAAATGTTTTTTTAAATATTTTTGGGGGATATTTATTATAGCAAAAAGTAAAAAATATTGCATTTTTTTTAAAATTGTCGCTCTATTTTTGTTTATAGCGCAAAAAATAAAAACCGCAGATGTGATCAAATACCACCAAAAGAAAGCTCTATTTGTGGGAAAAAAAGGACGCCAATTTTGTTTGGGAGCCACGTCGCACGACCGCGCAATTGTCAGTTAAAACGACGCAGTGCCGAATCACAAAAAGGGGCAAGGTCCTTTACCTGCATTTTGGTCCGGGTCTTAAGTGGTTAATCTTAAAGTCATTCACAAAACATAAAACATCCCTTGGAGGATCAAAGTCTTTACCTTTGGGGGGTAAAGCTCTGTGTACCCGCTCCATTGAGATGACAGAGCGCTCAGGACCATCGAGGATGTTAATGAATACGTCAGAGACAACCTGAGGTAAACTGTCATTGTCGACTGATTCTGGTAGGCCCCGAATCCTCAGGTTGTGGCGTCGTCCCCTATTATCAATTTCCTCTACGTGTCATTGCATATCGCGGAGTTGGCGATTATGAGAGTTGATCCGATAATCAATTCGATCAATAGCTTTCTGCTGTGATAAAGCAGTTTCCTCCACTTTATTAATCCTCCCCATCATAATTTGTAGATCCGTTTTAAGATCAAAAATGGCGGCCGTGAGAGCGTTTTTAATGTCGGTAGCAAACAATTGTAGATCTTGTATGTTCAATTGATGTACCGCCGGTAGAGAATTGACGTTAGATGGTAGGATTACGTTTGAAGGGGAGAGTGTAATGTCACCTTGATGCTGATGAGAAATAGTTAGTCGTACGTCTCGGGGATCGGGATCGTTAAGCAGAATTATGTCGGGATGAAGTCCCCATTATCTGGGGGGAAATCGGTGCACAATACCCCTATATCAATGCAAATCGGGCTGAGGTATGACAGAGCTCCCACTTTAAGCGGCCATCTTCTTCTTCGACTAGCCACGCCCCCCCATGATATCACATTTTATGTTGAATGTAATATGAGATCATTAACCTCCCTGGCGGTTTTCCCGTGTCTGACACGGGGTAAAAATTTCCTGCTACTATCGTTGATCCCGTGTCAGACACGGGCTCGCCTCGCAGCATCCACAGAGACAGTTTACTTACCTTCTCCGTGGATCCAGCGATGCATCCCCGCTGTGTGAGCGAGCGGGTGCTCGCTCGATTCACACAGCGTCCCCGCGCGCCGCCGATCTCCGTTCCCTGCGACGTTACGACGCACGGGGATGGAGAACGGCGCCAAATTCAAAAATGTAAACAAACACATTACATACAGTACACTGTAATCTTATAGATTACAGTACTGTATGTAAAAAATACACACCCCCCATGTCCCTAGTGGTCTGCCCTGTACACTACATGTCCTTTTATATAATAAAAACTTTTCTTTCTCCCTGCAAACTGTAGATTGCCCATAGCAACCAAAAGTGTCCCTTTATGGCAAAAATTGTTTTAGAGCAGCTAAAAAACAGCGATAATAAATTATAATCACTTGCAGAATTTAGCGATAACGATTTATGGGGAAATTCGTCATAAAAAAAAAAAAATAATGACAGCAAAAATTCTGCAACTGAGCAAATTTCAGTGATTTTGATTTGATTACATTATTGAATAATTTTTACTATAATTATATTATTATTTGTTATAATGTTTTATAATTATTTATTATATTATAATTTTTAATAAAAAAAAAATAAAAATCATACCCGGGATGCCTATTAGACTCTTGTTTAGATAGATTTAAGTAAGTACTTACTAAGAATTGCAGGCCTATAATACATAACACCACATTTCCTTGCAAAACAATTGCAACGCTTTTGGTACAAAATTCCAGACAGAATCATAACGCCAGGGAGGTTAAGCAGCATACAAACACCAATTCTGAAGCCCCTTCATTAACTGCTAAACAAAAAGTAAGAATTACATGTAGAGGCAGTGGGGCAGATTCACGTAGATCGGCGCATTATCATTCCGGCGTAGCGCACCACTTTTCCGTTAGACTTGCGCAATCTAGCCGCGTAATCCGGCGATTCACGTAGCTTTTACGCAAGAGCTTGCGCAAACGTAAGGTTTTTTCCGGAGGCGTAAGGAGGAGTAATACAAATTGGGAGGGACGTGGGCGTGTTACATTGAAATGAGCCGTGACCCCATGCAAATGAAGGGCCGGCCGACTCGCGCATGCGCGCGTGAAGGAAACCATGTCAGCTCCGTTGTGCGCATGCTCACAACTCGGGAGCGGCGCAATCAGTGAAATTGGAAATGGACTAGGGCAACTTTATGAACTACGCAGACAGCATAAATAGACACACACAAATGCACTTCCTTTGCAAAAATACATCCCTTTGTATCCCTCCCTATACAGCAAGGTGCTTTTGTTTGTTTGTGTCTTTGAGATATTTGGGGACTGTTTTGCAGAGTGATTTTTGTCTTTTATGTGTTTTCTTTGTTGTTATTTTGTTTAAATTATATTTTTGCTGGGCATTTTTTATTTACATTATATTTTTGCTGGGCATTTTTTTTTTTTGCTCGTCATTTATTTAATTTTTTTGGTTCTGTTTGTGTATGATTTTGGAATGTGGGGGTGATATTCCTGCGGGAAAAGGGGTGTCACCCTCATTTGTGGTGGAGAAGTGATCCCCAGGTCTGTGTGAATGGTGTATGAATGTACAGTGACATAATTGGAGCCGTGGCGTGGCGTTGCAGCTCACAAGTCCTGCATGGTGGACTGGTGCCAATCCAATGTGATGAGGATGTGGGGTGTGTGTGCTAGGGACCACAGTGGTGTGCATGCATGCATTCTCATTGTGCCATGATTAATGTGTGTGTTTAACGTGCAAAGATGCATAATGTGAGCTGGCATGAGATGGGGTCATGAGATGGGGTACCAGTGCATATGCAGAGTCACCTTGAAGGGAAAAGACAGGAGGATGTTAGTCATGCATGTGCCACTTGTGAGGTGTGCATCACGGGAGGGGATAGTCATGCCTGACTCCCATGTCACTCACCAACCAGCCAGCTGTCCCCATACATGTTCTGTTCGAAATCTGTGGGGATGGGCTCTGATTGTATATGTAGCTGTCATGGGTGTCATGGGTGGTGCCATGTGTTGGGCTGCTGATGTCCTCCTGCAGGGTTGTGGTAATTCCATGATGGCATGAGGGGGGAATCTGAAGATGCGAGACACCTCAGAATCACTCATGCCAAAGATGTCTATGCGTGTGTGATATATCAAGTGAAGAGTGAGGGGCTTGTATCAGATAAGAATATTGTATTAGATTAATTTAAATTGTAAATTTTATGTAAGCAAATAAAAAAAAAAAAAAAAACATCTCCCGTGCCCTCCTTAGTGCCATCCTCCGTGCCCTCATCCTTCTTTGTTCATCTAAAGTCAGTAGTATAGCTATGCGCGACGATGCCCCTGGCATGTTGGCATACAGATTGTTGGGCAACACGTGTGACTGCTGAACTCCTCACTAACAGTGTTGCTTTATCTGACAATTAGACTTTTTTTCAAAATTTAGACCAGCTTTTAGGTCCTCTAACTTTAGACAGGACATTTTGCAGTTGCGCACATCGCGTAGCCTGCGCAGCAACTGCGTTTTTTTGTGAATCCCCGTAACTCCCTCATTAGCATATTTGACTAGCAAATCAATGGTGTGTCTAGCGCAGTTTTGCGCGAAGGGAAGCGAATGTCTAATTCAATTACGCCGGACCAAAAAACGTAGATTTCTGGCGTATATCGTTTTGTGAATCGCGTCCAACTATACGCACGCGCACATTTAGACTTACGCACGCGCAACAGCAGTTGCGCAGGCGTAATCGCTCTGTGAATCTGGCCCAGTGTGTATATTTTGAAAAGGAAACTCTGGATAAAAGTCTCAAGAAATGAGAGTCTAAACAAACACTTTGGTATATTTCACATAAAGAACTAAGGGGATTGTAGACTATTAGTGCACAAAAAAGTAATATTTATGATACTTTGTATTTGTATTTGCACTAACATCTACTTTTTAGGACAAGCTTTTGGTGTATTCTTCCTTCATCAAGGTCATAAGAAGTACTAATACACTAAGGCTGCGTACACACGATCGGTCAAAACTGATGAAAACGGACTGAAGGTCCATTTCATCGATCCAAACCGTTCGTGTGTGGGCGCCATCGGTCAGTTATCCTTCGGTCAAAAAAAAGAGAACTTGCTTTAAAATTTAACCGATGGACGCCTAACCGATAGGTCAAAACCGATCGTTAGTATGCAAAAGCATCGGTTAAAAAGCCGGGCATGCTCAGAATCAAGTCGACGCATTCTTGGAAGCATTGAACTTGTTTTTTTTCAGCACGTCGTTGTGTTTTACGTCACCGCATTATGACACAATCGTTTTTTTAACCGATGGTGTTTAGGCACATCAGACCATCAGTCAGCTTCATCGGTTAACCGATGAAAACGGTCCTTCAGACCGTTCTCATCAGATGGACTGATCGTGTGTACGCCGGCCAAAGGTTTAGTTTCAGAATGTTAAAGTGGTATTAAACCAAAAAGCAAAAATGTAATATTTTGCAGCTTACCAGTTATTAGATGTGGTGGCTGCATTCATTTTCTCTTTTTAGGCCTTTTCCCTATGTTTTCACCTTGTGATCTGGCCAGTAACACACCTCCTGTATTAGCTTGCTCCCATTATTAACCACTTAACCCCCGGACCATATTGTTGCCCAATGACCAGAGCACTTTTTGCGATTCGGCACTGCGTCGCTTTAACTGACAATTGCGCGGTCGTGTGACGTGGCTCCCAAACAAAATCGGCGTCCTTTTTTTCCCACAAATAGAGCTTTATTTTGGTGGTATTGGATCATCTCTGCGGTTTTTATTTTTTGCGCTATAAACAAAAATAGAGCGACTATTTTGAAAAAAATGCAAAATTTTTTACTTTTTTCTGTAATAAATATCCCCCAAAAATATATAAAAAAACATTTTAGGCCGATACGTATTCTTCTACATATTTTTCGTAAAAAAAATCGCAATTAGCGTTTATTGATTGGTTTGCGCAAAAGTTATGGTGTTTACAAAATAAGGGGTAGTTTTATAGCATTTTTATTATTTTATTTTTTTTACTAGTAATGGCGGCGATCAGCGTTTTTTTTTCAGTACTGCGACCTTATGGCGGACACTTCGGACACTTTTGACACATTTTTGGGACCATTGGCATTTTTCTAGCGATCAATGCTATAAAAATTCATTGGATTACTATAAAAATGCCATTGGCAGTGAAGGGGTTAACACTAGGGGGCGGGGAAGGGGTTAAGTGTGTTCCTGGGTGTGTTCTAACTGTATGGGGGGTGGCCTCACTAGGAGAAATCACTGATCTTCTGTTCATACATTGTATGAACAGAAGATCAGCGTTTCCCCCGCTAAACACACAGCTCCCTGTCCCCACTCTGTAACGAACGAGCGCGCGTGCCCGGCGGCGATCGTGCCCGCCGGGCACGCGCACAGGACCCGGGGGCGAGCGGGGACGCGCGTGAGAATGGGGAGGCAAAGCAGACAACAGAATTATCAGTCTGTGGGGAGGATAGAATTAAAATGTACTTACAGATTTAAATACACTAACAAATTGAAACCAAACCCCAGCTTACACTATATGTAGGATAAACATTTTACATGAATAAATAAAAAAAGATTGTTGTAAGCTTCCTTTCCAGTGTCAGATGATTTGACTCATCTTTGTAACTGATTCACTTTGCTGGAGACTTATTGGCAGTGTTAATTTTGGCAGAAAATTTCAATTTAGTTTTAGTCTTATGCCGCGTACACACGATCATTTTTCGGGTTGTAAAAAATTAAGTTTTTTAAAAATGTAATTTAAAACGATCGTTTGTGGGCTTCAGAGCATTTTTCGGGTTCTGAAAAACTACCCAATTTTTTTCGAACATGCTCTATTTTTTCACAACGTTTTAAACAATGTCGTTTTTCGGGTTGTAAAAAATGGTTGTGTGTGGGCTTTAACGGCGAGAAAAATCCGCGCATTGCTCAGAAGCAAGTTATGAGACGGGAGCGCTCGTTCTGGTAAAACTACAGTTCGTAATGGAGTAAGCACATTCATCAAAGCGTGAATTGTCTTTTACTAACACAAAATCAGCTAAAGCAGCCCAAAGGGTGGCGTCATCCAAATGGAACTTCCTCTTTATAGTGCCGTCGTACGTGTTGTACGTCACCGCGCTTTGCTAGACCATTTTTTTTCACGATTGTGTGTAGGCAATGCTGTTTTAATGATGAAGTTGAAAAAAACGTTGTTTTTTCTAGAGCCTGAAAAACGTTGTTTTTTACAACCCGAAAAATGATCATGTGTACACGGCATTAGTCTTAGGACTAAAATGGCATTTTAGTTTTAGTCCCATTTAAGTCTTCTGCAAGTGTTTTTAGTTTTAGTCATAGTCCATGACTAAAATGCCATTTTTGTGTTAGTCCCATTTTAGTCACTGTGTTTTAGTCGACTAAAATCCATAGTACATATTTAAATAAAGTAATTTTAGTCAACTAAAATCAAATGTTTTTAGTTAAATAATTAATTGTAATGCTTAAAGCGGAGGTTCACCCTGAAAATTTTTTTTTTTTGCTGTACTTACCGTCTTATCGTTGTTTTCATCCAGCTCCGAGTTCTCACTCCCGCGGGGAATAGGCGTTCCTAAGACAAGGTGTAAGATGATTGATGTACGGGTAAAGCGTGTCACGCCTTGCAAAAATAGACTGTGGGACTTTACGGCGCTATACGGCGCCTGCGCCTGCCATGTAGAGCTGACTGCGCAGGCGCCGTAAAGAACCGAGTCCCACTTCATCTATTTTTGGAAGGCGTGACGCGCTTTACCCACACGTCAATCATCTACGCCTTGTCTTAGGAATGCCTACCCCCCGGAGGATCGAGAACCCGGAAGCCGGGTAAAAACAACTATAAAACGGTAAGTACAGTGGGAAAAAAAATCCAGCATACTATCGATGTCAGCAGTATGCTGGGTGTAAAAGTGTATAGAGGTTTTAGGGTGAACCCCCGCTTTAATTTAACCACTTGCCCACTGTGCACATACACCCCCTTCCTGCCCAGACGAAATTTTAGCTTCCGCCACCGTGTTGCTTTAAGGGCTCTTTCACACTGACGTTCCGTATGTCCGTTTTTCATACATCCGTTGTCGGATGAAAAACGGACATACATGTATCCCTCTGGGATCGCGGATGTCAGCGGAGACATGTCCGCTGACATCTGACCCGCTCCGATCCACCAAATTATGCCGGAGGAAAAACCTACTTTCCCTTCCGTCTGGCGGATCGGATCGGATGAACACGGACAGAGCGGAGAAAAGACAGGGCGGTCCCCGCACAGTGTGCGGGGGCCGCCCTTTCATCCGGCAGCTCAGCGGAGATCAACAGGGCGATCCCCGCTGAGCAAACAGAGGTGCACAGAGCGGATCATTACTGATCCGCCCCGTGGGAAAGAGCCCTTAACTTAAAATTGCGCACATTTTGAAAAAAAATATATATTTTTTAATTTTTACTATAATAAATTTCCCATTTAAAAAAAAAAAAATATCTCAGTTTAGGCCGATACGTATTCTTCTACATATTTTTGGTAAAGAAAAAAAAATCGCAATAACTGTATAGTAATTGTTTTGCGCAAAAGTTATATTGCCTACAAAATAGGGGACATAATTATGATTTTTTTTTTTTTTTACTAGGAATGGCGATCTGCGATTTTTTTCAGGACTGCAGCATTATAGCGGACACATCGGACACTTTTGACACATTTTTGGGACCATTCAATTTTATACAGTGAACAGTGCTATAAATATGCATTGATTACTGTATAAATGTGACTGGCAGGGGAGGGGTTAACCACTAGGGGGTGGGAAGGGGTTAAATGTGTAGCCTAGTGAGTGTTCTAACTGTAGGGGGAGGGTGGTGACTGGGGGAGGTGACCGATCTGTGTCCCCATGTACATGGGACACAGCATCGGTCTCCTCTCCATGACAGGACGTGGATCTCTGTGTTTACACACAGAGATCCACGTCCTGCTCAGTTACTGGGCAATCGCGGGTGCCCGGCGGCCATCGCAGCCGCTGGACACGTGCATTGTGTTCCCAGTAACGCGACGGGTGCGTGCGCCTACTGGCTTTAAATGACAGGACGTCATATGACGTCCTGTCAGATCAATAGAGTATTCCGTCCGCCGTTATTTGACGACGGGCGGGTGTTAAGTGGTTAAGCATTTCTCTAGAATATCCAAACTCATTCTACACTCCTGGAGTAAACAAATCGAATATCATGTTATTATTTATGGTATTAGGTTTGAACAAACTCACAAATATTTATGGGACTTTTTTTGGGACTTTATGTGAAGCAAGGCCTATTATTGTCCTATGCCTCCACCCCTAATCAATATAGAAGGCGAGGGGTTGGGACTTTATATGAAGCATGCGGTGGTAAACAATGAATGGATATAAAAAATACTTTATATAACATTATATATAATGTTAATATCAAATGTTGTGGCAATTTATCATAAGAACAGTAATCCTTGTAACAATTTCAAGAATATAGCACATAACAATATTTCATGATCCAATAAAATTTCATTTTTCTACACATACATACATCATATAGCCTATAACCTTGTTACTCTCTATCACTGATGATAAAAAGATATGTATTGAATATGATAGCAACAATTACATATATAATCATATGGACATGTATTGTGTAAACTAATGGCATAAATATCTTTTGTCAACACAGGATTGATATGAAATATGACAGTTGGTAGCTTGATGCGTTTCATGACTTTGGTTCCCTTTTCTGGAGTAAGCCGTAATATCTATCTATAAAAAATAGTTAAAAAAATATTCATATCTAGACGATCTCACAAAGTCAAAAAAATTAAGCGGGATAGAAATAAAGGACCCCATACTACATACTACTTACAAAACCATATGTGTGCTGATGGCATAGTGCTGGAAATCGCAGGCCGCCATCCAAGGACCTCATCCCCAGGAGCTGTGGGAGTAGGTACAGTGACAACAGCCAACAAAGACAGCATTTATGGTGGATGGGCATCAATAGTGTGATCCTAATGTGTAATGGAAATGATAAAACCATGTGGGACCTCTGTGAAAGAATGTGTAGGTTGGGAATTAACATGGTATACAAAAGTACTATTCACTGGCCCTCTATTAATAGTACAACCCTGCGCTTTAGGATAAAACCCAAAAAATCCAAGTAAACAAGAATCTGCACAGCACTGGGGACTGAACAATTAAAATCCTTTACATTTTGGCAGCCCCGAGGTTAAATAGTAGTTTTGGCTATTGTGTGCAAGCTTACACTCATTTATCTGTTCTATGGTGGGAACAGTGAGTGTCAGTAGGAGCGCAGTACAAAACAATGCCCCATACATCTCCTCCCCCCGGCCCTGTGCGGCGCACGGAGGGGAAGGAGGGGAAGGAAAAGGAATGACACACAGATGGAGCGTCATCCCCATCTGGAGGAAGTCCGAACGGACAAAACGTCAGAGCGTTGCTATCCAGCATCTCGACCGGAAGTGACGTTTGCGCTCCACAGGGGAGAGGAACCAGGAAGTAAAGCTGCAGGAAAGTCTCCAAAGCGGTCTTCAGGGGTCCACACCTAACCGTGAGAGTTGCTTAACATCTACAAATATTATACATTTGCCTGACTATTCATTCTGTTTGGTACGCATGTTTTATAAGGGGACTGGTGTATATATGTTTTTGGGGTGACAATAAAAGCTTTCAAAACAACATTGCACTATATGGATGTTTCCTTCCATTATATACCTGTGGATACAATACCTGGAGAGTGAAAATCCAAACGGTGATCAAAAAGTGAGAGTGGTATGCTGTTTTAACCATCTGAAAGTTGACATGTGAGGCGATATATACTGAAATGCTGTTTTAAAGAAACCTTCTGGTGAGTGTTTCCCCCGAAGGGGACCCTATATCCCCCCACGCAGTGAATGTCTTTTGGTGATTGGAGCACATACTATTGATACTTCTGATCTGGTCATCCCACACAGCTTTCTATTCAAACCAGTGGTTTGCAGCGCTGCTGCAGGACTATCAACAAGCTCTGTGCGGGCTGGTTTTATGTTTCTGCTTTTATCATGGGAATTAACATGGGTGGGGTGACCCAAAGGCCTCGTACACGCGACCGAGGAACTCGTTGTAAAAGAAACATCTTTTTCCTCGACGAGTTCCTTGTCAGGCTTGTCAAGAATCTTGACAAGCTTTCTTTGCGTACACACTGTCAAGACAAAATCTCGTCATTCTCGGTGACGTACAACACGTACAACGGCACTATAAAGGGGAAGTTCGATTCCACTGGCACAATCCTTGGGGCTGCTTTTGCTAATTCTCATGTTACTGCGTGTGAAGTAAAAGTTTTGCGCTTTTAAGTCTGTTACAGCATGTCGAATGTGCAATCTCCATTATGAAAGCTAATTTTACTGAAGGTGTCTCCCGACTCATACTTTATTCTGAGCATGGGCGGGTTTCTAAGCATACACACGAACGTGTTTCCCATCGTAAACCAGCCCGACGAGAAACACGACAAGGAAATTGAGACTCCCGATGAGAAAAAGGAGAACTTGCTCTCTTTTTTTCTCGTTGAGATCCACGACAGTTTTCTCGACGAAAAACATACACACAACCGTTTTCCTCTGCAAAAAAGCTCTGCCACCAAGTTTCTTGATGGATTTTGTTGAGGAAAATTGTCGTGTGTACAAGGCCAAAGTCATGAGTGTGCTATATAAAAAAAAAATGCACACCTAGTAGTGAAAATAGGGCAGCCAGGAAAAAGGAGGACACAATTAGAGAAAGAGAATACTGTATGAAAGGAGACAAGAAAAGAAAAAAGAGAGTGAAGAATAGTAAAAAATTGCCATCTATGTGCTTTCATATCTGTCTTATCTATATATAATGCGCTCTTCAAATGTGCTTAAGCCCTGGTTCACACTGGGCACGATTTAGTTCGATTTGAGATGTGATTTCACATGTGAAATCGCATCTCAAATCGGCGGCAATTGCCGGCAATGACACTGTCCTAATCGGTGCGACGCCGCATCTGCGGCGCTGCACCGATTTCAAAAAGTAGTTCCTGTACAGATGTCTCCTAAATCGCGCCGAAATCGGGACTGCCAAAGGGAGGGAAATCGCACGATTTCAGCTGAAATCGCGCGATTTCACTCCCGCAGCCCAGTGTGAACCAGGGCTTAAAATGTATGGTTTTCCCTTCTTATGAACAAGAAAATAACGATGTTATGCTATTGGGCTGGTATAATAATGATATGGGGCTGGTATGAAACCATTTCCAGGGCTGGTTTTGTTCCCAGTCCGGCCCTGGAACAGAGTGAAGAATAGTGAAAAAGTGCAACCAAGAGAAAATGTGGGGAACTAAGTTAAGGATTGTGAAAAAACAAACCGTGAAGTGACATGTATGAGGCATAAACATACCTATGGTAAATTACAGTATATAGATGTAGTGAATTGGATTAAAACATGCTTAGCATTGATGGCCAGGGAGAGTAAAAATGTCTGGCATCATTGGTCCGGGTGAGGGAAAAACGCTCAGTGTTGGTGGTAAGGTGAAGAAAAAAATTCAGCATCTGACTTCTTATGCCGCGTACACACGGTCGTTTTTTGCGATGAAAAAAAACGACGTTTTTTAAAACGTCATTTAAATTGATCGTGTGTGGGCCAAACGTCGTTTTTTGTCTTAAAAAAAACGACCAAAAAAAAATTCCAACATGCTTGAATTTTTTGTGTCGTTTTTCAAAACGTCGTTTTTTGTTTCACAAAAAGTCACCGTGTGTATCAAAAACGTTGTTCAAAACGACGTTTTTCAACCCGCGCATGCCCAGAAGCTAGTTATGAAGCGAGCTTCAATGGAAAAGAGTGGTGAACGTAACCTCGCTTTTTGTGAAAAAATGATGGTGTGTATGCAAAATTGTCTTTGAAAAGTGACGTTTCAAAAACATCGTTTTTTACTTCACAGAAAACGTTGTTTTTTTTTTCATCGCAAAAAACGACCGTGTGTACGCGGCATAAAAATGGTCTTCAGGACTCTTCTCGTGGTTCGGCAGGGCTGCGATCGTTAAAATGAATATTCTCCCAGGAATCCTATATGTCTTACAAACTGTCCCTATTGCGGTCCCCCAAGCCTTCTTTTCTTCATTTAAGAAAATGTGCACATCTTTTGTCTGGAATAAACTCCGCCCGAGATTCAGTTATGATAGGCTTACGACCCCAAAACCATCAGGAGGTATAGGTCTGCCTGACATGTGCAAATATTACCAAGCTTGTTGCCTAACCAGAACTATTGATTGGAATATTCATTATGATTACAAAGATTGGGTTAAATTGGAACACCTATTCTCGCCAATACCTCTCTCTCAAATCCAATGGATTAAACCCCCTGATGTTCCCTTGACATGTAGACAACACCCCTTAATCCATCCGACCAGGGGCGTTGCTAGGTATTGAAAAGACCAGGGGCTTCAGCCCGAAGCAGGCACGGGGGGGGGGGGGGTGCGGTATGCGCGGGCTTGTGCTAAGCAGGGGTTGTGTGACCTACCTGACACACATACCCTGACCTAAATGTCAGTGTGTGCATGTCAGTGTATGTGTATATATATAAAATGTCAGTGTGTGTATATATATGTCAGGACACACACACAGACTGACACACACACACACACACACACACACAGACTGACACACACACAGACTGACACACACACACACACAGACTGACACACACACACTGACACACACACACACACACACACAGACTGACACACACACAGACTGACACACAGACTGACACACACACACACAAACTGACACACACACAGACTGACACACACACACACACACACAGACTGACACACACACACACAGACTGACACACACACACAGACTGACAAACACACACACACACACACACAGACTGACACACACACACAGACTGACACACACACTGACACACACACAGACTGACAGACACACACACACAGACTGACACACACACACACACAGACTGAAACACACACACACAGACTGACACACAGACTGACACACACACAGACTGACACACACACACTCTAAGTCAGTGTGTTCAAGGCAGTGTGTGTTTGTATGTCACTTACACATTCCCTGAAACAAGCATGTGAGGAAGCTCTTGCATTAGCAATTCAAAGGCTTACCTCAACACAGCGGTGTGGAGACTGCAGGCGATCATGGCTGGGATTCTGGGAAGCTTTGGACTTGGAGGTAAGGTTCCATGCTGTGGAGGGCTGTGCAGAGCGCGAGGAGCCGCTTCAAGCTCACAAACTGCCGCCGGCGCCATCTTGTGCATGCGACTGCTGGGGGGGGGGGGGGGGGCGAAGACGTGTCACACTCAGCCAGGCAGCTTCTTGTTAGAAGCTCAAGCAAGCCGCATCATGCCATGTCCGCGGGTTCCCGGTGACAGTGTCCATTGCAGTCTGCTGAGCGGTGCTGCGCCGTCATCCACAGGATGGTGGAGGCACTGGAGGAGCTGAACGCAGATTTGTAATTCCCGCCTTCTGGAGCTCTGCAGCGCCTATGATGGACGTCACACGTCCCGCAGACATGGCATTGATTGGACCAGTGGGACGTCCATCACAGGCGTTGCGCTGGCTCCAGAAGGCGGACCTGCTGCTATGGCACTCGGCTGCATTCGGCAGCGCTCGGGATCAGATCAGTCCCGGCGCTCGCCGTTCACACTCGGGGCTAATAATTCAGACCTGCGGTCATGAGACTCGGGGCTTTTCGGGGGGACATTCGGGGCTTCAGCCTACCTAGCCACACCCTAACGACGCCTCTGCATCCGACTATCCTTACATTTCGTCAAGCTTGCAATAAACACAAGGTTTCCTCTCCAAACGGTCCAATGACCCCAATTAAACTTAATCCTGGTTTCACACCAGGAATGCATGAAGATTTTTTATCTCATGAATGGCCTCATTCAAAAGTAAGAGCTGAACAATTTTTCCTTGGTGATGAATTTATATCCCAATCCAATTTGGCCGATAAACTGAACGTGGATTAATTTCCTTTTTGGACCTACGTACAATTAAGGAATTTCTTCCTTAAACCAAAACCCAGACGCACTGGTCAAGAGAAAAAAGTGATTTTGAAAAATGGTGTGACAATGAAGGACCTCTTAGGCACTTAGTCTCCTCTACATATTCTCTACTATTCTCCAATCAGACACCTAAAATTAATTGGGCTAATCAACTGTGGGAAAGAGATCTTTCGCTTGATTTATCAGACTCAGAGTGGAGGAGTATATACAAATTTATTCACAAGGGACCTATTCATGTTCAAACGCAAGAAAATGCTTATAAGATTCTCTCCAGGTGGAATATGACCCCCCTTAACCACTTGAGGCCCGCGCTACCGTCGGATGACGGCAACAGCGCGGGCCTCAATATCCAACATGCCGTCATTTGACGGCATGTCTTTCTGGCGTTCCCAGCGCGCGCTGTACAGCGCGCTGCGGGGAAGCCCTGTGTTGTCCGTGTCCCTTGGACACGGCCAATCACAGATCGCGGCAAACGGCCAATCAGAGCGGCCGTTTGCAATGCGATCTGTGGGCGAATGAGAGATGATCTCTCATAGATCATCTCTCATTGCCGGCTGACACAGAGACAATGTCCTGTCTCTGGAAGGGAGGAGCCCGATCTGTGTTCCTTCCTACATAGGGACACAGATCGGTCACCCCCCCAGTCACCCCCCCCTCCCCCTACAGTTAGAACACACCTAGCATACACATTTAACCCCTTCCTCACCCCCTAGTGTTAACCCCTTCAATGCCAGTCACATTTATACTGTAATTAGTGCATATTTATAGCACTGATCGCAGTATAAATGTGAATGGCGCCAAAAATGTGTCAAAAGTGTCCGATGTGTCCGCCATAACGTCGCAGTAACAATAAAAATCGCAGATCGCTGCCATTTCTAGTAAAAAAAAAATAAAAAATAATAATTCTCTCCCCTATTTTGTAAGCGCTATAACTTTTGCGCAAACCAGTCGCTTATTGCGATTTTTTTTTTTTTTTTTTACCAAAAATATGTAGAAGAATACGTATCGCCCTAAACTGAGAAAAAAAAAATGTGTTTTTTTTTTTAATTGGGATATTTATTATAGCAACAAGTAAAAAATATTGTATTTTTCTTCAAAATTGTCGCTCTTTTTTGTTTATAGCGCAAAAAATAAAAATCGCACAGGCGATCAAATACCACCAAAAGAAAGCTCTACTTGTGGGGAAAAAAGGACGCAAATTTTGTTTGGGAGCCACGTCGCACGACCGCGCAATTGTCAGTTAAAGCGACGCAGTGCCGGAAGCTGAAATTTCACCTGGGCAGGAGGGGGGTGTAAGTGCCCAGTAAGCAAGTGGTTAAATTAAATCAGATTAATAAATCTGTTTCTAAAACTTGTTGGAGATGCAATAGCGAGACAGGTTCCTTTCTTCACATTTGGTGGTCCTGCAAAGACATCCAACCATATTGGAAAGAAGTCCATAAATATATCTCCCAAATAAGCTCTTTCAATCTGGATTTCACGCCTGCTCAATTTTTATTACACTATTCTCCCTTATTACCAGGTGGCTACTACTGATCCTTGGCAGAAGGGGAGCAGTGGTGTTCAGTGGAGGGAGAGGAGGACAGAGTCATAGGAAGGCGGTCAGCAGGGCAGAGGACAGCAGTCAGCAGTTCAGTGTACAGGGGTCAGCAGGGTAGAGGACAGGGGTCAGCAAGACAGAGGACAGGGGTCAGCAAGACAGAGGACAGAGGTCAGCAAGGCAGAAGACAAGAGTTAGCAGGGCACTGTACAGCAGTCAGCAGGACAGTGTACAGCAGTCAGCAAGGCAGTGTACAGGGGTCAGCAGGGCAGAGGACAGGGGTCAGCAGGGCAGTGTACAGGTGTCAGCAGGGCAGTGTACAGGGGTCAGCAGGGCAGTGTACAGGGGTCAGCAGAGCAGAGGACAGGGGTCAGCAGGGCAGTGTACAGGTGTCAGCAGGGCAGTGTACAGGGGTCAGCAGGGCAGTGTACAGGGGTCAGCAGGGCAGAGGACAGGCATAACTGCTGGCTGGGCACTAAGCAGAGCTGCTCCTCCACACAAGCACATAGCTGACTTTGGATTCTCATGACACAACCTTGATCTGCACAGTGTGTAGCTGAACACTGCAGCTGTGCTGATGTTCCAATCTGGAGATTTCACAGGTCAGAGCTGCAACATGGCATTCATGGCATGGCACTGTGCAGATCAAGGTTGTGTCAAAAGAATCCAATCTCAGCTGTGTGCTGTGTGGAAGGATGAGATCCCTGTGCGGAGTGCCCTGTGCCCAGGCTGTGTGAAGTGCAGGGATGATGGAGGAGCTCAGAGGACTGGGCACAGCATCCATCGGGGGGTCACATCTGTAAATTGGGAGTGCAACTGAAATATGGGGGCAGAGCCCATCCCAGCACCCCCTAGATTTGTCCATGTTCCAAGGATGCTAGTTTTGAAGATGATGAGCTATTTCAGAGTGGACTCTTTTATAGCATGCACACATTTTTCATATTTCTGTATGATTTTAACAAATGATAATGTTTATTTATATTTAGTGTATAATTTGTGATAATTGTGGTTTTGACAGTGTAGACATTTCTTATGTACCACTAGCACTTACTCATTTAATTTAAGAACAATAAGAGCAGCGGGATACATTTTTTATTTTATTATCATCTCTGATAATAAGCACAGCAGCTTAGCAGAGTTCCACCCAAAAATGGAACTTCCGCTTTAAGTGAAGGTGACCCCCTGACATGCCTCAAGTTCATCAGAGCACAAGTCGCATGCCAAAGTCGGATCAGGCAAGACGGCGTTCCGACTTTGATCCGACTTCAATGATATTCAATGGGCTGAAGTAGGATCAAAGTCAGACCAAAGTAGTGCAGGGAGCATTTTCAAAGTCGGACTGACTTGCGTCGGACCAGTTAAGACGACTCCCATAGGGAAACATTGATTTTCATACGTCATGCGACATGAGCTCCCAATGTCGGAGCGTTTGTCGCGCAAGTGTGCACCCAGCCTCAGGCTTTTAAAGTGTCCCCTATGGATGATGTTTGGTACTGTAGTTTGTCACCATTTCACAGGTGTGCACTATTTTAAATCATGACATGCTTGGTATCAATATATATTAAGCACAACATCATCTTTTATATTGTACAAAAAATGGGTAATATATTGGTGGGATTTACTAAAACTGGAGCACTCAGAATCTGATGCAGCTGTGCATGATATCCAATCAGCTTCTAACTTCAGCTTGTTCATTTAGGCTTTGACAATAAAACCTGAAAGCTGGTTTTCATGCAAAGCTGCACCAGATTTTTTAGATTTTAGTAAATCCCCCTCCCCCATTTTGTTTGTGTGCACTAAAATTAATTTGAAGCCTTATACACACGCTCAGTTTTCTCGGCAAGAACCAGCAAGAAAACTGCTGGCAGAGCTTTCTTGCCAAGTAAACCGAGTGTGTGTACGAGGCTTTCAGGTTTCTCGTCTGGAAATCTGGCTAGAATCTCGAGGAGAAAAATAGAGATCCTGCTCTCTGATTTTTCTCATCGGGATTCTTATCCATCTGTTTCCCGATAAGAAACCTGAGCGTCTGTATACTTACCTGTCGCAGTGGAAACCTGCGCATGCTCGAAATGACTTTGACGCATGCATGGTAGCTTCCACGGCATAGGGTGAAGCAAGATGGCATCAAATGTCACGAGTGCATGCTCGTCGTACGCGATGATGTCACTGCGGTTCTTTTTAAAGGACTGTGTGTACACTCGGGCGGCAAAAGATTCTTGCCAAGAATCTCGTCAGGAAAAACAGCGTTTTTTCGTGACAAAATTCTGGCCCGTGTGTACAAGGCCTCAGTGTATTTTTTCCTGAAAATTTGCTTTTCATATACAGCTGCTCAAATAGTTTGGGACATAAACAATTGTAACAACAACCATTTTATTCTTCGGGGCCTCTGCTTTCAGAAAATGTGTAATGTTTGTGGACTCTAAGGGCCAGATTCTCACATAATTCCGGCGGCGTAGCGTAAGCCGTTTACACTACGCCGCCGCATCGTACTGGAGCAAGTGCTTTATTCCCAAAGCACTTGCTCCGTAAGTTGTGGCGGCGTAGTGTAAATGTGTCGGCGTACCCCCGCGTAAATCGAAGAGGGTGGCTTGTATTTAAATTAAGCGCGCCCCCGTGCCGATTGAACTGCGCATGCGCCGGCCGCGACGAAATCCCAGTGCGCATGCTCCAAAGGACGTCACATTTTCTCAATGTAAACGACGTAATCGTAGCGTACGCCAGCCCCATTGAGAATCGACGTACGTAAACGACGCACAACACGACGCGGTCCCGAGGCCATACTTAACATGGCATCCGACGGCATCCGACGGCACTATGTAAGGTTACCCCTCATATTAGCAGGGGTAACCTTACGCGGACGTAAACGACGTAAACTACGACGGGGCGGAGTAAAAGCATTCGGGAATCGTCGGATTAGCCTCATTTGCATAGGCAAATGAGAAAACAACATACAGGCCACCTAGCGGCCGCGTATATGTCATTACATCTACGATCCGCCAGTGTAATTGTTTTACACTTGTCGGATCTTCACTGGTATCTATGCCTAAGTGATTCTAGGAATCACACGCATAGATACACGGGGAAAAAAACTGCGATACGACGGGGTATCTGAGATACCCCGTCGTAGTGCGGCTGAGAATCTGGCCCAAAGTAATTTTATGGTAAAAAAAGATTTTGATGTATTTATGATTTTTTTTTTTAATTGACAAGTGCTAAATAAAACTAATGTTTATAGGCAGCCTTATCCTTTCTCCTAAGATCTTGTTCTACTTCTGAGAAGAGCTTTACTCACTTTCATAAACAGGCACTCAAATAAATGTCCTTCCTATGAGAATGACCAAGATCTGAGTAAGACCCCTTTCATACTGGGGCCGCGGCCACGTAAGCGCTAAAGCACCGCTTGTTTTAGCAGGGTGCTTTTGTTATTTCCTTAATCAGGGTTAATATTTTTTTCCAATAGTTTTTGATCTTAGGGCAGTTCCACCATATATGGGCCATTGTCCCCCTAGATGAACAGCCTCTCCAGCAGTCGGCTGACTCCCCTCCTCTATATTTATTAATTTTGTCTGGGGTGGCATACCATCCTGTAATTAGTTTATAGTTCATCTCGGCTGTTCTAACGTCTATTGCTGATGAATGGGTTAAGTTTATAATTCTTTCTACAGTCGTCTTTCTCCTAGTGCTTTCCAATTCTCTTTCCCATTTTTTAATGTACCTGGGAACCCCCATCTCCTCCGCCTTCATCAGGAATTTGTATAGTTTTGAAATATTCCCTTTTGAATTTTCAGCTAAGCAAAGCTGTTCCAGGGGCGTATACTCCTTCTGTTCCCTTATTGGGCCCGGGAGGCTCCTGATGAAAAAGGATAGCTGTCGGTATCTCCATTCATTACACCCTGTGAGTTCTGACTTACTTTTAATCTCTTGGAGTGACATAATTTTACCCTTTTGAGTGATGTCTTTTACCTGAATTCTATTTTTAATCCAGTTCCCACCTTCCACTTTCAATCCTGGTGTAAAAAATGTGTTATCTTTTAAATCTATTAATGGTGAATTATATTTTGATCCTAGCTGTTTGTGAATTCTGTCCCATATCCTTAGTGCTGTCCGAGTGATTTCATGTGCATTTGTTCCCCCGCTTCTGAGGTGTGGCGGGTTCCATATTATTCTACCTAATTGTGTCCCTGCGAGTGTGCATTCCATCTTTACCCATCTTTTATCGTGATTTTCTTTAGCCCATTCTATTATGCGCGAGATTACCGAGGCGTTGTAATATTTTCTTATCTCCGGGGCTGCTAGTCCACCCTGTTTTTTTTCTTGTTTTAGAACATGAAAAGAGATTCTATGTTTCTTATTGTTCCATATATAATTCGCTAACAAGGAGTTAAGTATTTTGAAGTAGGCTTGTGGTACAGCTACGGGGAGCATCTGAAATCTATACAAGATTTTTGGCAATAATATCATCTTTACTATATTTATCCTTCCGAACCAGGAGATCGGCCGGTTCTTTATTTTCTTAATTTCGTCTTTAATTTCGTCTAATAGGGGGATATAATTTGATCTATATATTTTTTTTAGTGATTTTGTTCATTTTATTCCCAAGTACTTTATCTCTTTGCGCCAGGTGAAGTTATACGCTTTTTTAATAAATCTTTCTTCAGGCTCCTCAGTGTTGATATTTAAAATTTCTGTTTTGGACACATTAATTTTAAAGTTGGAGATCTCTCCATATTGTTTGATATTAGCCATTAAGTGAGGTAATGTAGATCTTGGGTTCCTCACAAAGAATAGCACATCGTCCGCAAAAGCGGCTAACTTGTGCTCTTCTTCTCCCATTCTTATCCCCTTGATGTTGTGGTCATTACGTATCATTGCTAGCAGGGGCTCTAGAGATAGCACAAAAAGGAGTGGAGACAGGGGGCACCCCTGCCTGGTCCCATTCCTCATTTTAAATGGTGTTGATAGGGATCCATTGATTTTCACTCTGGCCTGGGGGTGGTGGTACAGAGTTTGGATCTTCTTCCTCATCCCTGGGCCTATCCCTACCTCTTCTAATATTTGCATCGTGAGCCCCCAGTCTACTCTGTCAAACGCTTTTTCCGCATCAACTGACAGGAGTAGACTGGGGGCCCCGTTTTCTTTGATCTGCCCAAGTATCAAGAGGGCCCTCACCCCATTGTCTTTCCCCTCCCTGGTATGAATCCCACCTGGTCTGGATGGACCAGGCCCTTCATTGTCTCCTTCATACGCTCTGCCAGGATCTTGGCATAGATCTTTATGTCTACATTCAATAGTGAGATTGGCCTAAATCCCGAACAGAGCGTAATATCTTTCCCCTCCTTTTCTTTAACCGTGATGTTTGCTGTCGAAGCCTCCCTACTTAGATCATATTCAGACCCTAGTCCATTAAAATACTGACATAATCTTGGGATCAAAATAGTTCCAAACCTTTGCAGGTATCTGGTTGTAAAGCCGTCAGGCCCGGGGCTTTTCCCTTTAGCAGAGTTTTTAACAATTCTCCTTATTTCCTCTTCCGTAATTGGCCTGTCTAGGTTTTCCGCTACTTCTTTGTCTATTCTAGGGAGGTTGGCTCTCCTTAATACTTCCTCTATATTTGCCTCTTTTTCTCCAGGGTTCCAGTTCTTTTGTTTCACATTATATAGACCCTCATAGTAATTTTTAAACTCTTCGGCTATATCCTTTGTGTTCCTGCCTTTCTTTTTCTGTACCATTCTGGCCAGGGATTTACTGGGTTTGTCCCCCCAAATATATCTTTCTCTTTCAATGCTATTAAGATCTTTCTTAACTTCCTGATCTGTGAGTGCTCTATATTCCTCTCTTTTGAGTATTAATTTATGCCATATTTCTCTTTTTTGGCCTCTTTTTTTATGTTCCTGTTCCAGTTTTAAGATTTCTTTCGCCGTTTCCCTTAACATCCTTATTTTTTCTTTCTTTTTCCTGGCTCCCTCCCTTATGAATATTCCCCTGATGTAAGCTTTATGGGCTTCCCAGAGTGTGGCCCTAGATATCCCCTCCGTGTCGTTCTCGAGGAAGTACATTTCTAATTCCTCCTGCACTCTTTTGACTATATCTTCATCCCCCATTAAACTCTCGTCTAATCTCCACTCTGGTGGAGTTGTTCTTCGGTCGGATACAATCAGTTTCATGGTTAAGGGTGCGTGGTCAGATAACGTCGTAGCTTCTATGCCCGTTTCCACAACCCTCTCCAGTAGTCTGTGCTCCACAAGTATATAGTCTATCCTCGAGTACGTTCCGTGCACCGGGGAAAAAAATGTAAAGTCCCTAGTTTTGGGATGTTGGATTCGCCATACATCAACCAACTGGTCCTGGTGCATTCTTTGCTTCAGTGTTTTTAACTGGCTTTCCTTTGTCCCCTGTGCACGGGACGTACTATCTAACTCGGGTTCCATACTTAAGTTAAAATCCCCCATTAGTATCACATATCCTGCCTCAAAGTTTTTTAATTTTACTAGGATTTTTTTCACATAATCTGCGGAATCAGTATTAAGAGCATATATATTGGCTAGCGTATATTCTATTCCTCCCAGTTTTCCTTTCAGAAATATATACCTTCCTTCGGGATCTGCCACTCTGTCTTCCAACTCAAAGCGTGTCCCTCTTGCTATCCCAATTGCTACTCCTCTCGCCCGCTTGTTTATTGTATCCCCGTAGTACCATATCGGATGGCTATGTGAGTATAATCTCGTGTTAGATTCCAGAGTCAAGTGGGTCTCCTGCAAGAAGGCTATATCCGCTTTGTAGTGCTGTATTTCCCTTAAAATTTTATGTCTCTTGACAGGTGAGTTTAAACCCTTCACATTGTATGACAAGAATTTAATCTCTGTCATCTAAGTATATTATTTGTTCTTTTTCTTTCTTTGTTGTTACCTTTCTACCTCCCTTAAGGGCATCCTTGGGGTTAGGTTAACTAGACAATGTGGGTACGACGAGATGGCCCCCCTCCCCCCTTCCCCTACCCCGCTCCCCCCCCCCTAGCCCCCATCCCTCCCCCCCCTCTCCCCTCCTGGCCTATTACAGGCCTGGGAACCGCTCTAGGTTTCCTCCACTCCTTCACCTTCGGCTCCTCTCCATGAGGTGGTGCTCCAGGGCTGCCTTCTGACTGCCACTTCCACCCCCCACCCCCCCTCCCCCCCCCCTGGGCAACATTCTTTTGGTGCTAAGCCATCCAGTCTGGTAATTTGGGAGCTATAAAGCCTATGTCCAGTACTTTATATTCTTCTGGCAGAACCTCTCTAGATCTTCTTGTTAAAGTTCCCGGAGAGGTCAGAGAATATTTGGATTTCGTTTTCTGGAAATACTAAACTCCATATTTCGTGCAGTGACTCCCTCTTTAAAGCCTATAAGACACGCAGGGAAACAACAGAGAGTTGAAAATTATATTCATAATAGCTCTTAGGTCCTCTCCCTTCTCTTCCACTGGTACTTTATATTCTTCATCCGCATCAGGTCTAAGCAGCGGTTTCAAATGTCTTCTTCTTGTTAGAAAGTTTCTCGGAGAGGTCAGAGAATATTTGGATTTCGTTTTCTTTATAGATGATTCCAAAGCACGCCGGGGGGTGCCCCCCTTAATCTACTCCATATTTCCGCCTTGTCTTCAACATTTCTAAAGCGCACTATGCGCACTATAGGGCCCTTCCCTCGCCCTTTGTTGTTTTGGGTTTCCCACTCTATGGACCCGCTCTAGTTTAAGAGGCTTTCCTTCAGCCGGTTTGTCCAACAGAGAGTTGAAAATTATATTCATAATAGCTCTTAGGTCCTCTCCCTTCTCTTCCACTATCGCACGTATTCTTAGGTTCTGGCGCCTATTGCGATTTTCTTGGTCTTCTAACCGGTAAGCTAGAGTTCTTTGGTTGACTGTCATTACTTGGACTTGTGTTTTTAACTTGTTAAATTCTTGGTCTTGTTCTTCTATTCTTTTTTCCGTTTCTTCTATTCTTTCAAGTAATCCCCCCAAATCTGTTCTTAATTTATTGATTTCTGTTTTTATCAGATTTTCCATCCTCAGCAGCATCTCATTCATCTCTACTTTTGAGGGGGGGTTGTGTGTCTTGTACTGCTTCCTCTAGTCTACTATGATCATATTCACTTTCCAGGGTTGTCTCACCTTTTGAGCGGTTCGCATTTACCTCTCCTGTTTTTCTTTTTTCTTTGTCCGTTTTTTTTACTACCCCTGGGCTTTTGGGGTTTCCCTCTTGTGTCATGTACTGCTGTATTGAGCTATTGCCGGCGTTATTTTTCGGTGTTTTAGAGGCAACGCCTCTCGTCGACCTACTCATTTTAATTTTGTTCGTCGGTCTAATTCTTTTCCCCAGTTTGCCTCTTGTAGCATGCACCACGCCCCCCCTATTCCACCCCGTTCCGAGACCCTGAGGGGCCCCCGTACTTCCTCCTGCCGAAAATTGGGCTGATGTAGTTACGCCCTCCCAAACTTAATGTTGATCCTTTGTTGTTTTTATTTGGGGATACCGTTAATTTTGTGCATACAAGCTTTCACCCACCCAAAACACCTCTTTTGCTCTCTTACTTCTTTCCTCTTACTGTCTTTGGGGTACTCGTAGGCTTCCAACTTCAAGTGCGTTTTGCAAGTTCCAATTTAATATTTGGGATTTCCTTCTCCTTTATTTTGTGGAGGTATTGTACTGAATTTTCTCAAGCCCTTAGTCCTGTCCCAATTCAAGTGACCGGATAAGCTGGTTGCCCCGCACTTTTTCCCCAATGCACCTCCTCTTTACCCTCCAATGTCCACTCTCCGAGAGCAGGAGCCGGTGAGTTTTATCTTTGGGCTTAATCCCGTTAATTGGCTGGTGCCCAGACTATTTTGAGGCTATAGGTCGAGTCCCTGTTTGCACACTTCCCTCTTGGCAATTGAATTTAATTAACTCTTTTCTGTCCCAGGAGCGTTCGTTCATTGGGGAACCTTATTGCCAAATTGGGGCGTTTTACTTATTCCCCCTTTCACTCCGCTCTCCTCATTTAAGATTAAGCCTTCCTTGCCATAATGCTAAAAGGGTCAGCATTCTCTTTTATTTATTTTATATTGATGGATGGCTTTATGCTTTTTTTGCTCTATTAACTAGTCACAAGTCACAGGTAAAACATTCCTCCACCAGAAGAAAGAAATAGGAGAAAAAAGGCACACCTGGTTGCTTAGATCTTACTTGCACCAATTACATTTATATTGCCTTGTAATAACACTATATTGCCATTGTACTGCTGGTAGTGCCAAATCATATAGAGGGGGGGTCACAGGGGGGATGGAGGGGGGATGGGGGTCCCCGTCCGCTCTCGGCTCAATGAGCGCCTCACCCGTCCCTCAGATTCCTTCCAATCGGTGTCTTGGATGCTGGATGTCTCCTGCCGTAGCGATCGCTTCCCTGACGGATCCCGGCGTGCACCTTTTCCTCTTGCTGCTCTGAGGCATCTGCCTTCCAAGCGCGCCTATCATGGATTCGCTGCTTCTACCGATTGCATCCCTCCGATTGCCGAGGGATCGCATGAGACGGACCCCCTGGTCTCCTGGGTCGCGGGGTTGCTCCTCGCTAGGCTCCCGCTTCTCACAGCCTCTCACGCTGTGCTTCGCCCCGCTGAGCCGTCGGATCCTCGTTGCGGCATAGACGGCATAGACCTCTGACAGCCATAGAGCAGCCCGGCACCTCCCTCCTCCTCACGCACATCACGTCCTCATGACGCTGCAGGGTGCTTTTAATCCCTAAAAAGGCTTTAAAAACTCCCATTTTGCGTTGCTTTCAAACAGCTTTTAAAGTGCCTAAATTGGGGTGGCTACAGTGGCTGCAGATAGATTCATGACTATCCATACTACACAGGGGGTGGTTGGAGAAAGGGGGCAGCTCCCAAGTGCCCCTAATGGACGGACCGCCACTGTTCTGCCACTGTTATGTAAAAAGGATTAGATGCACATGTTTTTAAATTCTGTCTGGCAAGGTGCTGGGGACATACGGGCACCAAACTCGTATAATCACAGGATGCAGAAAGTCATTGCATGCCAAGCTCTTGCTGAATATTCACAAAATGTAATAATCCAGTACATATTACGTTACCTTTGTACTGGATTATTGTATTAACGTCATGATAACTGAGCAAGAACTTTGGCATGTGGTCACTTTCTGGATTATATACAGATTATATACAGTGCTGGGCAAGTGTGAAGAAATGCATTCAAAAATATGTTTTAATTGTTTGTTTTTATCAATTTACAAAATACAAAGTGATTGAACAAAAGAAAACGTACATGAGAGGAGCGTGGAGAAAAAGACAGTTGGCAGCATGTACAGGAGGGGAGTGTGGAGGGTATGATGGGGTAGTACGTACAGGAGAGGAGTGTGGAGGGTATGACAGTGGGCAGTATGTACAGGAGAGGAGTGTGGAGGGTATGATGGGTTAGTATGTACAGGAGAGGAGTGTGGAGGGCATGACAGTGGGCTGTATCTTAAAGAGAGGAGTGTGGTGGGTATGACAGTGGCCAGTATGTACAGGAGAGGAGAGTGGATGGTATGAGAGTGAGCAGTGTGTATAGGAGAGGAGTGTGAAGGGTATGACAGCTGACACTATGTACAGTAGAGGAGTTTATGAAAGTGGGCAGTATGAACAGCAGAGCAGTGTGGAGGGTATGATACTGAGCAGTATATACAGGATATGAGTGTGGAGGTAAGACAGTGGGCAGTATGTACAGGAGAGCAGTGTGGATGGGATGATAGTGGGCAATATGTACAGGCAGAGGAGGCTCTAGGCTTTGAGAGGCCTTAAGCATAACCTAGACATGAGACCCCATTCACACTTATAAGGGCATGACAGTGGGCTGTATGTTCTTAAAGAGAGGAGTGTGGTGGGTATGACAGTGGCCAGTATGTACAGGAGAGGAGAGTGGATGGTATGAGATAGTGAGCAGGGGGGGTGGTGTGTATAGGAGAGGAGATTTATTCCCTTTGTGCCCCAAGGCCAGGTCCTTCAATGCCACCCCCCACACACACACACCATCACATAGGGGGACTCCCCAGAGAGTCTCCCCCTACATCTCCCCAGAAAGTCTCCCCCACTCAGGATCCCCAGAGAGCCCCCCTACACCAACAGAGAGTCTCCCCCTACATAGTCCCCAGGAGTTCCCCCTACATCAGGATTCCCAAAGCCCCCCTTACACCAGGGTCCCCAGAGAGCCTCCCCTCTTACATTAGTGTCCCCAGAGAGTCTCCCCTCTTACATTAGTGTCCCCAGAGAACCCCACCTTACAACAGTCCCCAGAGAGTCTCCCCTTACATCAGGGTCACCAGAGAGTTCCCCTTACACCAGGGTCGCCAGAGAGTCTCCCCTTACACCAGGGTCCCCAGAGAGTCTCCCCTTACACCAGGGTCCCCAGAGAGTCTCCCCTTACACCAGGGTCCTCAGAGAGTCTCCCCTTACACCAGGGTCCCCAGAGAGTCTCCCCCTACATCAGGGTCCCCAGAGAGTCTCCCCCTGCATCAGGGTCCCCAGAGAGTCTCCCCCTGCATCAGGGTCCCCAGAGAGTCTCCCCCTGCATCAGGGTCCCCAGAGAGTCTCCCCCTGCATCAGGGTCCCCAGAGAGTCTCCCCCTACATCAGGGCCCCCAGAGAGCCCCCCTCTTACATTAGGTCCCCAGAGGCCCCCTTCCTTACATTAGTGTCCCCAGAAGCCCCCTCTTACATTAGTGTCCCCAGAAGCCCCCCTTACATTAGTGTCCCCAGAAGCCCCCCCTTATATTAGTGTCCCCAGAAGCCCCCCCTCTTACATTAGTGTCCCCAGAAGCCCCCCTTACATTAGTGTCCCCAGAAGCCCCCCCTCTTACATTAGTGTCCCCAGAAGCCCCCCCTCTTACATTAGTGTCCCCAGAAGCCCCCCTTACATTAGTGTCCCCAGAAGCCCCCCCCTCTTACATTAGTGTCCTCAGAAGCCCCCCCTCTTACATTAGTGTCCCCAGAAGCCCCCCCTTCTTACATTAGTGTCCCCAGAGGCCCCCTTCCTTACATTAGTGTCCCCAGAAGCCCCCCTCTCTTACATTAGTGTCCCCAGAGGCCCCCTTCCTTACATTAGTGTCCCCAGAAGCCCCCCTCTTACATTAGTGTCCCCAGAGGCCCCCTTCCTTACATTAGTGTCCCCAGAAGCCCCCCCTCTTACATTAGTGTCCCCAGAGGCCCCCTTCCTTACATTAGTGTCCCCAGAAGCCCCCCCTCTTACATTAGTGTCCCCAGAGGCCCCCTTCCTTACATTAGTGTCCCCAGAAGCCCCCCCTCTTACATTAGTGTCCCCCTTCCTTACATTAGTGTCCCCAGAAGCCCCCCCTCTTACATTAGTGTCCCCAGAGGCCCCCTTCCTTACATTAGTGTCCCCAGAAGCCCCCCCTCTTACATTAGTGTCCCCAGAGGCCCCCTTCCTTACATTTTCCCCCAAAGCCCCCCCTCTTACATTAGTGTCCCCCTTCCTTACATTAGTGTCCCCAGAAGCCCCCCCTCTTACATTAGTGTCCCCAGAGGCCCCCTTCCTTACATTAGTGTCCCCAGAAGCCCCCCCTCTTACATTAGTGTCCCCAGAAGCCCCCCTCTTTAATCAGGGTCCCCAAACAGCTGATTCCCCCTTGCAGAAGTTCCCCCCTGTACCTGGCTGGTGGAGGTGGCGATCTGCAGCTCTATAGTGTCCACACAGGCAGGGGGATCTCCCTGGGGCTTGTAGTACTCGAGTGCAGTGTATACAGAGAGGGGGAGGGGCCTCTGACCCGTGCATCAACAACAGTGTGCAAGCAGAGAGAAAGTGAAACTGATACCTGCCTCGGGTCAGAGGCCCCTCCCCTTCTCTGTATACACTGCACTCGAGTACTACAAGCCCCAGGGAGATCACGCTGCCCACACAGGCACCATAGAGCTGCCGATTTCCAGCTTCCACCTCCTACCACATCTCCCCACTGCACTCTAAACAGCCAGCCAGAGGTGCAGGGGGAGATGCCGGGTCTTGGGGAGGTGGTTGCTGCGATGCCGCCCCTGCATTTACTGCCAGTGCCTTGTCAGCACCCGATCCAGCGGCAGAACGGCTCCACACTGGCAGGCGGTGGGCGGGCCCCTCACACGGGCGGCGAGCGGGCCCCCCCGACTTGGCTAAACCACAGGGCCCAGTCGCAACCGCGACTGCTGCACCAATGAAAATTCCGCCACTGGCAAGAAGTCAATATTTGCAGAGTTTACCTTTCTTTTTTAAGACCTCTGCGATTCGCCCTGGCATACTGTCAATCAACTTCTGGGCCACATTCGCACTGACGGCAGCTCATTCTTGCATAATCAATGCTTGAAGTTTGTCAGAATGTGTGGGGGGGTTTTTGTTCACCCGGCTCTTGAGGATTGACCACAAGTTCTCAATGGGATTAAGGTCTGGGGAGATTCCTGGACATGAACCCAAAATTTCGATGTTTTGCTCCACCAAGATACTTGGTTATGACTTTGGCCTTAGGGCAAGGTAATCCATCATGCTGGAAAAGGTATTGTTCCTCACCAAACTGTTCTTGAATGTTGGGAGAAGTTGTCCCCCGAGGATGATTTTGTACCAGTCTTTATTCATGGCTGTGTTCTTAGGCGAAATTGTGAGTGAGCCTCCCACTCTCTTGGCTGAAAAGCCCCCACATATGAATGGTCTCAGGATGCTTTACTGTTGGCATGACACAGGACTAATGGTGGCGCTCACCTTCTCTTCTCCGGACAAGGTTTTTTCTGGATGCCCCAAAATATCAGAAAGGGGGTTCATTAGAGAAAATGACTTTATCCCAGTCCTTAGCAGTCCAATCCATGTACTCTTTGCAGAATATCAGTCTGTCCTGGATGTTTTCCCTGGAGAGAGATCTCTTCTTTGCTGCCCTTCTTGACACCAGGCCATGCTTCAAAAGTCTTCTCCTCACTGTGCTTGCCGATGCCCTCACACCTGTCTGCTGCCATTCCTGAGCAAGCTCTGCACTGGTGGTGCCCCAATCCTGCAGCTGAATCAACTGTAGGAGATGATCCTGGCGCTTGCTGGACTTTCTTGGGAGCCCTAAAGCCTTCTTCACAAATGCGGTGAAATTTTTTTATGGGATTAAGTTAATTTTCATGGCAAAGAGAAACTTTGCAATTCATCTGATCACTGTTCATAACAATCTGGAGTATATGCAAATTACCATCATAAAAACCAAGGCAGCAGACTTTGTGAAAATGTATATTTGTGTCATTCTTAAAACTTTTGGCCACAGCTGTATAAATTGCATATATTAAGAGCTTTAAAATGCTGGTGTCTGTGTCCTCTTTATCTCGGTGCTGGTGTCAGTGCTCTTTATCTTGGTGCTGGTGTCAGTGCTCTTTATCTTGGTGCTGGTGTCAGTGCTCACTCTCTTAGTGCTGGTGTCAGTGCTCTCTATCTCTGAGCTGGTGTCAGTGCTCTTTATCTTGGTGCTGGTGTCAGTTCTCTGTATCTCGGTGCTGGTGTCAGTGATCACTCTCTTAGTGCTGGTGTCAGTGCTCTCTATCTCTGAGCTGGTGTCAGTGCTCTTTATCTTGGTGCTGGTGTCAGTGCTCTCTATCTCTGAGCTGGTGTCAGTGCTCTTTATCTTGGTGCTGGTGTCAGTGCTCTCTATCTCTGAGCTGGTGTCAGTGCTCTTTATCTTGGTGCTGGTGTCAGTGCTCTCTATCTCTGAGCTGGTGTCAGTGCTCTTTATCTTGGTGCTCGTGTCAGTGCTCTTTATCTTGGTGCTGGTGTCAGTGCTCTCTATCTTGGGGCTGGTGTGAGGTGCTCTCAATCTCGGTGCTGGTTTCAGTGCTTTCTATCTTGGTGCTGGTGTCAGTTCTCTCTATCTTGGTGCTGGTGTCAGTGCTCTCTATCTTGGTGCTGGTGTCAGTGCTCTCTATCTTGGTGCTGGTGTCAGTGCTCTCTATCTTGGTGCTGGTGTCAGTGCTCTCTATCTTGGTGCTGGTGTCAGTGCTCTCTATCTTGGTGCTGGTGTCAGTGCTCTCTATCTTGGTGCTGGTGTCAGTGCTCTCTATCTCTGAGCTGGTGTCAGTGCTCTCTATCTCTGAGCTGGTGTCAGTGCTTTTTATCTTGGTGCTGGTGTCAGTTCTCTCTATCTTGGTGCTGGTGTCAGTGCTCTCTATCTTGGTGCTGGTGTCAGTGCTCTCTATCTCTGAGCTGGTGTCAGTGCTCTTTATCTTGGTGCTGGTGTCAGTGCTCTCTATCTTGGTGCTGGTGTCAGTGCTCTCTATCTTGGTGCTGGTGTCAGTGCTCTCTATCTTGGGGCTGGTGTTAGTTCTCTGTATCTCGGTGCTGGTGTCAGTGATCACTCTCTTAATGCTGGTGTCAGTGCTCTCTATCTCTGAGCTGGTGTCAGTGCTCTTTATCTTGGTGCTGGTGTCAGTGCTCTCTATCTTGGTGCTGGTGTCAGTGCTCTTTATCTTGGTGCTGGTGTCAGTGCTCTCTATCTTGGTGCTGGTGTCAGTGCTCTCTATCTGTGCGTGTCAGTGCTCTTTATCTTGGTGCTGGTGAAACGTCAGTGCTCTCTATCTTGGTGCTGGTGTCAGTGCTCTCTATCTTGGTGCTGGTGTCAGTGCTCTCTATCTCTGAGCTGGTGTCAGTGCTTTTTATCTTGGTGCTGTGTGTCAGTTTCTCTATGTTGGTTGGTGACAAAAAACGAGTGCTCTCTTCTTGGTGCTGGTTTTCAGTGTTCACATCGATCAATTTAAATGACGTTTTAAAAAACAACGTTTTTTTTTCATCGCAAAAAACGACCGTGTGTACGCGGCATTAGTGCTGGTGTCAGTGCTCTTTATCTCTGAGCTGGTGTCAGTGCTCTTTATCTTGGTGCTGGTGTCAGTTCTCTGTATCTCGGTGCTGGTATCAGTGAGGGAGACATTGGCGGCTGGTGAAGCTTTAGGATGGGGGTGCCAGACCCCGCCCTTCCTTTTTTACCCCTCCCACGTGGTGTAAATGGGCGTGGTTTCCACAAAATAGTGGGTGTAGCTCCAAGGTTGTGTGGTTAGCATCTGAGATAAATGAGGGATGGAGGGAGAGTGGGAGGAACAGCAGGCCCAGATCCTACACAACAATCAAAATATGTGTATTCTAGAAAGTTTAACAATCAGCAGATAAAGATACTCCAAACACCTGGTGTTAGCACTTCAATCATTCCGGCACCATGATTGTTATGGTGTCAGGATGACTGAAGCACATTATTTCTATCTTTACATTGTATTATAACATGAAATCATTCAACTCACCATGATGCAGAATCAGTGGGAGTCCTGAGCCACCAGATGCCATCAGGTGCCCACAGCAAAGTCCCTCCTTACATGTAGCCTGTGTCACATAAAATGCAGCCTATCCCCCATCATATGCAGCCTGTCTCCCATCAAATGCAGCCTCTGTTCCATCAAATGCAGCCTCTGTCCCTCATCATATGCAGCCTCTGTGCCATCAAATGCAGCCTCTGTGCCATCAAATGCAGCCTCTGCCCCATCAAATGCAGCCTTTGCCCCATCAAATGCAGCCTGTCCTATCAAATGCAGCCTCTGTCCCATCAATTACAGCCTCTGTTCCATCAAATGCAGCCTGTTCCATCAAATGCAGCCTGTCCCATCAAATGCAAGCTCTGCCCCATCATTTGCAGCCTGTCCCATCAAATGCAGCCTCTGTCCCATCAAATGCAGCCTCTGTCCCATCAAATGCAGCCTCTGTCCCATCAAATGCAGCCTGTACCCCATAAAATGCAGCCTCTGCCCCATCAAATGCATCCTCTGTCCTATCAAATGCATCCCCTGCCCCATCAAATGCAGCCTGTCCCATCAAATGCAGCATGCCCCATCAAATGCAGCCTCTGTCCCATCAAATGCAGCCTCTGTCCTATCAAATGCAGCCTCTGTGCCATCAAATGTAGCCTTTGTCCCATCAAATGTAGCCTCTGTCCCATCAAATGCAGCCTGTCCCCCATCAAATGCAGCCTGTCCCCCATCAAATGCACCCTGTCCCATCCAGGGCTGCCATCATGAATTTTATTACACAGCGTCAATGAAGAGGCCCCCCTGGAGCAGAGAAGTGGGGGGTGGGTGCCGCTGAAAATGACATTTACAATAAAGTTTATAAGCGGGGGGATTCCTCTGGCCGAGCGCTGAGAGATAAATCACACTGTTGCATTGGGAACTGGGAAAATTACATTTACATTACAGTTAACAAGCATGGGGGCTGAGAAATAGATCACACAGTAGGACTTAGCTTTTTGTATGTTGTCCTCCCCTTGTGTCTTGGATGAGTCCGCTCCTCATACTTCCTGTTTTCTCTTCTCACTCGGGCGCAATGAGAGAGAGAAAACAGGAAGTGACATTGTTAAGACCTGCAGTGGGTATGGTACTGTGGCCTTCTTTCCACCTCCCAATCGCCGAGCATAAAGGATTATCGCTACCCTAGAAGGTAGACGGGATAGTGGAGATGTATGCAGTTTCCAAGATGATTCTTCCGAAAAGGATAGAGTATCCCCCACCTTTCCCCAAGCATTTTTTTTTTTTTGAAAAGCCTATGGCGTGTGAAACACACTCAAAAAACTCCACCCGGTGCAGAATAAATGTGCACACACATAATGAGTGTTCACAAAAACGTGCAGACGGGTGCAACGTCAAGTGGTCCTCCTGTGCAGAAGGGACCCAAACCCTGAACCCCCGGGGCGTTAGGCTCCAGACGGGGACTGAGGTACTGTGGTCCGAGCAACCAAAGCCGACACTGACCCAACTTCCTTGGAGGGACTGCCGAAACAGAACCCTCCAAGTACTAGGTGGGACTCTCCCGAAGGGAGACCCCATGAGAGCAGGTGAACTAAGCCAAAAGGCCATGTCCACCCACTCCCAAGACGTTCAGGGCTGGCCCGAGGACCAGCACCCTACTAATCACACTGTGTACAAAACGTGCACAAACAAAAAAAGACAAAAACGTGACAAACATAGGCAATAAATTAAATAAAGTGGGGGAAATGGATAGTGGAGAGGAGAGTGAAAGAAGTGGTCATTGTGTTCAACAATGACCAGGTCCTCCGGCCAGGAATAAAAAATTCCTCCGGTCCTGGCCAAAAGGCCCGACCCAGGAGGCAGGTGCTAAAAAAGCGTGTAGCTGGTGCAGTGACCGTGGTGTCTTTAAATCAAAGTGACCCTCACTCACAGTGATTCTCAGACACCCCTGGACTGCCACTCCAGGGGCACATGCACCATAGGCTTTTCCGTTCCAGATCCAACCCCCCGACCGGCCAATGCAGCCCTCCACCCCTGCCAGATAGAGAGCCCTTCAAGGTTTTTTCTTGGGGAAAGCCGCCCCCATCTAGCAGCCTCTGCCAATTCCAACCCTTCCAGACTCCCTGTCAACCAGGCAGGATTTGCACGGTCCTACCCCGTCTCATTCCAGGGCAGTTCCAGCTCCTCCTACCAGATCTCTGACAGGGACAGCACTTGCACTAGCCAGCCAGAAGGCCAGACTAGAACCCGGCAAAAAGACCAGATCAGGCACAGCCACCCATCCTCACCAGAAGCACCCTTCCAGGTGGCTCAGACGCAACCATTGGCCGGCCCCCAGTATCTGTCGGGCAGCACGGTGTAGTCCCTGCTGAAACCACCCTTCCAGGTGCAATGACGCTATTGGATTGCATCCACCCTCCACATATAGGAGGTGCTTCAGCGCTCTTCTAGCAACTGACGAGAACGGATACCACACCTGATCTTAGCCAAAA
Source organism: Rana kukunoris (assembly GCA_029574335.1). Taxonomy (NCBI): domain Eukaryota; kingdom Metazoa; phylum Chordata; class Amphibia; order Anura; family Ranidae; genus Rana; species Rana kukunoris. The sequence continues at coordinate 148,199,337 of CM056055.1, forward strand.
GGCCGAGCAGTGGCAGGGAAGACACCACGATCAGCCCAGCCAGAGTGCAATGCCTGAGCCTCGCCCTGGGAGAACCACCTTCATGATCATGGTGTCTCCCCTGCCAGGTAAGTAGAGAGAAAACAGGAAGTGACATTGTTAAGACCTGCAGTGGGTATGGTACTGTGGCCTTCTTTCCACCTCCCAATCGCCGAGCATAAAGGATTATCGCTACCCTAGAAGGTAGACGGGATAGTGGAGATGTATGCAGTTTCCAAGATGATTCTTCCGAAAAGGATAGAGTATCCCCCACCTTTCCCCAAGCATGAGCCAAGACTTCATGAAGGGTGGTCCAGGTCAAGAATGCTTTATTGAGTGCAGGTTGCCCATATTTATACAGCAAAAGGGATACTTGATGTAATCAGATATACAATCACCTCCTCCTCCCCCAACATCATACAATGGTGTACTAACGAGCCCCTCTTCAATAGACCTATTTTAGGAGACAGACGTCTGTCTCCGATAGAATCCACATGAGTTAATTACTGGTCATTTGTCCAGACAGGTGATTCAGAGGTTAGAACTTCTCACCTGCTAAACAATAGAACTTCACACAATGAACACTTCTTGAGAGACAGACTAAAGATCATTTACATGACACATGGAGATATTGAGAGCAGTTTAAGGAATAAACCAATTACCTCCAGACAGAGAACACCCTAATTTTCCCAAACGTTAGAACACCCCTCTTCCACACAAGGTATACCTGCCACTACATAGCCCCTGATAGCCCCGATCTGGGGGACCAACATATCCAAATTTCACCCAGATCGGTCCAGGGGTTCTTAAAAGACAAACAGAGTCTATGAGAAAATCCAGAATAAAGTCTATTTTCTTCAAAGACATCATGATCTAACAGATGTTAATCAAACTGCCCAGCCATGGTAATAGATACTACAAGCACCGGGCAGAAGCTGTGGCGCACCAGAAAGCGCCACAAGGCGGAACAAAAGCCCACAAATGAAGCGCCGCGTCTGCAATCTCGTGATTGCATTGACGTGGTGCTTCAGCAAGGAGGGCCAGTGGAGGATGCAGACTGCCTTGCCCTCCATGGCTGAGGATCAGAACTGGACTAAGCTGGGACCTCCCGACCCAGCAGTGGAGCCCTGAAAATGTGGGGGTAAGGGCAGGGCGGGGGGAAGGGGTCAGAACCTTTGAATTACAGGTTGACACACCGGGACACTGGGACTGAGCTGCCCTGACTTTTGCACTGATAACTAGGAGGATGGAAGTGGGGGGTGGGGCTGGGGTGGATATAAAGGTCAGTGGCTGTGGGTGAGGGATGCTGGAGGAGCAGGGATGGGGCCTGGCTCTCTCATGCTGTGGTCGCTGGCTGTACATAGAGAAATGTATGACAGTGAGCAGTATGTACAGAAGAGGAGTGTGGAGGGTATGACAGCCATCACTATGTACAGTACAGGAGTTTATGAAAGTGAGCAGTAAGTACAGCAGAGCAGTGTGGAGGGTAAGACAGTGGGCAGTATGTACAGGAAAGAAGTGTGGATGGCATGATAGTGGACAATATGTACAGGAGAGGAGTGTGGAGGGTATAACAGTGGCACTATGTACAGGAGAGAAGTGTAAGACAGTAGGAAGTATGTACAGGAGAGGAGTGTGGAGGGTAAGACAGTAGGCCGTATGTACAGGAGAGGACTGTGGATGGCATGACAGTGAGCAGTATGTAAAGGAGTGGAGTGTGGAGGGTATGACAGCAGGCATTATGAACAGGAGAGAAGTGCGTGACAGCAGGTAGTATGCACGGAAGAGGAATGTGGAGGGTATGACAGTAGGCATTATATACAGGAGAGAAGTGTGGGGGGTATGACAGAGGGCAGAATGTACAGGAGAGGAGTGTGGAGGGTATGATTGTGAGCGGTATGTAGAGGAGAGGAGTGTGGAGGGTATAACAGTGAGGAAAATGTACAGGTGAGGAGGATGAAGGAATCTGGGAAGTTAAAATTTAAAGGTTTGTGGAAGGATGTTTAGGGACTGCGTAGTGGTTAAGCGGCCATACATGGATTGAAATTAAGCAAATTAAGCATAGACCAGCCATAGTTGATCTATGTATGGGCTAGCTGGTTGTACACAAGTCAATCTATTACTAGACTTGAGTACAACCAGCCTGTCAAGTTTTTCCCAAAACAATCAGTGCTGCCTGCTATAGTTAGCTACACTGATCATTGTATTCTGTGGGCAGGGAAGGCTCCCCACTGGCAGAACACAAAACCATTGCGGGAGTAATTCCCCCATCCACAGTTCAGCAGGTGAGAGGGTGTCTGGGGTGAGACTGGGGAGAGAGATCTGTCAGCAGGAGGTGTGAGGTGGTCAAGGAGGGAGAGGGTGGGGGGAGTAACTGGGAGTGATATATTTTGAAGTAGGGTCTGTCATCTGCAGGTTGGTAAATGGTCACCTATGACCATTTACTGGTCATAGGTGGCCAGAGGCCCTGACGCCAGTCAGTGGCCCTGAGGCCCTGAGCCAGCCAGAGGCCCTGCAGCCAGCCAGTGGCCAGAGGCCCTGGCTGGCTGCAGGCCGTGGTTTCTGACTTGATCCAGGAGCCCAATCAGGCCTCATCCAATGCTTCTACGGGCCCCCTCTGTATGGTTTCCCATGTGCTTGAAGGTCCAGGCCTCCTGAGCATTTAAGCTCAGAGGTGACCCATGGCGTCCGTCACCATTTTGGGAGCCTGCAAAAAAAACGTTGTCACCACAGGACGAGCAGACGCCTGTCTCGCCCAGCGTGGTGGCCAGGAGGAATCCTTACCCATGGCGGACCCGGGGTGGGGGCACTGTGTCTGGGGCCTGCTCCCATCCCCCTCTTCTGGATGTCCCGATGGTGCAGCTACTTCTGAGGGCTCCCCACCCACCAGTCCAGAGGGTGGCTTGGCGGGGGAGAGATAAATTGGCGGGTGCCGGCCTGGTGTCTGGCACGGCCAGGGCCCCCAGTTTGCGGTCCATAGAGGTATCGCAGGACAGGAGGGGAGGTATCTGATTCAGAGTGCAGGGAGATCCGTGAGGCTGCACATGGCGTGGGAATGGCGGCTGTATGTCCTGAGGGGCAGCGTCAGCCAGGTAAGACACTTGCTTCTGTCCTTTCCTTGTCTTCACCTGTTTCTTTACCTGTGTCTACTGTGAGGTAGAAAGAGGAGGAGGAAAAGTGTCGGTACTGGCTGATTCCCCACACATTTGTTAATTGGTTGCAGGCGTTGAGGAGTGTTATTGGGAAAAGCCTCCGTAAAATTGCTCCCCCCTTTTTTGCTATTTGGACTCCATTTGCGAGGTGCATCTTGTGTATGGCTTGGATTGCTTGGCTGTGTTATGATGAGCAATTCCACCAACAGAAGGCGGTCCGCCCTTCTCTGCGGTGGGACCATAAGAATATCAGCCTCTGGATGAAGCTGATGTCCTCTCCGAAAATTGCAGTGACTCCCTTTCAGGGTGAGGCACAACCGGCTGGTAGTCGCATGGGTTTCTGCTGGCAATTCAATGCCGGTACTTGCTAAGTGCTGTTTCTGGCATGAATGCTCTGGCATTGAAAAGGAGGCGACTCTGGAAATAGGGAGGATGCCGGTGAGGGTAAAAAGGATGGCTCCTTTTCTAAGGCGGGAAGCAGCTGTAGTTGCTTCACATTGTTCTGGCTGTGGAGTTGTGGTGTGAGAATTTCAGCAATTGTCGTTTTCGTTTTCATTGTGATAACCTGGGGGTAGTGCAGGCTATTAATAATAACACGGCTTCTTCTCCTCCTGTTGTTCGCTTACTTTCTTGTGTCTGCTGTGCATGTTCCAGGGATTGATAACTCAGTGGTCGATGCGTTATCTTGTTTCTAGTGGGACAAATTTGGTCAATTGGCACCGGATACGGAGCTACACGAGATTCCCTAGCCCTAGCAGCTGTGGAGCATCTCATTGCCACTTCCCAGTTCTTGATCCATAAGTCAGTTCCTGCGGCTACCTGGACGGTGTACAGAAAGATTTGCCAGGAATGGGGTGACCTGGTAAGTGAGCTTGGGGAGGCTCCCATGATGTTGGCAGGGTTCATTTGTTGCTCTCATTGGTAAGAATTTTGAGTCTCGGCCTCCTTTTTCTGGGCTTTTCGGGTTGGAAAACTGGCTAGTAAAAATAGATGGGGTAAGGGCAGCTTGGGAGTCCAGGATGTGTGGGTATGGGGAGATACCTTGGGGGTATTTCTTCAGCGGTCCAAGATGGACCAGTTGGGTAGGGGAGCCCGGTCCAGTTAAAGGCGGTCCCCTTCTTTTTGGTGTGTCTGGTCATGGCTGTGGGGGATTTCTCAAGACTTAGGCCCGATGGCCCAGGTGTGTTCTTCAAGCATGGATTGGACTGCTCTCTCTCGCTTCCAGTTTCAGGCAGTGTTTAAAAACTGCCTGGTGTCAGCGGGTTTGAGGGCGGATAATTATTCTTTCCGCATTGGGGTGGCTACTGAAGCTGTCCGCCGGGGTTTGGATGATAAGGTGGTGCAAGGTATTAAACGTTGGGAGTCGGCTCGATTCTGATTGTATGTCCGCCCTCATTTATTGTATGTTCCCAGATAGTGGGGTATATGTATTCATCTTAGTGTCTCCCCTCTTGCCTTTAATTTTTGTACATTTCTGTGTTGTCCGTTGCTGGGGGTCCATAGGGTTTTGCTTGGGGGGCACGTTTTTCCTTCCCCCATTTTGACTTTCTTTCCTTCAGATTCTGAGGCCTGCCTGGTGTAGATCCTGGGACACTCATATATGTATTGGGGTGCCAGGAGGGCTGATGTGTGGGATGGAGGCAGGCTGTTGGGTTTCTCTGGGAATGAGGTCATGGTATGGTGGCTTGGGGTTCCAGCCATGCTGTGGTCCAGGGTCATCCCAGAAATGCACAGGTACTCTCGCTTGGATTGGGCCCCTGATGTGGTTCTGTTTCATGTGGGGGGTAATGACCTTGGTTTGCATTGTATGTGGTCGGCGACACAAACATAAGGTGTCACGTTAGTGTGCTGTGGCGGGAGGTCTATGGGGTCTTTGAAGGCGGTGCTGGAAAAAATAATTGAGGTTTAGGGGGGTTGGGCCCATTTTGAGGTATGGGTGTCCCTTCCCTTACTAACAAGACAATGTTAACAATAGTTTTTGGTAGTTGGTTGTATCCAGGGCCAGACTGGGAATAAAATGCAGCCCTGGAAAAAAGGTCATACCAGCCCCATAGCATTATTATACCAGCATAACAGCATAACGTCATTATTTTCTTGTTCATGAAAGGAAAAACCATACATTTTAAAGCACATTTGAAGAGTGTATTTTATATAGATAAGACAGATAAGAAATCACATGGTGCTTTATCTATATGAAAGCAAATTCCATTTAAAATGGTAAAAGTGGTTACTCAACAAGGGGGACCCCAGGAACTCAGAACGTGGGGGGACCACCTTCCACAGAAAGATTACACTAAGGTAAGGGGGGTGGGTTACTGATATAAAGGGGATACCTTTATATCAGTGCCCCCTTACATTATCGTATTCATTCCCCCTTACATCAGTGACCCCCCTCAGACTGACCTAGCAGTTCTATTACTGACCTCCTCTCAGGTGCACCATGCAGGGCTCAGTCAGTTGGTTCCAGCTTGGTGGCTCCGGTTTTATCCTATTTAGTAAACGAAAAACAAAAATCTCCTGCGCTCCGGTATTTTTTTGAAAGGTGCTATGAGTTGAGTTTGTTTAGACAATAGCTTCCAGAGTCTTGCAGCCCTCCTCAGAATCGTGGGAATTCATAAGACTAAGGAAAAAGAAAAAGATGGAGGGCGCACCGACCTAGTGTGATACTGCTAAATGAATTTTTATTAAAATATTAAAATCAATCATTATACTCACAATGTGGAGTTAAAATCAGGCTTAAAAAGACAGTACAGCAGAAATCCAACAGCAACAGCAGAGCTTGATAATCACTTGAATCTAAAATCGATGTTTAGAGCTGACGCGTTTCAGGGGCGTACCCCTTTCCTCAGAGCTTGGTGGTCTGCAGTGCTCCCTCGCCATGAGGCTGTGGGAATATATGTGCACCCATGCACAACTGAATAAGCATGTGCTGAAAGGTCAAGGTCACGGACCACTCCTCCCACAAAAGAGGAGGGGCTTATCCGGGACCCCCCCCCCAATACACACAGGGTCCGTGCGTGCATACAATTCCCACTTGCGCATATATATATGCATGCATGTACCCACTTCCCCTCAAATAGCCTGAAGCTCCCATGATGATGATCTCATCCTTTGTGTTGCACCCAATGGAGACTGTAAAAATAATAATAATAATACTACTAGTAATAATAATAATACCAGTAGTGGAAAAAAATATGTCTCCAAAGTCAGTATAGGGCAGACATCCCCATATACAGAGAGGCACTGCATGTCATATATTCAAGACATGTACAGTGGCCACATTTTTGTATCCATACTGGCGTGGTGGGAGCGGGGTATTTGATGGGAAGTGTCCTCCTGTTTTTTGTGTGTTTCTCCCGAGAATGCGTTGCTGTACTGTGCCTACCTCACTTTGGGAGAGCGCCACTTGCCATCTGTTTGCCCAGTCTGCTCGATGGACGTCAGCTGGAACGCACGCCAGCTGTAGCTGGAAGAGGCTGCGCTCCAGCAGCAGGGACCCATGATTCTTGCGCATGCGCACGACGTGCTATACGCTGCGCGCGGCGTGCATCTGACGCCTGCTTGTTTTCCATGGGTAAACAGTGCGTTCCAGCCGTCAAAACCAAAGGGCTGGAACGTCACTTTCATTCTACGTGGCGCTTACCCATAGGGAAAGATCGGATAGGCCCCTCTAGTGGTAGGAGGGTGAAATCTCCAGACACACAATTGCACTGCTCTACATAGGCCGGATGGGCCCCCTCAAGTGGTGGGAGGATGGAATCTCCTCGTACCCTGTTGGCCAGGCTTTCACATTTGCAGTGAAAGCCTGACCCCAAACGGAGCCCATCCGCTGACCCTATAAGAGGTGTGCATCCACACAAAACTGGGCACATGAATGGGTCAAAAAGAACCCCACTTCCATATGCAGCTCCATATTATATTATACTATATTATATTAGTAGGAGACATGCTATATATATGTATTGAAACATGTATATCTATAGTGGAATCTGGCATGAATCAAAACGAATGCAAACAAAGGGCCATATGTGCAAATACTCATAGAAACATCAATACATATGCATACCGAGCTGGATATACACCAATCTAGTAGTGGCACAGTGATCATGTACCCAATTGTGTTTCCAGATGTATAGACGTGCACACACACACACATACACAAACCCCACATAAATTGGCTTTGTGGGAGGACTGCAGACCCTTTTAGAAATCTGCATTACATACACCGTACAATTCTATTGTTACAACCTCCCTCAATTAATTTTGGAATTCCTAGCATAATGGTTTCCTTACATCTAATCCCCTCACCTGCAGCTGGCTTAAAAGGGGACATAAGGTTTTTGTTTTATTTTGCTTTACTACATGTTCTTTATATATACCTTGTTGGATTTTATTTCTAGTAGAATTGCTCTCTATTTTTCATACACTAAAGAGATGATCTGAGTGGGCTTGAGGGGGCTATAAAGCCTTCTTGGATTGCCTAATCTCATACCTAAATATCTCTTCCTTATTGTCTAATAGGTATCTTGTTTCTCATGTTAAGGTATGCAGTTCGATTTCTTCGTTTAACCCATTCGGCACCATAGTACCCAGGGTGAAAATCCAAAAGGCCTCTCTTTTACAGAGGATTTGGTATTTTTTCCCACTATCAAGGCCATTATGGATGGCCTCTATACCGAAAACTTTTAGGCCCTCTGTTTCACCATTGTGGACTTCTCTAAAATGTTTGGGTATGGAGCCCTTGTCTTTTTTTGTTGAAATGTTACTCCTGTGCTCATTCATCCTGGTCCTCAGTTGTCTTGATGTGCGTCCCACGTACAGCAGGCCACATGGGCATAGGATGCCATATATGACAAATGTGATTCCACAATTGATGAATTGTTTGATCATATGACTTCTTCCAACTACCCCAATGACATCCCTTTTGTGTAGCATATGTGTAATATTGCCACAGGTGTTTATCCCACATTTGTAGCTCCCTTTTTGATCGAAGATTGTGGTCCAGGGACCTTCTAGTCCTTTGTTTTTGTTGCTGCTTTTCTTAACTCTACTGGGAGCCACCATACTTCTCAGATCCTTGGGTCTTTTAAAGACCAGATTGGGTAGAGATGGAATACAGGTCTTCAGGAATGGATCAGCTGCCAAGATCTTCCAATTTCTTTTGAAGATTTTTTGGATAGTAGAGGCTCTACTGTTGTATCTAGTGCAGAACCGTGCCGTCAACATTTGATTTTCAGTGTGTTTCGTGATTTCAACGCTTGTTGGCCCATCCTTCCCATAGAGCTGGAGGTACTTTTGGAAAGCCTCCTCTATATGTGCTTCTCCGTATCCTTTTTCCCTGAATTTTTCTCTCAGTACCTGACTCTGCACTTCATAGTCCTTCTTCTCAGTGCAGGTTCTTTTCAGGCGACAAAACTGGCCAAAGGGGACATTTTTAATCCATCTTGGATGGTGTTGACTTGAGGCGTGTAGGTAAGAATTCCCTGCACTAGATTTGAAATGTGTCTTTGAAAGTATCTTTCCGTTCTCGTCAGCCCTCAGCTCTAGATCTAGGAATATTAGTGATTCTTTGTCCACTACATGTGTAAATGAGATTCCAAATGGGTTGTTGCCGCAGTGGGCCAGGAATCCCTCTAGATCTTCGTCGCTGCCATTCCATATAATGAGGATGTCATCTATGTATCGTGAGTATAATACCAGATTTTTTGCAAAGGGGTTGTTGTCCCAAATGTATTTGGACTCCCAGTATCCCATGAAGAGATTCGCGTAGCTGGGAGCGAACCTGGCCCCCATGGCACTGTTTACCCATGGAAAACAAGCAGGCGTCAGATGCACGCCGCTCGCAGCGTATAGCACGTCGTGCGCATGCGCAAGAATCATGGGTCCCTGCTGCTGGAGCGCAGCCTCTTCCAGCTACAGCTGGCGTGCGTTCCAGCTGACGTCCATCGAGCAGACTGGGCAAACAGATGGCAAGTGGCGCTCTCCCAAAGTGAGGAAGGCACAGTACAGCAACGCATTCTCGGGAGAAACACACAAAAAACAGGAGGACACTTCCCATCAAATACCCCGCTCCCACCACGCCAGTATGGATACAAAAATGTGGCCACTGTACATGTCTTGAATATATGACATGCAGTGCCTCTCTGTATATGGGGATGTCTGCCCTATACTGACTTTGGAGACATATTTGTTTCCACTACTGGTATTATTATTATTACTAGTAGTATTATTATTATTATTTTTACAGTCTCCATTGGGTGCAACACAAAGGATGAGATCATCATCATGGGAGCTTCAGGCTATTTGAGGGGAAGTGGGTACATGCATGCATATATATATGCGCAAGTGGGAATTGTATGCACACACGGACCCTGTGTGTATTGGGGGGGGGGTCCCGGATAAGCCCCTCCTCTTTTGTGGGAGGAGTGGTCCGTGACCTTGACCTTTCAGCACATGCTCATTCAGTTGTGCATGGGTGCACATATATTCCCACAGCCTCATGGCGAGGGAGCACTGCAGACCACCAAGCTCTGAGGAAAGGGGTACGCCCCTGAAACGCGTCAGCTCTAAACATCGATTTTAGATTCAAGTGATTATCAAGCTCTGCTGTTGCTGTTGGATTTCTGCTGTACTGTCTTTTTAAGCCTGATTTTAACTCCACATTGTGAGTATAATGATTGATTTGAATATTTTAATAAAAATTCATTTAGCAGTATCACACTAGGTTGGTGCGCCCTCCATCTTTTTCTTTATCCTATTTAGTCTCCTCTCCACAGTCCACACACATCTGACTTCTCCCATGACCCCCATCCCGGCTGTGCTCCCACTCTTGACTCCTCTCCAGACTCCCTCAGAGACTGCAGACATGATACAGATATGGTCAGAGGCTGCAGACAGGATACAAGAGCTCAATGCAGCCTCACTAGGGCCCATCAATGCAGTCTCACTGTGCCCATCAATGCAACCTCACTGCGCCCATCAATGCCCACCATTGCAGCCTTACTGTGCCCATAAATGCAGCCTCACTGTGCTCATCAAATGCAGCTTTACTGTGCCCATGATTGCATCCTCACTGTGCCCACAATTGCAGCCTCACTGTGCCCATCATTGCAGCCTCAGTGTGCCCATCAATGCAGCATCACTGTGCCCATCAATGCAGCATCACTGTGCCCATCAAATGCAGCTTTACTGTGCCCATCAATGCAGTCTTACTGTGCCCACAAATGCAGCCTCACTTTGCCCATCATTGCAGCCCCTCCTATGCCCCATGTCCCAGTCTACAGCCCCTGTCTGTGGGAAGGTGTGTTGTTGATGCTCGGTACGGTACCTTACATGCTAGCAGGATATCCATGATCGCCAGCAGCAGGCAGGGTCTGTTCTCATTTTGGATGGGGACAGTGCTCCTTTCAGAGGATCTGTTTGCTGTGAGATGGAGTGGTCCCTGGCCACCTGCACCTTCAGTCGTCCTCATTTTCCAGCCCCAGTCAGCCTGTCCTCTGGTCCTGGGGAAGTGAGAGCACTGGGTGGGAGCTGGAGAGAAGGGGGCGCAGAGAGCACTGACGGGTTGAAGAGCACATGGGTGGGGGCAAAGAACAGGGGGAGTGGAGAGCACTGGGGGGTGGAGAGCAATGGGGGGAGCTTTAGAGCACCAGTGGGGGCCAGAAAGAACAGGGGTGGAAAGTACAGGGGGCTATAGAGCACTATGAGGGGGGGGTGGAGAGCACTGGCAGGGTTGGAGAGCACACGGATGAGGGCAAAAAGAACAGGGGTGGGGAGCACAGGGGCTGGAGAGCACTGGGGTGGGGGGTGGAAAGTGATAGGGAGAGCTGAAGAGCACTTGGGGAGAAAGAACAGGGGTGAGGAGTTCGGGGGCTGGATAGCACTGGGGTGGGGTCTGAAGAGTGATGGGGAGAGCTGGAGAGCACTGGAGGTGGAGCCAAAAAGAACGGGGGTGGAGAGCACAGGGCGGCAGAATTCACTGGGGGGCTGGAAAGCGATGGATGGAGCTTGAGAGCACTGGGGGGGCCAGAAAGAACAGGTGTGGAGAGAACTGTGGGGGGGGGGCTGGAGAGTGTGGTGGTGGAGAGCTCTGGGGAGGGGGGGTCCACAAGGAGAACTAGGAGGGGCCAGCAAAATAAGTTGAGTAGGAGGAGAAGCAGGGGTGGTTGTATATAGAGTAAATTACCTTTCTATATTCCTCCATACAGCTGCGGAATGCTTGATTCTCCTCCTCTCCCTCCTGGAAGCATTCTGCGGCTGTATGGAGGAATATAGAAAGGTCATTTACTCTATATATGCCCCCCTGCCACTCCTCCCATCCAGGCATACAAGGTGGGCTGTACCATATGGCGAGTATCTCCTCCTGTGTATCACGGAGCTGACTGGGTCTGTGTTCGGCTGCGGTTGTGCTGTAACATGTCCCGTCCCCCTAGACCGTCTCCTGTGATAGGCTGAACACTGATTCTATCTACTATCATATGAGCCAGTCTAGGGAGGCGGGACCTTGTTACAGTGTCACCGTTGAATCTGAACACAGACCCAGTCAGCTCTGTGATACACAGGAGCAGGAGAGAGGGGAGCACTGTAGCCGCAACTCAAATCGGCCCCAGGGCAGGCGTCCTACCGGGAAATCTACCAGTATCCCAGTAGGCCAGTCTGGCCCTGGTTGTATCTGGAAGGAGGTAACTGGTAATTGTCCCTGAGTTGACGTAATATGTGGCGTGGGGCCTTTATGGGGTGTACAGATGGGGTGTACTCCTTAGCTAAAAAGTAATTTGAGGTTTGTAATTCTGTTTGTCTTAAGGTTGTATGGTAATTGGGCATCAACAATTATGTAATAATATAAAACATATTTTCTTTACCGACTGCTAAAAAACAAGGTTCGGTATGTTGGCTAAAGCCAACTGGCTATAAACAGATTGAAATTCTGCTTGGACTGGACACATTTCAATTAGTGTGACCATCCCTGCTAATCAGAAGTCAGTTACTTGATTGACTTTTGTTGATGGGACAAGCTGGAAAGCTTTTGGCCCCTTTCACACGGGGTGGATCAGTAATGATCTGCCCCGTAAACCTTTGCTTGCTCAGCGGGGATCACTCTGTTGATCCCCACTGAGCAGGCGGATGACAGGGTGGTCCCCGCACACTGTGCAGGGACTGCCCTGTCTTTTCTCCGCTCTCCCCTATGGGGGGATCAGATGAACACGGACCGCCTGTCCGTGTTCATTCAATCCGATCCACAGACGGAAGGAAAAATAGGGTTTTCTTCCGTCTGCAGAATCGGATCATTGCGGAGGCGGGCGAGATCTCATAGGGACCAATGTATGTCCCCTTTACATCTGTAAACAGATGGATGAAAAGGCTGACATACGGTCCGCATGTGTGAAAGGGGCCTTTGTCAGTCAGTGGCTGCAGTCATTGATCAGTGTATTCTGACAGAGGTAGGTCCCGCTGTCAGAATACAATGTCCCAGCGGGAGGGATTCATCCCTCCAACTCATTTGTGTGGGTGGAAGAATCTGTTCAGCCCTCAAGCAGAATAAAAAAACTACCCATCTCTGACCATCTTTACACCAAGACCTTAAAGCGGGGGTCAGGCTTTAAAAAGAATTAAAGTCAGCAGCTACAAATACTTAAAAAATATTCAAACCTTTACAACACCTTTAATTACACTGTACCTGTCCTTGATTGAGACAAACTTTATTATATTTATTTGTTTATTTTTGCACAAAATGTGGGGTTAGAACCCCTATCTGGTTTCTATAGCACTCCGTTAAAAATGTACCCTAATTTACTGTCCTGCTGATTACAGTTTCAACAGACATGAAGTGAGGAGTAATCTCTAAGGGGGACACAGACAGAAATAAAATGTAACAGGGCTTCTAGCCATTCCTTAACCTCATACACACAATCAGACTTTCTGATGGGAATTGTGTGTTGACAAACTCTTGACCTAAAATCTGACCGTTTGTATGCTCTATCAGACACTTGTCAGATTTTCTGCAGACAAATGTTGGATGGCAGGCTTTAAAATTTTCCACGGACAGCGGTATGTTGTCAGATTTTCTGAGTGTGTGTACACAAGTCCGTCAGACAAAAGTCCAAACATGACATTAGCAGAAGGTGCCCTAAGGGTGGCACTAAAGATCGGAAAAAACATGTAGGGCCAGATTCACGAACACTTGCGCTGGAGTATTTGGATATGCGCCGCGTAACTGTGATGATGCGCCGTCGTTTCTATGTGCCCGTACCCACAAAACTAGATGCGCCCAATAACGGGTCATTTGCGACCGGCGGAACGTTCCGACGCCAGAGTATCGTCAGCGTTTATTTTCGCTGGGCGCATCAGTCGCGCCCATTGATTTCCCCTGCAAATATGCAAATGAAGAAGATTTCCCGATTCACGAACGGATTAGCACCATACGCTGGCTACATGCGCCGCGCGTATCTAGTCCGTCCGGCGCAAAGTTATTTCTACAAAAGGCTGCTTTATCTTTACTCCAGACGGTCACAGGTCAGCAGGAGAGCAGCTACAGCAGCGTTACCGACGATAGGAGCTTGCTGAACAACAACACTTGCAAGGACAACACCTCTGTGTGCCAACATGCCAGGGGCAATTGTGGTCCTAGAACTACTGATGGGTCCCCTGGAAGCAAGAAGGCGGCCACGTGAGAGGATATACCGCACTCGTATGAACCTCTTTGGCATGGGGGATGAGGAGGTGTATCGCCTCTTCAGATTCAGCCCAGATGCAATACTTGAACTAACCACAACCCTGCAGGATGACATCACCAGCCCAACACACCGCTCACAAGCAGTGCAGCCACTGGTGAAGGTACTGGCAACACTTCATTTCCTTGCAAGTGGATCATTCCAGCGTACAAGTGGAGTGGTGGCTGGGATGTCACAATCCTCCATAAGCAGATGTGTGCACCAGGTTGTCCCTGCAATCCTCAGACGCATGTCCAACCAGTTCATCAGACCAACCACTGAGGAGCTGCGGCTGAAGGCAATGACAGATTTCTACAGCATTGCCAGATTCCCACGCACTGTGGGGGCCATTGATTGCACACATGTGGCACTCCAGCCCCCCCAGTGCCACAGAGCACATATACCGCAATCGGAAGCATTGGCATTCCATCAATGTACAGGTGATAGCTGATGCCCAACGCCTCATATGGCACGTCCGTGCCAAACACCCCGGGTCCAGCCATGACAGCTTCATATACCGTCAGAGCCCCATCCCAGCAGAATTTAACCAGAACATGTATGGGGACAAATCACTCTGCAAAACCAATTTCACTGATTGCGCCGCTCCCGAGTTGTGAGCATGCGCACAGCGGAGCTGACCATGGTCTCCTTCAAGCGCGCATGCGCGAGCCGGCCGGCCCTTCATTTGCATGGGGTCACGGCTCATTTCAATGTAACACGCCCACGTCCTTCCCAATTTGTATTACTCCGCCTTACGCCTCTGAAAAAACGTTGCGCATGCGCAATTTTCTGCGCAAAAGCTACGAGAATAGGGTGATTACGCGACAAAATTGCGCAAGTCTAACGTAAAGGCGGTGCGCTACGCCGGTCCAATAATGCGCAGATGTACCTGAATCTGGGCCATGGTTACCAATCAGGGAGAGACCACATGCACACTTCTTGATATTATAGTGTTCTTATATATTGTAGCAATAATGATTAATGACAGAAATGAAAAGCACTGAGGTGATGCAAAATAGCAGTTGCAGTGTACAAGTGTTACCACACATGGGCCTGTATTTAAGTGGAGTTTCCATCCTAAAATGTTTTTTCTATTATTGTGCTCATTTGACCTAAAAAGAAAAAAAAATGTTTTACTCACCTGGAAATGCCTGTTGCTATGCGGTCCCACCAAATCTGCCTTCGGAATCACCTAGGATTCTGACATCATCTCACTAGGCTCCTCAGCACGCTAATGCTCCTCGGAAATGTGTGTCATCATTTCTCAGCATGCAGTGCTCTACCCCATTATAACTCCCCATCCAAGACTTCCAGGAAGTAAGTTCTTGTGGGCTTCACAATGCCCACAAGCAAAATGACAATGGTGTGGACATAGTGGACATAGTTTTATAAACTATCTTTTTTGAATAACTATGCAGAGACTAAAATAGTAAGTGACCGGATTTATATTATAACAACGCATGATGAAAGGACATACATTTAAAAAATGCAAATTGTGGTTGGAACCCCGCTTTAACTGGCGATGGTATCTGTGGGTGGAGTGGCGTTTGTCGGTGTGTTGGCATCACACAACAGTGCTTCTGGGAAGCCCCACATGTCTCATTCAGATACTAGAGTGTTTCCTGAAGGAAGGCAACACTACACTACTCAAAAAAAGAGTGAAGATCACATAAGATAGGTAAAAAACAGAAGGGGACAAAAGATTTAATACAAACTTATAGGGGTTAAACCAGAGCTTTTTTTCTCAGAAAATAGGTGCAGGAACTCAATCACGACCCCGTTCAGATTTCACAAACAGTAGAAGGGTCTTAAAGGGGCATTAAATACCAGAATTGCACTAATACAGAGTGCAGAGTTCAGGGGGGTTACACACAGAGTGAAGAGCTGGCACTTGTAAACACAGAAACCAGACTTCTGTGTTTACAAGTGATTGTGGTGAGCAGGCACCAAAGGGTCTAAGCCAAAGGTGGTAGAACTGAGTTCCCCAAGTTCCCCCAGAAAAAAAGCCCTGGGTTAAACTAATATTAAACCAGACTTTTTTTAACCTAAAAGTATTCTCTTCCATTTAACAAACATTTACCAGTATGTTTTTTATATGTCACTTCATTTTTAAATCCTTAAAAACTTCTTTCTTCATATTCCCTGGTGTCTCTTGCCCAAACTTCCAGTCAGGAGGGTGTTCACTGTAATCCTCAAACTGACAAATGACTTTCTGCAGCAGGACTACAAGTCCCATCACTCTTATAACAAATAACACAATGTGCATGCATAGCCAGCATTGAAGGGTGTCTCCAGGGGATCCTGCACAGGAACGGAGCTACCCTAAAAATCTGAGGTTAAGGACATATTAAGTGGAAATTATAAAGAGACAACAAGAGGAAAACAGCAGGCAAACATCAACAATTCTGAAGTATGTTGCTGTATGTCATTTGTAAAGGGAGGGTTTAATATCACTCTGTCACTACTATAAAAAAAAAAAACAAATCCTTTGCAACCTGTAAAATAAATCTAGTGCAAGTGTTTTTGGTTGGTGGGAGCACAATCTTTAGTAACCTTTAGTAAAGTGAAGGATGCTGCTGTACTCTGGGGTGTGTCGGATACCTGCTCTCCAGCTGGGTGCTGTGGTTCAGCATACTGGAGCAGCTAATAGAATAAGAAGATATACAGGGAGTGCAGAATTATTAGGCAAGTTGTATTTTTGAGGATTAATTTTATTATTGAACAACAACCATGTTCTCAATGAACCCAAAAAACTCATTAATATCAAAGCTGAATATTTTTGGAAGTAGTTTTTAGTTTGTTTTTAGTTTTAGCTATTTTAGGGGGATATCTATGTGTGCAGGTGACTATCACTGTGCATAATTATTAGGCAACTTAACAAAAAACAAATATATACCCATTTCAATTATTTATTTTTACCAGTGAAACCAATATAACGTCTCAACATTCACAAATATACATTTCTCACATTTAAAAACAAAACAAAACAGTGACCAATATAGACACCTTTCTCTGCAAGGACACTCATGCAGCCTGCCATCCATGGATTCTGTCAGTGTTTTGATCTGTTCACCATCAACATTGCGTGCAGCAGCAACCACAGCCTCCCAGACACTGTTCAGAGAGGTGTACTGTTTTCCCTCCTTGTAAATCTCACATTTGATGATGGACCACAGGTTCTCAATGGGGTTCAGATCAGGTGAACAAGGAGGCCATGTCATTAGTTTTTCTTCTTTTATACCCTTTCTTGCCAGCCACGCTGTGGAGTATTGGACGCATGTGATGGAGCATTGTCCTGCATGAAAATCATGTTTTTCTTGAAGGATGCAGACTTCTTCCTGTACCACTGCTTGAAGAAGGTGTCTTCCAGAAACTGGCAGTAGGACTGGGAGTTGAGCTTGACTCCATCCTCAACCCGAAAAGGCCCCACAAGCTCATCTTTGATGATACCAGCCAAAACCAGTACTCCACCTCCACCTTGCTGGCGTCTGAGTCAGACTGGAGCTCTCTGCCCTTTACCAATCCAGCCACGGGCCCATCCATCTGGCCCATCAAGACTCACTCTCATTTCATCAGTCCATAAAACCTTAGAAAAATCAGTCTTGAGATATTTCTTGGCCCAGTCTTGACGTTTCAGCTTGTGTGTCTTGTTCAGTGGTGGTCGTCTTTCAGCCTTTCTTACCTTGGCCATGTCTCTGATTATTGCACACCTTGTGCTTTTGGGCACTCCAGTGATGTTGCAGCTCTGAAATATGGCCAAACTGGTGGCAAGTGGCATCTTGGCAGCTGCACGCTTGACTTTTCTCAGTTCATGGGCAGTTATTTTGCGCCTTGGTTTTTCCACACGCTTCTTGCGACCCTGTTGACTATTTTGAATGAAACACTTGATTGTTCGATGATCACGCTTCAGAAGCTTTGCAATTTTAAGAGTGCTGCATCCCTCTGCAAGATATCTCACTATTATTGACTTTTCTGAGCCTGTCAAGTCCTTCTTTTGACCCATTTTGCCAAAGGAAAGGAAGTTGCCTAAATAATTATGTACACCTGATATAGGGTGTTGATGTCATTAGACCACACCCCTTCTCATTACAGAGATGCACATCACCTAATATGCTTAATTTGGTAGTAGGCTTTTGAGCCTATACAGCTTGGAGTAAGACAACATGCATAAAGAGGATGATGTGGTCAAAATACTAATTTGCCTAATAATTCTGCACTCCCTGTAGAAGTAGGCAAAGATTTTCTGTCACCAGACCATTCAATTTTTTTATATGCTATCATCCCATAAGATTAGATGTGCAATTAAAGTATATAGGGTATTTTTACCTGTAAAAGCCTCTCTTGTGTAGACATACAGAGGCCTTATGACTGCCACCATCTTTGCTGTCAAGTGACACTCTATTCTCCCGCCCCGGGCAGCTACATAAAAGGTTATATAGAGAGGTGAGGAGAGGGATCTTGGCCAGCACAGACCATCGTTAGACAATCTCTGAAAACGAGAGTGCTATGATGTGCAAGGAGAGGGGGGTGTACTAGGAATTTACTTTGCCTGAAGAAATCAAACTATCCAGCGAGTTAAAAGGCATATTGTCACTGAGAGAAATGTTTATGGAAAATAAAATACTTCAACTAAAAATGTTAAATCTTTGATCTGTCTGTGCTTTTACCTGCACTTCTTTAAGTTGGTGACAGGGTCTCTTTATTCTAAACCAGTTTAGGACTTGGAGTAATAATACAATAAAATTTTCTGTATATTCTAGGAAGTCCCAGCAGAGCCGTGTTGCCTTAAGCATCAAACGTTGTGTGTTCTTCATTCTATAATCTGCTGCCAATTCTTTCTTCCTTATTGCTCTCCTTGCACACAACTTTGTGTAGGTAAATCCTACAAAACAAACCCCACAGGCTTTTCCTCATATGGGCGGCAAGGAAAAAGTAATGTTTAGGAGATGAATAAATTTGTTTTTTTGCACCAGGCCCAGATTCACCTGCGAGCTCTGGTGTTCTGACCCATCTACAATGTACCAAAAAGGTTTAAGCATTGGAATAAGAAAGTTCAATTTATGTACAACAATATATGAGTTATGATGTAAATTCCATTTTCTAGTTATCAGTAAAATGTCATCACTGATAATGTGCTACGGCACCATCTTGTGGATTTCTAGCAAAATGAATGTGCTGTTATCATTAAGGCTTCATTTCCACCGACATTTTTAAAGCCACGTTTTTTACAGCTTAAAAACGCCTGTCCATGTTTATTTTAGAAAAAAAAATATATATATATATTTTTTTTTTTTGGAGCTGGAGCTTTAAAAACGCCGCGGCCGCGTTTTTGAGCATTTGTGCGTGTTTTTGCGCGTTTATGCGCGTTTTTGAGCGTTTTTTTATGTCTGGCGTTTTTACAGCTCTATTGCTGGAGCTTCAGAACGCACTGGCCCCGTGTTTTCTTAGCAGCTTAGCTATCTACAGCTCAAAAACGTCATGGTGGGCATGATGCCATAGACTAACATGGACAGGCGTTTTTAAGCTGCAAAAAACGCTCAGAAAAGTGGCTGTAAAAACGCCAGTGGAAATGAGGCCTAAAACTTAAATGCTGATAATAAACCGACCATAGGGGTCTATTTTTTATGTTTTTACTTATGAATTACATAACTTGACCCAAAATTCACACATTTTTCTAACTGGTTTTAAGTGAGAAATTATGTGATTCCTGGGTGATAGTTTTATGAATATTTGGTGTAAATCTCTATAAATAGACCTAATGGTGTAATCTTGTGGAGTTTTCATAAAGTGTATACATAATAATAAATAAAGCTTTACATCACTAATACATGAAATGCAGCAGTACATAAGATGATTTATGAGTGACTCTAGTGACTTTCTAGGCTGGCATAAATTTTGTGGCTAACCTGCTTACACACAATAGGTGTAAATTGTACATAAAAACAATTAAAACCAATCACAGATCAGCTTGTATCCCCCCTGAGCATCCATGACAATACAGCCAAGTTTATTGGCTGTTGGTGTTCTGCTATGTTTTAGTGAATGCTTCCCGTAGAGCTGGGCAGAGGGTGCAGTTCCATACAATGGCACCTCTTGAGCATCCATGACATCCACAACAATACAAGCAAGTTTATGGGTGTTCTGCTTTTTTTTAGGTAACACTTCCTATAGAGCTGGGCAGAGGATGCCATTCCAGACTATTGCACTCTGCATGAGTCTTACTGCAGATGTCCACCGTCATCCCCCCATTGAGTTAAATCTGGAGCTCTACAATCCCTGCTGCTGTTGTTGTTTGTTTTTTGGAAGGTTCAATCGGCCTCTAATGTGGAACTTTGGTCAGAAAATTAGGTCCTGCTGGATCACTTCAGGCTGGCCCCTTTTGCGGGTATAGCTATGTAAAATATTAAAAAGTGCCTGTACTGTTAAAAATTCAGTAAAGCTAAAAAGTTTTCCTCTAAATAGGACATTGAAGGGCAGTACTCCTTAAAAGATCAAAGCATGAATATAAAAAGTAGTGTTTTATTAGAAAAGTTAGAAATGGATGAACAGTATGCTAATTCACACAGGATGTATTTACAATGATGTGCAATACACATGTGCACAGTAAAAAAAAAAATGTTTTTTTTTGTTCCGTTTCGTATCGTTCCGTTTTTTCGTTTCCGTTAGTTTTTCGCAAGACGCCCGTTTTACTGTTCGTTTCCGTTCGTTTTTCGTACGACACGATTTTTTCGTATTCCGATCGTTTCGTATTTTCGTTACCGTTTTATTTTCGTACATGCGGGATGGTTCGTTATTCTGTTTAATTCATGTTCGTTACTTGTTAGACAATAATTTTCGTGACATTTTCGTCAATGATTTGCATTCTGTATCTTGAAACCCTTTTCTTTTGCTATTTTCAGTCGTATGTTCATATGACATCTATAACAAAAGATTTGCATTCTGTATTTTGTTTGAATCCTTTTTCTGTTTGTTTTCAGTCCTATGTTCATTGTTCATATGACATCTATAACAAAAGATTTGCATTCTGTATTTTAAATTCCTATTTTCTGTTCGTATTTTGGATTTAAAATACAGAATGCAAATGTTTTGTTATAGATGTCATATGAACATAGGATTGAAAACAAACAGAAAAAGGATTCAAACAAAATACAGAATGCAAATCTTTTGTTATAGATGTCATATGAACAATAAACATAGGACTGAAAACAAACAGAAAAAGGATTCAAACAAAATACAGCATGCAAATCTTTTGTTATAGATGTCCTATGAACATAGGACTGAAAACAAACAGAAAAAGGATTCAAACAAAATACAGAATGCAAATCTTTTGTTATAGATGTCTTTTTCGTTCTTTTGCCGTTTTCGTTTTGTCGTTTTTTTTCGTTGGATCATTCGTTCGTATTTGCGGTTGTTCGTTATGCGGCTCATTCGTAATCTCGTAGTTTTCGTATTTTGGTGCTTTCATTTTTTCGTATGTACACATTATCCTGCGGGTACGAAAATTAAAATTTTCGTACGAAAATAACATTCGTACGAACGGGAATGCACATATCTAATGTGCAATGATACAAGACAGTTGGAAAACCACTACTCTGACGGGTGTGTTAACAACAGAGATGACCCTAATGCCGCATTCACAGAGCCATTACGCGGGCGTTTCAGGACCTGCGCGGCGTAAGTCTAATTGCGTTTCGATGCGCCGCATCCCCAAAACGATATACGCAAGAAATGTACTTTTTTTGACCCGCCGTACTTTCGATAGACTGGCGCATCCGTCCGCGCAAAACTGATTTGATTTGCTAGTCAAATATGCAAATGAGAGAGTTACGGGGATCCACAAAAGAACGTTGGGACAGCGCAGGCTACGCGCTGTGCGCAACAGCTGCATGTCCTGTCTAAAATTAGACCATATAAAAGCTGGTATAAAATTTGACAATTCGTCTACATGTCAGATAAAGCAACACTGTTAGTGAGAAGCTGAGCAGTCACACTTGCTGACCAACAATCTGTATGCCAACATGCCAGGGACATCCTTGCTCATAGCTATACTACTGACTTTAGAGGAGCAAAGAAGGAGGAGGGAACGGAGGAGGGCACGGGAGAGCATATACCGCACATGCATAGACCTGTTTGGCATGAGTGATTCTGAGGTGTATCGCATCTTCAGATTCACCCCTCATGCCATCCTGGAATTAACCACAACCTTGCAGGAGGACATCACCAGCCCAACACACCGCTCACATGCAGTGCAGCCACTGGTCAAGGTCCTGGCAACACTCCATTTCCTTGCCAGTGGCTCTTTTCAAAGAACAAGTGGAGTGGTGGCTGGGATGTCACAATCCTCCATGAGCAGATGTGTGCACCAGGTTGTCCCCGCAATCCTCAGATGCATGGCCAACCAAATCATCAAACCCACCACTGAGGACCTGCGGCTGAAGGCAATGACAGATTTCTACAGAATTGCCAGATTCCCACGCACCGTGGGGGCCATTGATTGCACACATGTGGCACTCCAGCCCCCCCCCATGAGACAGAGCACATGTACCGCAATCGAAAGCATTGGCATTCCATCAACGTACAGGTGATAGTCGATGCCCAAGGCCTCATATGGCACGTCCGTGCCAAACACCCCGGATCCAGCCATGACAGCTACATCTACAATCAAAGCCCCATTCCAATGGAATTCGAACAGAACATGTATGGGGACACCTGGCTGGTTGGTGAGTGACATGGGTGGCAGGCATGACTGTACCCCCCCATGATGCACACATCACAACGGGCACATGCATGACTAACATCCTCCTGTCTTTTCCCTTACAGGTGACTCTGCATATCCACTGGGACCCCATCTCATGACTCCTATCCGGAACCCCCAAACCCCAGGAGAGGAAAGATACAACGAAGCCCACGCCCAAACACGTGCAGTGGTGGAGCGCACCTTTGGCCTCCTGAAGTCACGTTTCCAATGCCTGGATAAGTCTGGGGGTACCCTGTTGTATTCCCCAAACTTCGTGTGACAGATCATCGGTGCCTGTTGCCTGCTGCACAACTTCGCAGTAAGGAAGGGCCTGCAGATTGACCTATGTGATGACCTGACCCCCCAACCAGACAATCCCCCCTAACCAAGGATACCCCGCCTTCTGAGGGAAGAGCAGCCAGGAGACAGCTCACATTGGGCATCTTTGCACGTTAAACACACACATTAATCATGGCACAATGAGAATGCATGCATGCACACCACTGTGGTCCCTAGCACACACACCCCACATCCTCATCAAATTGGATTAGCACAAGCCCACCATGCAGGACTTGTGAGCAGCAACGCCATGCCACGGCTCCAATTATGTCACTGTACATTCGTACACCATTCACACGGACCTGGGGATCACTTCTCCCTGGTCCTGGGGAACCCTTCTCCACCAAAAATGAGGGTGACACCCCTTTTCCGGCAGGAATATCACCCCCACATTCAAAAAACACTCACAACACAAAAAAAACAATAAAAAAAAAAACAATTGCCCAGCAAAAACAAAAAATTGCCAGCAAAAAAAAAAGCCCAAAAAAAAATAAAATCAGAAAAAAAAGGGGGAAAACAAATTAATGCCGCTGGCATGAGCCACGCCTGGGGCGCCCACGGCCCCGGTTCCCTTAGGGAAGACTCATTGGGGGGGTAATCCGGGGAAGGAGGAGCAGCCCCTGGTCTCTGCCCACCTGGCGGCCTGCCCTCCAAGGCCATGGCAATTATGTCCAGGCCAGCACTTAATGATGCCGTATTGGCCTGGATAGCCTGGGTGAGGGCCCTCACATCCTGCCCAATGTCTGCTGTTGTAGTCTGCAGTTCGTTTAGGCAGTTTGTAAGAGCCCGGGAGTGGCAGTCCAGGTTCCAAAGCATATCCTTTATGGAGGACAGGCTCTCCTCCATCCGCACCAAAGTCTCACTGACCTGTCCAAGATGGCGGGTCTGAAGGGCCTGGTCCCTTCTCAGATTGGCGGGCAGAACCTCGGCCACCCCCCTGGTCTTCTGGGACGACATCCTGCCTCCAGCTGATGCTTGTGGCCGGGGAGAAGGGGAGCCCCTTGGCAGGGGAGCCCTGTTGGGGGAGGAGTGGGAGGGGCTACCCCTTATGGAGGGCTGGCTGCTGCCAGCCAGAGGGGAAGAGTCCTCCAAAAACAGCAGGCCACTGCCTGACATGAACTCCTCCTCCCCAAACTTCTCCTCCTCAACCTCCTCCTCCACAACCTCCTCCGAGGACTCCGGCATTGTCTGGGGGTCCTCATCAGGCTGCTGTCCTGGCAATGGTGCGGTCAGGCCAGATGGCCCAGCACCCTCCTGCACATCTGTGGATGACACAAAATATTCACAGGTTGGAGGATCCACACACTTGCCACATATTCCCCCCCCCCCTACACATGCTACACACCTGATAGGGCAAAAAAAACGTACCTGTCCTCACGGGCTCCTGACTGGAGTCATAGCTCCACTTCTTGCCTATGAAAGGTCTGGGCCACGCACGCTCCTCTGCTGTCAGCCTAATAGGGCATGGTGGGCCCCCTCCAGTGCCCCTGGCATAGGTTGCCATCTTCCCCTTCTCGATCCCCTGGCGTGTCCGGGTCTCCCCCCCCCAGCAGAATTTACCTGGTCGGTAATCATCTGCAGAATCTCCCTCCTCCTGGCCAGGGTAGTGTGGGCACTCTCCGGGCCGTGGAGGAAACGCCAATATGTGGTAATGACCCGGGGCAATTAATTGTTTCTCCCCCAACGTAAAATTCAGCTTTCGCTTCCTCTCAGTCATACTCATACAAAAACTCGCTCACAAACAATCACCAAAAAGCACACACAAAAACAAGCAGGGAGAATCAAGCAACAAAACAAACAAACCAAAATCTATCAACCAAAAAGTCTCACAACCAGTCACCAAAAAACACTATCAAATATATTATCAAAAACACTAGATCAAACAGTCAACAAAAGTCACAACTTTACAAACAACAGAACAAAAGCACCTTGCTGTATGGGAAGGGATACAAAGGGATGTACTTTTGCAAAGGAAGTGCGTTTGTGTCTGTCTATTTAAGCTGTCTGCGTAGTTCACTAAGTAGCCCGGGTCCACTTCCAATTTCACTGATTGCGCTGTTCCCGAGTTGTGAGCATGCGCACAGAGGTGCTGACCATGGTCTCCTTCAAGCGCGTATGCGCGAGCCGGCCGGCCCTTCATTTGCATGGGGTCACGGCTCATTTCAATGTAACACGCCCACGTCCTTCCCAATTTGAATTACTCCGCCTTACGCCTCTGAAATTATGTTGCACAGGCGCACATTTCTGCGCAAAACCTACAAGAATAGGGTGATTGTGCTGCTACATTGCGCCAGTTTAACGTAAAGGCAGTGCGCTACACAGGTCCAATAAAGCGCAGATGTACGTGAATCTGGCCCATTATTTTTATCAAGTTTTTACACTTTAAGTAGTTCTCATATCACCTTTATAAAGATGGCTTTACACAATACCTTGATGTTTTTCACATAACTTTATGACAGTAGATTAGCTAATAGAAGCCTGCTAACAGTGGCATTCAATTTACTTAACCTGGAGATTGTAAGATCTGGTGCATCCAGATTTTTGTCAAAGATTAATTGAACAAGCTGACTGGCTACCATGCAGAACTGCACCACATTTTGCACACTCCATTTTTAGTAACTTTCCCCCAGTGTTTCTAGCATTCATCTTGGTCCCAGACTCTGTTTAAAGGGGTAGTTCCCCCAAAAACCTTTTTTTTAACATTTATTCAGGCTCGTTATGTCAAGGGGAATCAGGTTTTTTTTTTTTAGAAATGAAGCCGTACTTACCGTTTTACAGATGCATCGTCTCCGACGCTTCCGGGTATGGGCTCCGGGTCTAGGCGTGCCTATTTGATTGACAGGCTTCCGAGGTCGGATACATCGCGTCACGATTTTCCGAAAGTAGCCGAACGACGGTGCGCAGGCGCAGTATAGAGCCGCACCATCGCTCGGCTTCTTTCGGCTACTCGTGACGCGATGTATGCGACCGTCGGAAGCCTGTCAATCAAATAGGCACGCCCAGACCAGACGATCATACCCGGAAGCGACGGATTTGATCCGATGCATCTGTAAACGCCACGGTAAGTATTGCTTCGTTTCTAATAAAAAACTTCCCGATTCCCCTTGACATAACGAGCCTCATGCAATGTTAAAAAAAGGTTTTTGGGGGAATTACCCCTTTAAGTAGAGCTGGAAGTGGCTCCAGTATAAACAGAACCCGCAAACACTGCAGACTTTGTGAATACATTGCATCAATGCCTTATTGTTACAATGTATTTGTATTTATTTATTTTGTGCACATCAAAGGAATTTCCTGTGATTTGCACACAATGTCAGTTAAAGCAACTTGGGCACGGTAAAAAAATATTATAAATTATATTATAAATGATAAATTATATCTATTTACCACCCTACTTATCCTTATAAGCCATAATTAACCTTTCCCTACCCTTTCCACTTTAGCTATTATTTTTCTATTTTTTCTTTCTGCTAATTTATTCATTTTTGAAGGAGGACCTAATTGTGCAACTCAGCAAGTAGAGTTCCAGGCTTGTTATGTTTATTAAAAGTCAGCAGCCACAAGAAGTGTAACTGCTGACTTTTAATAAACAGACACTTACCTGTTCCATGGTCGAGCGATGTGGCCCCCCAGAGCATCGCTCCTCTCCCCCTCCCCTCCATCGGCACCTCCATTGAAACTGTGGGCACCTGGCCGTGACAGCTTTCGGCTTCATGGCCGGGCATGTACTGCGCATGCGCAAAACGCACTGCACTCTCCCAGTGGACAAGCAATCTTCTGGGACATGTCACATGTCCCAGAAGATTGCTGAGAGGGAGGAGTCATTTAGGTGGCCCGTAGGAGGAAGCAGGAGGTGGGACAGGAAGTCCCACTCAAAACAAAGCCCCCACTCCCCCCAAAAACATTACATGCCAAATGTGGCATGCAAAGGGGTGAGGAGTGCTTAAAGCGAAAGTTTCACTTTAAGGACCAAGCTTCTTTCTGAGAGTTGGTGTTTACAAGTTAAAAATTTTTTTTTGCTAGAACATTACTTAGAACCTCCAAACATTATGGGCCAGATTCTCATAAGAGATACGACCGTGTATCCCCAGATACACCGTCGTATCTCTGTTTCTGTGCCCGGGTATCTATGCGTCTGATTCCTAGAATCATTTAGGCATAGATACGGCGTAGATCCGACTGGCGTAAGTCACTTACACCGTCGGATCTTAAATGCAATACTACGCTGGCCGCTTGGTGGCGTATATGCGAATGAGCATGATACGCCCATTCCCGAACGTATTGCGTAAGCGTAAAGTTACCCCTGCTATATGAGGGGTAGCTTTACATCGGTCTGCCGTATGCCATGTTAAGTATAGACTCGGAACAGCATTGTTTACATAAAACGTTCGCGAATAGGGCTTTGCGTAAGTGACGTTCACGTCGGCTTCATTGACGTTTTCCGAAGTGAGTTGGAGCATGCGCACTGGGCTACTTTTACGGCCGGCGCATGCGCAGTTCGTTCGGCGCGGGGGTGCGCTTAATTTAAATACAAGCCGCCTCCTTTGAATCATGTGGCCTTACGCCGGGACATTTACACTACGCTGCCGCAAATTACAGAGCAAGTGCTTGGAGAATAGGGCACTTGCTCCTGTAAGTTAAGGCGGCGTAGTGTAAAAAGCTTACGCTACGCTACGCCAGAATCTACGAGAATCTGGTCCTATATATATATTTTTCTAACACCCTAAAGAATAAAATGGCGGTTGTTGCAATACTTTTTTTCACACTGTATTTGCGCAGCGGTCTTACAAGCTCACTTTTTTTGGAACAAAATCACTTTTTTCAACAAAATAAGACAACAGTAAAGTTAGCCCAATTGTTTTTATATTGTGAAAGATAATGTTACGCCAAGTAAATTGATACCCAACATGTCACGTTTCAAAGTTGCGCCCGCTCATGGAATGGCAACAAACTTTGACCCTTAAAAATCTCCATAGGAGACATTTAAAAAATTCTACAGGTTGCATGTTTTGAGTTACAGAGGTCTAGGGCTAGAATTATCGCTCTCGCTCTAACGATGGTGGCAATACCTCACATGTGTGGTTTGAACACCGTTTTCATATGCTGCTCATGTATGCGTTTGTTTCTGTGCCTGAGCTCCTCGGGACAGTGCATTTAAAAAAAAAAAATTGAATTTATTTTACTTAAATTTTTTTTATTTTGACATGGTTAAAAAAAAAATCCCTTTAACCGCTTGCCGACAACCTCCTGCAGATATACGTTGGCAGAATGGCACGGCTGAGCAAAGCGACATACAGGTACATTGCTTTGAATTTGCAAATGCAGGTGCGTGAGTGCCCCTTCCGCAAGCTCCATGACCATGCCCACGATCGTGTCACGGAGCTGCAGAAGAGGGAGCTACCTGTGTAAACAAGGCATATCCCTGTTCTGTCTAGTGACAGGACACTGATCTGCTGCTCCCTGTCATCGGGAGCAGTAATCAGTGTCATGTCATTGGTAACCCAGCCCCCACATAGTTAGAATAACTCCCTAGGAACAGAGCTACCCTAAAAATCTGAGGTTAAGGAGATATAAAGTTGAAAATATAAAGAGACAAGAAGAGGAAAACAGCAGGCAAACATCAAAAATTCTGAAGTATGTTGCTGTATGTCATTTGTAAAGGGAGGGTTTAATATCACTCTGTCACTACTTTAAAAAAAAAAGAAAATCCTTTGCAACCTGTAAAATAAATCTAGTGCAAGTGTTTTGGTTGGTGGGGAGCACAATCTTTAGTAACCTTTAGTAAAGTGAAGGATGCTGCTGTACTCTGGGGTGTGTCGGATACCTGCTCTCCAGCTGGGTGCTGTGGTTCAGCATACTGGAGTAGCTAATAGAATAAGAAGATATAGAAGTAGGCAAAGATTTTCTGTCGCCATACCATTCATTTTTTTTATACACTATCATCCCATAAGATTAGATGTGCAATTAAAGTATATAGGGCATTTTTACCTGTAAAAGCCTCTCTTGTGTAGACATACAGAGGCCTTGAGACTGCCACCATCTTTGATGTCAAGTGACACTCTATTCTACCCGCTCCGGGCAGCTACATAAAAGGTTATATACAGGGCCGTCTTTAATATGGTTTGGGCCCTGGGCAAACATATTTTTTGGGCCCCCCTCCAGATTATTTTGGGCCTGGCTGGTTCACATGTATGTGTTTTGGCGGCCCTCCTTTGTGCAGGCACAGTAGACCATTGATTTGAATGGGCTGCCATGCCTTTGTTTCCTGCAGAAAAAAATGTGCATTCAGCATTTCAAAAATACAGTTGCTTGAAATCCATTCTGCTTTTGCACCATGCTACTTACCTGCAGTTCTTGCACACACAAACGCACTGTGTTTTTAAAAGCGTGACCTAAACGTCTAAAAATGCAGCAAGTTTGACAGTGCAGGAACTGCAGATAAGTCACAGCAGACAGCAGAATGGACAGACAGTGCTGTATTTCATTGCTTGATGGGCATAGGTGTGCCGTGTGCTCAGCCTATTACATGAGGCATCAAATGAATGGGCTTCTGTCCGGTTCTCAGTATGACCAGTGTGACCAGCACCTGACTCACGTTGCGTCACTCACTTGCGCCGGGAATGCGCCGGGGATGCAGATTGCTGAGGAGCCCCACCAGCGGTATTCCCAACCGTGTAGCTTCTCTAAGGACGGACCGGCGTTGGTGCAGCTGTCGCCGCCAGAGACACCGTATGACCCGCAGCGAGGACGGGTTCCGGAGAGCCGAAGAGGACGGAGAGGACGGTGAGGACGGTGAGTAAACAATCAAAAGGATCCTCGGCTTGCGATCTCATCGCGGGAGGGGGGGAGGGTAGCAGAGGGCTGCCTTTCAGCAGAGGAGCGGGGGTGCCGGGCAGAGAATAATCAGACACTCTGTCGTTGCAGCCATCGCAACGCTGCGGGACCCGCAGGAGCACGCACCCTAATCACCCCGACGTGAGGTCCGCGCCATCCTAGACTCCTCCCTCCACTTACACCCTCGTACGAGGCTGAAGCGGAGAGTCCCGTATCTTGGCCTGCATAAAATATGTGTACAACTTGGATACTAATCCCTTTGGTCCTTGAGTTCTCAATATTCCTATAAGGGGCAATCTAGATATATCTATACTTTTACTACCAAATTGGGTACTTAACGCATATCTTAACTGTAAAAATCTATAAAAGAATGTATCGACTAGTTTATATTGTATTTTCAAATAATCAAATGAGCATATATTCCCACTTTGGTATACCTGTTCCAGAGCTCCTATTCCTTTTTGCTTCCAAAATATACTATCCTCGAATAGTCTTCTCTATGAGCGGTTGAACGGTTGGACAGATCCCATGTGAGAAAACCAGACAGATATAGAAGTGTGGACACTTGTTGTGAGAGCCTGTTACCCCTGCAGGGATGATTGGATCTGGTGAGTGCGGGACCATTGGGGGAGAGCACTGAGTGATCCACTGACGGCTATACCTGCATGAAGCACTTATCACTTTATTTTTGTATGAAGCAATCTTGAAAATAATTTTTTTGCATATAGCAAGATTGAAAATTGGACTTTCTTGGATTATTATTATCATCAATTTTTTTTGAAGAACCTATCATTTATTTATATGGAATATTTTTTTTTAAATAATTTACTGCACATAGTAAGATTGGGAATTGGACTTTATTAGACTATATGGATTATTATTATTATTATCAATTTATTTTTCACATATTGTTTTATTATATGTAATATCAAAACTGCTGTTATCACTACAAGGATTTGCATTTTTCAGCACATTATTTTCGGCCACAGTACTTACACTGGTTTTTGGCTACACCTTTTTTGCACTTATATATTAATCTTAGTAGGCACCATCACCTACTATTTATACCTAATAATACTATCCTCGAATGTATATGAAATATTCGTTAAATCGATATTATTGTATTAAAAATCGATATTCATATTGATGAGAAAAGTTCCAAGAAAATCTGTTCCGTTCTTGTGTAAAAACTACAAAATTGATTTAATAATAAAATAGTAAAATGTCACATGAATATCATCAATTGTATAATATAAAAATAGCATTGATACGTTTTTTAGTCTTGAAATGAAGATTGAATCAAATATATCTTTGTGTGTGTGTGTGTGTGTGGCTATGTCAGCCTTCTTGTAAGTGTGAGTGAGAGTGTCCCAGCATGTCAGCTCAAATCTCCAAATGTGAGAGCTTGTGTGTGTGTAGCATTCAAGAGACAAGGGGGTAGATTCATGTAGAGACCCGACGGTGTATCTACTGATACACCGTCGGATCTATGAGATCCGACGCTCGGATCTATGCGGCTGATTCCTCGAATCAGGTTCCGCATAGATCTCCCTTAGAGCCGACTGGTGTAACTGAGTTACACTGTCGATTCTTAGGCTGCATTCTCCCGCCGTCCGCTAGGTGGCGCTTCCGTTCTTCTTCGCGCCGAATATGCAAATGAGCAGAAACGCCGATTCAGAATCGAATATACGTCGTTTGCGTTTGCCTTTTTGTCGGATTGTGCTATATGTAAGTGCGGCGGATCTATGTTAAGTATGTCGAATTTTGAATTTTTTACGCCGTTTACGTAAGTCGTCCGGGAATACGGCCATACGTTAATAGCGTTAACGACGAACACAATGACGTCCTAGCGACGTCATTTAAAGCAATGCACGCTGGGAAATTTATGGCGCATGCGCAGTACGATCAATTTAAATAGTAAACTCCCCCTAGCCGCGGAATTTGCATTGATTTACGATCCGCCAGGGCTACTTACGAGGCAAGTGCTTTCTGAATACAGCACTTGTGGCGCAGGCGGATCGTAAAACAGATAGATCACGCGGATCAAAAGATCCGCTGATCTACATGAATCTAAGAGCTAATTTCTGCTCATATGTCCAAATATATAACCTGCCCCCACCTTCCTAACAGAGCATCATTTAACGCTCATATTTGCCTTGAGGTCCTACAAGAAGCCCACAAAATTCAAATATGCTTCAGAAGAGAGTGGGTCATTTACTCCAAAATTCCTAAGGATGGGGCTGGGAGCTATATGAGTAACTACATTTTAACGTATATAAGACAAATGTCTTTTGACATCTATATCAAATATCTATCTATCTATCTATCTATCTATCTATCTATCTATCTATCTATCTATCTATCTATCTATCTATCTATCTATCTATCTATTTATATATATATATATATATATATATATATATATATATATTTATATATACATGGAAATACTGTCTAAAAAAAGAGCTATGGGCCAGATCCACATACAAATAGATCGGCGCAGTGTATCAGAGATACACTACGCTGCCGTATCTTACCTGGCTTAACTTTGAATCCTGGAAGAATTTGCGCCATAAGTTACGGCGGCGTAGTGTATTTCTGGCAGTGGAATTCAAATCGGCGAGTAGGGGGCGTGAATTATTTAAATGAAGTGCGTCCCAGCGGCGATCGAACTGCGCATGCTCCGAAATTTCCCGCCATGTATTGCGCTAAATTACGTTGCAACAACGTTATTTTTTAGACTAGCGTAAATTACGTACATTCCTATTCACGGACGACTATAAAAAATAAAAAATCTAATTTCGATGCGGGAACGATGGCCATACTTAACATGGCAAGTCTAAATATAGGCCGGATAAAAGCAGCTTTAACTATACGCCGGAAAAAGCCGACTAGAGACGCCGTAAGAGAGGCCGAGCGTACGTTCATGGATGAATGAATGACTTGTATAGCGCAACGCATGCGAACTGAATCGCCTCTGGGCGCTTTTTCCAGCCAGTGTCTGCTTGGCTGGTGCGGTCATTTTTACCCCGTAGGATCTTGACACGCTAGGGACACACAGTCATACACACATATATACATATATACTGGGCCAATTTTTGGACAAGATCCAAATTATCACGAATATTCGATATTACCGAATATTCGCGAATATGTCTTTGGAAGTGTGGCGAAATATCGCGAAACCGGAATAGTACCCAGAGGAAACCCACGCAGACACAAGGAGAACATGCAAACTCCAGGCAGATGGTGTCGTGGTCGGGATTCGAACCAGCGACCCTTTTGCTGCTAGGCAAAAGTGCTACTCACTGCACCACTGTTGAAAAACGTTATTGAACATAGAAAGACAACCATAATTATGACGAATGAATCTAATATGTCATCTTCTCCCAGAACTATGGCCCAGATTCACAGAGCGATTACGCCTGCGCAACAGGAGATGCGCGTGCGTAAGTCGAAATGTGCGCGTGCGTTTCGATGCACGGCATCCCCAGAAGGAGATACGCAAAAAATCTACTTTTTTTTGTCCCGCGTAATTTCGTTAGACTGGCGCATCCGTCCGCGCAAAGGTGCGCTAGACAGACCATTGATTTGCTATTCAAATATGCTAATGAGGGACTTACGAGGATCCACAAAAGAACGTTGGGGCAGCGCAGGCGACGCAGTGTGCGCAACAGCAAAATGTTCTGTCTAAAATTAGACCATATAAAAGCTGGTCTAAAAAGAGAAAAAAAGTCTACTTGTTAGATAAAGCAACACTGTTAGTGAGGAGCTCAGCAGTCACACGTGTTGCACAACAATCTGTATGCCAACATGCCAGGGGCATCGTCGCGCATAGCTATACTACTGACTTTAGATGAACAAAGAAGGATGAGGGCACGGAGGATGGCACGGAGGATGGCACGGGAGAGGATATACCGCACACGCATAGACCTGTTTGGCATGAGTGATTCTGAGGTGTTTCGCATCTTCAGATTCACCCCTCATGTCATCCTGGAATTAACCACAACCCTGCAGGAGGACATCACCAGCCGAACACAACGCTCACATGCAGTGCAGCCACTGGTGAAGGTCATGGCAACACTCCATGTCCTTGCCAGTGGCTCTTTTCAAAGAACAAGTGGAGTGGTGGCTGGGATGTCACAATCCTCCATGAGCAGATGTGTGCACCAGGTTGTCCCTGCAATCCTCAGACGCATGGCCAACCAAATCATCAAACCCACCACTGAGGAGCTGCGACTGAAGGCAATGACAGATTTCTACAGAATTGCCAGATTCCCACGCACTGTGGGGGCCATTGATTGCACACATGTGGCACTCCAGCCCCCCCAGGAGACAGAGCACATGTACCGCAATCGGAAGCATTGGCATTCCATCAATGTACAGGTGATAGTCGATGCCCAAGGCCTCATATGGCACGTCCGTGCCAAACACCCAGGGTCCAGCCATGACAGCTTCATATACAATCAATGCCACATCCGAATGGAATTCGATCAGAACGTGTATGGGGACACCTGGCTGGTTGGTGAGTGACATGGGAGTCAGGCATGACTATCCCCTCCCATGATGCACACATCACAAGGGCCACATGCATGACTAACATCCTCCTGTCTTTTCCCTTACAGGTGACTCTGCATATCCACTGGGACCCCATCTCATGACTCCTATCCGGAACCCCCAAACTCCAGGAGAGGAAAGATACAATCAAGCACATGCCCAAACACGAGCAGTGGTGGAGCACACCTTTGGCCTACTAAAGTCACGTTTCCAATGCCTGGATAAGTCTGGGGGCACCCTCTTGTATTCCCCAAACTTTGTGTGCCAGATCATCGGTGCATGTTGCATGCTGCACAACTTCGCAGTAAGAAAGGGCCTGCAGATTGCCCTACGTGATGACCTGACCCCTGAACCAGACAATCCCCCCCTAACCGAGGCTTCCCCGTCTTCTGAGGGAAGAGCAACCAGGAGACAACTCACATTGGGCATCTTTGCACGTTAAACACACACATTAATCATGGCACAATGAGAATGCATGCATGCACACCACTGTGGTCCCTAGCACAGACACATCACATCCACATCAAATTGGATTGGCACCAGTCCACCATGCTGGACTTGTGAGCAGCAACGCCACGCCAAGGCTCCAATTATGTCACTGTACATTCATACACCATTCACACGGACCTGGGGATCACTTCTTCCTGGTCCTGGGGAACCCTACTCCACCAAAATTGAGGGTGACACCCCTTTTTCGGCAGGAATGTCACCCCCACATTCAAACAGCATTCACAACCCAAAAAAAACCTGCAAAAGCAAAAAGCAAAAATTTTCCAGCAAAAAAAAATAAAATAAAAAAAATGGGAAAAAACAAATTATTGCCCCTTGCGTGAGCCACGCCTGGGGCGCCCCCGGCCACGGCCCCGGCCCCGGCTTCTCAGGGGAGACTCATGGGGGAGGGGTAAAACCGGGGAAGGAGGAGCAGCCCCTGATCTCTGCCCACCTGGCGGCCTGCCCTCCAAGGCCACGGCTATTCTGTCCAGGGCAGCACCAAGTGTTGCCGTGTTGGCCTGGATAGCCTGGGTATGGGCCCTCACATCCTGCCCAACGCCTGCTGATGTCGTCTGCAGTTCGTTTAGGCAGGTTGTGAAAGCCCGGGAGTGGGAGTCCAGGTTCCCCAGCGTATCCTTGATGGAGGACAGGCTCTCCTCCATCCGCACCAATGTCTGGCTGACCTGTCCCAGATGGCGGGTCTGGAGGAACTGGTCCCTTCTCAGAGTGGTGGGTAGGAGATCGGCCACCCCCCTGGTGTTCTGGGATGAAATCCTGCCTCCAGCTGATGCTTGTGGCCGGGGAGAAGGGGAGGCCCTTGTTAGGGGAGCCATGTTGGGGGAGGAGGGGGGGGTCCCCCTTAGGGAGGACTGCCTGCTGCCAGCCAGAGGGGAGGAGTCCTCAAAAACCAAACGTCCAGTGCCTGACATGGACTCCTCCTCCTCATGATTCTCCTCCTCCTCTTGAACCTCCTCCGCGGACTCCGGCCTTGTTGGGGGGCCTCATTAGGCTGCTGTCCTGGGGTTGGTGCGGTCAGGCCAGATGGCCCTGCACCCTCCTGCACATCTGTGGATGACACAAAACATTCACAGGTTGGAGGATCCACACACTTGCCACATATTCCCTTTCACCCCCTCCCCCACACATGCTACACACCTGATATTAAAAAAAAAACTTACCTGGCACCACGGGCTCCGGACTTGAGTCAAAGCCAGGCAGGCCCTCAACTTCATGCCGATGAAAGGTCAGGGCCACCGCACGCTCCTCCGCTGTCAGCCTAATACGGCATGGTGGGCCCCCTCCTGTGCCCCTGGCATGGGCATGCATTCTGGCCAGCTTCTGTTTGACCAGACGCCGGAGGTCATTGATTTTTTTGTCAATCCCAGACCGGGTCCGTGTCTCCCCCTGCCCCGCTGAATTGACCTGCTCAGTGATCATATCCAAAATCTCCCTCCTCCTGGCCGGGGTGGTGTTGGCACTGTCTGGGCAGTGGAGGAAACGCCCATACTCGCTAATGGCCCGGGCAAGAATTTGTTTTTCCCCAACTGTAAAATTGAGCTTTCTCTTTCTCTCTGTCATACATCCCAAAAAAATCACTCCCAGTCAACAAAATTCACTCACACAAACAAGCACAACCAATCAAGCAAGAACACACACAGAGAGAAAACTACTCAGCAAGAAACAGTCACAAAAAAACAAAACAAAAATACAGCAGGAAAACAAACGAACAGAAAAAGATCAATCAAACAAACAGTCTCTCAAACACTTATCAAAAAACACTTTCAAAGATCTACTAACAAACACTTGATCACACAGAACACCAATCTGACAACTACAAAACACACCGCAACGAACAACAGGACAAAAGCACTAGGTTAAATGGGAAGGGACAAAGGGATGTACTTTTGCAATGCAAGTGCATTTGTGTGTGTCTATTTATGCTGTTTGCGTAGTTCACAACGTTGCCCTAGTCCATTTCCAATTTCACTGATTGCGCCGCTCCCGAGTTGTGAGCATGCGCACAGCGGAGCTGACCATGGTCTCCTTCAAGCGCGCATGCGCGAGCCGGCCGGCCCTTCATTTGCATGGGGTCAGGGCTCATTTCAATGTAACACGCCCACGTCCTTCCCAATTTGTATTACTCCTCCTTACGCCTCGGGAAAAACGTTACGCATGCGCAATTTCCTGCGCAAAAGCTACGAGAATAGGGGGATTACATGGCAAAATTGCGCAAGTCTAACGTAAAGGTGGTGCGCTACGCCGGTCCAATAATGCGCAGATGTACCTGAATCTGGGCCCATATTCTTAAGTTTCAAAGGGCTTGTTTGCATCTGGAAGATCTTAGAAATATGAAATGTATCTTCTTTTGGTGACTTATAATTCAGATCCTGTAAAAGAATGCAGCATCAATTTTTTGAATGAAAAAAATACATTTTATATATCCTAATATTTTATCATGACATGAAAAACATATTTTGATTATAACATTTGTAATTGCCTTACTTGACTTTATTTTTTGTTAAACTAGCCTATACTTCTTATACTATCATTCTGTGTATTTTATATATTACAAGATGCAATTTCTCCTTTTTTGTGATGATTAAAAACATTGGACCAGATTCACATACATCAGCGCATTTTTTGACTGGCGTAGCGCAACTTTTTTTCAGTTATTCTCGATTGATTTGCGCAGAAAATAGCGCCTGTGCAACGTAATTTCAGAGGCGTAAGGCGGAGTAATTCAAATTGGGAAGGACGTGGGCGTGTTACATTGAAATGAGCCGTGACCCCATGCAAATAAAGGGCCGGCCGGCTTGTGCATGCGCACATGAAGAAGACCATGGTCGCATGCTCACAACTCGGGGACGGCGCAATCAGTGAAATTTTAAGTGGACCCGGGCAACTTAGTGAACTACGCAGACAGCATAAATAGACAGACACAAACACACTTCCTTTGCAAAAGTACATCCCTTTGTATCCCTTCCTATACAACAAGGTGCTTTTGTTCTGTTGTTCATTAGCATTTGTTTGTTTGTTTGTGACGTGTCTTTGAGAAATTTGGGGACTGTTTTGCAGAGTGATTTTTGTCTTTTATGTGTTTTCTTTGTTGTTATTTTGTTTAAATTATATTTTTGCTGGGCATTTTTTTTTTTTGCTGGTCATTTTTTATTTATTTTTGGTTCTGTTTGTGTATGATTTGGGAAAGTGGGGGTGACATTCCTGCCGGAAAATGGGTGTCACCCTCATTTGTGGTGGAGAAGTGATCCCCAGGTCCGTGTTAATGGTGTATGAATGTACAGTGACATAATTGGAGCCATGGCATGGCGTTGCTGCTCACAAGTCCTGCATGGTGGACTTGTGCCAATCCAATGTGACGAGGATGTGGTGTCTGTGCTAGGGACCACAGTGGTGTGCATGCATGCATTCTCATTGTGCCATGATTAATGTGTGTGTTTAATGTGAAAAGATGCCTAATGTGAGTTGGCTCCTGGCTGCTCTTCCCTCAGAAGACGGGGTAGCCTTGGTTAGGGGGGTTCCGTATAGGAGTCATGCATATGCAGAGTCACCCTGAAGGGATAAGACAGGAGGATGTTAGTAGTGCATGTGCCCCTTGTGATTTCAGCATCATGGGGGGGACAGTCATGCCTGCCACCCATGTCACTCACCAACCAGCCAGCTGTCCCCATACATGTTCTGTTCAAAATCTGTGGGGATGGGGCTATGATTGTATATGTAGCTGTCATGGGTGTCATGGGTGGTGTCATGTGTTGGGCTTCTGCAGGGTTGTGGTTAATTCCAGGATGGCATGAGGGGTGAATCTGAAGAAGTGAGACACCTCAGAATCACTCATGCCAAAGATGTCTATGCGTGTGTGATATATCAAGTGAAGAGTGAGGGGCTTGTATCAGATTAGATTATTATATCCATCAAGGTTTTAAAGGGCTATTGAAAGATAGTGAGACCGTGTTTGTAATTTGTGTTTGTAATTTGTATGTATGTTATGTATTGATGTATATATGTATTGATGTATATATGTATGTATATTTTTTGTAAAAATGTTTCTTAAAGCAAAGAATTTTTTTTGGAAAAAAAAAAATCCTCTCCCGTGCCCTCCTCTGTGCCCTCCTCCGTGCCCTCCTCTGTGCCCTCCTCCTTCTTTGCTCATCTAAAGTCAGTAGTATAGCTATGAGCATGGATGCCACTGGCATGTTGGCATACAGATTGTTGTGCAACACGTGTGACTGCTCAGCTCCTCACTAACAGTGTTGCTTTCTCTGACATGTAGACGATTGTCTAATTTTATACCACCTTTTATATGGTCTAATATTAGACAGGCCGTGCAGCTGTTGCGCACAGCGCGTACGTTCTTTTGTGCTTCTCCGTAATTACCTCATTAGCATATTTAAATAGCAAATCAATGTTGTGTCTAGCGCAGTTTTACGCGGACGAATGCGCCTGTCTATCGAAATTACGCCGGACAAAAAAAAGTAGGTTTCTTCCGTATCTCGTTTTGGAGATGCAGCGCATCGAAACGCATGCCCAAATTTAGACTTACGCCGCGCATCTCCTGTTACGCCGGCGTAATCGCTCTGTGAATCTGGCCCATTGTTTTCACAAACACAGAAACGTTTTCAATCAACCCAGAGGACTGAAATTAAGTATACCCATTCACTTCTGCCCTATAAATTATGCGTGCTGTACTGTAATTGTTATCTTCCAATTCAGCATTTTCTGTAGAATTTTGGCTGAATGATATTCTTTGAGTAGCACATATCATCAACAGATACTGGCTTAAAGCCTCTCTCAGCAGTTCTAAAAACATTCTTTTGTACACATTGCTGAACATGTTCTGTTATTAAAGTGGGGGTTCACCCTAAAAAAAATTCTAACATTACATGGAGCCCAACTAGGAGAATAACAGTATGCTGTTGTGTTTTTTTTTTCGTACATACCATTTTAGGTCCATTTTCACCCCCAGCTTCCGGGTAGGTAATCGTGAGGGACTGGGCGTTCCTAATCTTCCGACCGGCGCATACTGCGCGTCACGAGTTGCCGAAAGAAGCCGAACGTCGGTGTGGCTCTATACGGCGCCTGCGCACCGACGTTCGGCTTCTTTCGGGAAACTTTTGATGCGCAGTATGCGCCGGTCGGAAGAACGTCAATCACAGCCTGTGATTAGGAACGCCCAGTCCCGCGGGATTACCTACCCGGAAGCCAGGGGTGAAAATGGCCCTAAAATGGTATGTACTGAAAAAAAAAACATCATACTGTTGCTCTCCTAGGTCGGCTGTTAGAATTTTTTTTAGGGTGAACCCCCGCTTTAAATCTACCTGTATAGATTTAGATGGTAACGTTTTAACAAATGAGCAATATCTGTCATATAATTCTTCTGAATTAATTCTCTGTAGAAGAAGTTTTAGTGATTGATCAGATGTCTGTAATACAATCTTACTAGATCTCACAATCTTTTCTGTTACTTTAACTGCAAAATACAGACTTAACAATTGCTTAGTATGTGCATCAAAGGTCTTTTCCATATTTGTCAAACCTCTGGAGAAATATCCTATTATTTTCTGATTACCATTTTTAAATTGCGACACAGTAACTGAAATCGAATTCTATGATAAATCAGTGTACAATCTAACAAACATAGATGGACCAACTTCAATTGTACTCAAGGAATGAGCATTCTGCACAGCCCGTTTCAACATTTTAAAGGCATCTGTCTGGGGTTGACCCCATTTATCAAACACACCATCTTTTTATCTCAACAAATCAAATAATGGTTTAACTTTATCATCATACTTCTGTAAAAACTCTTTGCAACAATTTATTTTGTTCAAAAATGTATGTAATCCCTTGTAAGATGTGGGAACCGGAAAATCAGAAACTTTTCTAACTTCTTCCTGTGATAATCTTCTATGTCCATGACTAATTTGCATATGCATGAATATTACATGACTTTTCATCAATTGAACTAGCTTGGTATTCAGTTTCAGCCCTGCTGTTTCTAATAGTGTAAATAACCCTGACAAAAGAGTAATGTGCTCTTCTGTAGTTTGTGTGGTCAGTAAAAACTTGTCCACATGCTGGAAAATACATTCTGGTCTAAAGAATTTAGATAATACTTCCTGCAAACTCTCATGTACTATGCCATCAGTAATGTCCAATCCTGAAATAATCTAGTGAATGCATAGGTTTCTTTATTAAAGCTGAAGGCAAGTTTATATTGACAGCTTTTAGTTAATGGTACTGAAAAATTACTATTGGCTATTTCCAATACAGAAAATGCTTTGGCCTTGGCATCCATGTGTGACATAAAATTTAAATCAGGAATAATAGGCGTGTCATTTGTAATGCTTTTTCAGTGCTCTTACATCAACTGATAACGTATACTCATCATCAGCATTCTTGATAGGCCAAATGCAATTATTTTACACAGATTGTGTTTTCGTTAATATTCCTTGCTGTAAAAAATATTGTACGATGTCAGAAACTGGACCTATTGCTTCTTGTGGCAACTTATTTTGACTTTGAGGTTTGGGGTCTTTTCCTTTAATCTCAATTTCAATATCTTTAAACAAACCTGTGTCACTTTTGATCTGACCCCAAAGACGTTTATGTGTTTGAACCAACTTCTTCAATACAAGATTGGTTTTTGTATGTGGCCACTTAAAATCTGAAGACATGTCAGCGACTGCTGTAGAAATATTCCCAACATTACTATAAATAGACTGATCTATTAAAATTGGAGCAACATAATTTAATGTTGGAGAAGTTAACACTTCTTTTTTCCTTGATTTAGGCAATGGAAGTAATCCATTTCTCTCATTGTCAGTATTGTTTGTCTTATTGATTTAAATGTCATTAACAGTCAATGTACTGATCTGTTTGACTTCTGAGGCATACAGCAAGTCAATCGACTTCGGACAAGGATGAACAAATTGCTCAAAATGTTCCCCCTTTCCTATTTCCAATGTTTGTTCTTTCTGTACATATCCACTTTCTATACTCTGAAAGCAATTAGCATTTCCTGTCTGCTCAATTCTGTCTGTGACTTGAATCTCATCATATCTGGGTGTGGCCATACACGTGGCAACTCTGATTTCAATATCTTTCATTTGTGTGTCTAGACTTTGTGTGCATATTGTATCTTTATTTATTACTTTAGTTTTAAACAAAACTTCAAGTTCCTGGTCATATTTTCCTACAGACCGCTTAATTGGTACAATAGACTTTTTCTTAGAATCATCACTATCATTATTGTAGCTTGACTCTG
The DNA here is from genome assembly GCA_029574335.1 of Rana kukunoris. Lineage (NCBI taxonomy): Eukaryota > Metazoa > Chordata > Amphibia > Anura > Ranidae > Rana > Rana kukunoris. The sequence continues at coordinate 148,241,454 of CM056055.1, forward strand.
CTTTAAACATTACATTCTGTAACTCCAACAACTGAATATCTTTTATTTGAATTGCACTTTGCAAATCATCTATTCTTTCAGTCAAAATCGAACAATTAGTACATAGACTATTGTTCTTCCCTGTTGCGCGATTATCATTCCTTTCAGGAGCTAAAATCATTGCATCAAAAACTTTACCAAGCTTCATCAAATTCCTAATCTGTTTGCTGAATTTCTTAAAAGTACATTTAGACTTTTGGATCTCAATATTTGGCTTGTAAACATCCATTGAACATGTGACACCATAATTCATCATCTTTAACAAATTTTGACAGATTTTTGAATACTAAATTACTCTCACTAGATAATGCATTAATAAAATCCATTAGTTACCAATGTAGGACGACTTCTTTCACGCTTTCCCTCTCTTTACGGGAAATTATGTCATCAAGAAACAGGATTTTCTTACGTGTGTAAACTTCTTCACCAAATAATTCTATGTTTCCAGATCCATTTGATAATGCCGAAAGTTCATTCATTTTTATTTCTCCTTGAAGCTTGTCTGCATGGTCAATGCTTGTTTTCCCTCTCGGCAAGCGATAGGAGAATTAATTCAAAAACATTCAATATTCGGGCAAAATGATGTGGCTAGGCTCGCCATTGAAATATTTGTTAAATTGATATTATTGTATTAATAATCGATATTCATATTGATGAAAAAAGATCCAAGAAAAACTGTTCCGTTCTTGTGTAAAAACTTCAACATTGATTTAATAATAAAATAGTAAAATGTCACATGAATATCATCAATTTTTTATTATAAAATTAGTATCGATAAGTTTCTTAGTCTTGAAATGAAGATTGAATCAAATATATCTTTGTGTGTGTGTGTGTGGCTATGTCAGCCTTCTTCTAAGTGTGAGTGAGAGTGTCCCAGCATGTCAGCTCAAATCTCCAAATGTGAGAGCTTGCGTGTGTGTAGCATTCAAGAGATAAGAGCTAATTTCTGCTCATATGTCCAAATATATAGCCTGCCCCCACCTTCCTAACAGAGTGTCATTTAATGTTAATATTTGCCTTGTGGTCCTACAAGAAGCCCGCAAAATTCAAATATGCTTCAGAAGAGAGTGGGTCATTTACTCCAAAATTTCTAAGGATAGGGCTTGGAGCCAGGGCCGTCTTTACCATAGGGAAAACAGGGGCAGCTGCCCAGAGCCCTGTCACTGTTGGGGGCCCAAAGCAGAGCCGCCCGTTAAGCCCCTGTGCTGTCCACAAATCAGCGCTGGAAATCATCAGTGGCACACAGTACTGCTTCCCTTCTCAGTGTTTTAAAATGTACAGCAGCCCAGGCTTCCCTTTAGACGTGCACTTCTCCCTTCCTGCCACTGGGTGCTGCTTGTATATAAAAGTGAATTAGAATGTGATTTTATAGCATCCCGAGTTTGCTCTTCCCGAGGCTGACTTCTTCTTCATGTCCTGCTCCTCAAGGTATGTCACTGTTTGCTAACCTATATTGTAAATAGAAGTTTTATGTAGAGAGTGCCCAAAGTCTTTATAATATTTGATGATTCACTGCAGGCCTGGTCAGTGTTTTAAAAAGTTCCTGTATTTTACACATGGCATGGCATGGGGTCACAGCACTGTCTGTCCATTCTGCTTTAGCACCATGGGGCGCCATGCCATGCCATGTGTGAAATACAGGAACTCTTTAAATCACAGACCAGACCTGCAGTACAGGCTGAGTAAGCCCTCAGAGCACATAGCATTACTGTCTGTATTTAACTGCTTGATGAGTTTATTTTGGGCCTGGCTGGTTCACATGTATGTGTTTTGGCGGCCCACATTTTGCGCAGGCACAGCAGCCCATTCATTTGAATGGGCCGCCATGCCTGCTTTTCCTGCAAAGAAAATACAATGAAATACAGCACTGTCTTTCCATTCTGCTGTCTGCTGTGACTTATCTGCAGTTCCTGCACTGTCAAACTTGCTGCATTTTTAGACGTTTAGGTCACACAGTGCATTTGTGTGCGCAAGAACTGCAGGTAAGTAGCATGGTGCAAAAGCAGATTTCAAGGCAACTGTATTTTTAAAATGCTGAATGCACCTTTTTTCTGCAGGAAACAAAGGCATGGCAGCCCATTCAAATCAATGGGCTGCTGTGCCTGCACAAATGAGGGCCGCCAAAACACATACATGTGAACCAGCCAGGCCCAATATAGGCTGGAGGGGGCCCAGGGCTCAAACCATATAAAAGATGGCCCTGCTTGGAGCTATGTGAGTAACTACATTTTAACTTATATAAGACAAATGTCCTTTAACATCTAAATCAAATATATATATATATACACACACACACATACCATAATACTATATATACATGGAAATACTGTAGTGTAAATAAAGAACTATATTCTTAGTTAAAATACTTTTACATCTTGTCCCTAGAAAAACATGTAACCCTATATTTTCATTTTCCATGATGGGGGGAAGGTAATACTGAATTTCAACAGGAAGCTAGTCAGCTTAATGTCAACCATATGCCAATGTATATCATAGAAGCTTATGAGGCTACAAATGAGCTATATACTTAAGTATATAACAAATTATATATTTCACATTTCCAAATCCAGACACTAATATAAATATTTTAAATGTATTCAAGTCCATTATTCTCAAAGACCCAACTCCATTCATTCATGTGTTAATATTGTTAATAGATGAATATTAGATATTAGATTAAAGAAAATCTTTACAACAGTATATAGTTCTCCAAACAAGGGATTATCCCACATAGATATCTCAGCAGGGATATCCCTGAAGCCCAATAATTTTTTGACCTCCCGCCATACTGATCGTACCAATGAGAGCATCGGATCTTGACCCCTGGTGTATGTATACGTATTGTCTCTAATACTACCAAAAAGTTCTCAACTTGTAATATTTTTAACAAATACTTCTCTACTCCCAGGCTGTGTTCCTGTGTAAACCAGTTACGCAAATGTCTCATTTGTCCTGCTAAGTAATACAAAAAGACATCTGGCAGCGCCAACCCTGCCTCTGTCTTTGGGCGCTGTAATGTAGTCAGCTTTACTTTACATCTACATTTTGCCCATATAAATTTTATAAATTGTGAGTTCAACTTTTTAAAGAACTTTTTAGGCACTATTACTGGGGATTGTGAGAAGATGTACAAACACTTTGGTAGTAGGATCATTTTAATTAAATGTATTCTTCCCACCACTGACAAAAGAAAGTTTACTCCAAATCCTCAACTTGACTTTAATATACTCCATAAATGGATAAACATTGGCCTCCAATGCCACTTGGTATTATCTTGTTATATGGATCCCTAAATATTTAACCACTTGCATACTGGGCACTTACACCCCCCTCCTGCCCAGGTAAAATTTCAGCTTCCGGCACTGCGTCGCTTTAACAGACAATTGCGCGGTGGTGCGACGTGGCTCCCAAACAAAATTTACGTCCTTTTTTCCCCACAAGTAGAGCTTTCTTTTGGTGGTATTTGATCGCCTGTGCGATTTTTATTTTTTGCGCTATAAACAAAAAAGTGCGACAATTTTGAAGAAAAATACAATATTTTTTACTTGTTGCTATAATAAATATCCCAATTAAAAAAAAAAACAAATTTTTTTTCTCAGTTTAGGGCGATACGTATTCTTCTACATATTTTTGGTAAAAAAAAAAAAAATCGCAATAAGCGACTGGTTTGCGCAAAAGTTATAGCGCTTACAAAATAGGGGAGAGAATTATTATTGTTTATTATTTTTTTTTTACTAGAAATGGCGGCGATCTGCAATTTTTATTGGTACTGCGACGTTATGGCGGACACATCGGACACTTTTGACACATTTTTGGCGCCATTCACATTTATACTGCGATCAGTGCTATAAATATGCACTAATTACAGTATAAATGTGACTGGCATTGAAGGGGTTAACACTAGGGGGTGAGGAGGGGGTTAAATGTGTATCCTAGGTGTGTTCTAACTGTGGGGGGAGGGGGGTGACTGGGGGGTGACCGATCTGTGTCCCTATGTAGGAAGGAACACAGATCGGGCTCCTCCTCTCCAGAGACAGGACGCTGTCTCTGTGTAAAACGGCAATGAGAGATGATCTATGAGAAATCATCTCTCATTCGCCCACAGATCGCATCGCAAACGGCCACTCTGATTGGCCGTTCGCCGCGATCTGTGATTGGCCATGTCCAAGGGACACGGACAACACAGGGCTTCCCCGCAGCGCGCTCTACAGCATTTTATTCAGGCCCGCACTGTTGCCGTCATCCGACGGTAGCGCGGGCCTGAAGTGGTTAAAGGAGTCTACCATCTTAAGTGGGGTATCCGTAATCTCCTTAATTTGCCCCTCTTGATGCATTGGCATTAGAAAAGACATCTGCCAATTAATCTTAAAGGAGTTGTAAAGAAAAAAAAATTGCCTAAAATTAATGTCTGCAAGGTAGACAGACAGAATAGTGTAATGATTCTGTTAACAGATGAGTAAAAACCTATTAAATTCCTGCAATAATATCATCTCCGGCGTTCTAGTTTCTGTTCTCTCATTCACTTCCGGGTTTGCATCATTTGTTCATGTAAGAACTACATTTCCCAGTATAAATTGTGGCACACCCATTAATTCACACCTCCTTGAAGTCTCTAACACGTAGAGAGCATTCTGCCACACAGATGTAGTTCCCAAGATACGACGGCGTAGGAGACTTACGCCGCTCGTATCTTGGCCAAATCTATGCGTAACTGATTCTATGAATCAGGCGCATAGATACGACGGTTTAGATTCGGACTTACGACGGCATACGTGGAGATACACCGGCGTAAGTTCTTTGTGAATCTGTGCCTATGTGACCGAGTCACAGGGTACCTGTATGCCTTCTTAGTGTACAAGGGAAAGACACCCACCTGAAACCCCCCAATTGCCCAGACTACTTGGGATCAAGCGGCAAAGTTGTTTGGCAACTCATCAACCCCCTACTGGATAAAGGCTACCATCTATACGTAGATAACTTCTACACCCTTCTTCCCCTGTTCCACAACCTTCACCGCAAGCAGACGCCAGCATGTGGCATAGTGAGAAAGAATCTGAAGGGCTTTCCTCAAATTCTTGTGAATAAGTAGCTGAGAAAAGGAGAATCGGCAAGTCTTCAAAACAAGAAGGTTCTGGCAGTGAAGTGGAGGGACAGAAGGGATGCATATATGTAATCTTCCATCCACAATGATACCTTTGTGGAAATCCCCAGAAGGAATGGCCCCATCCAAAAGCCTGCATGCATCCAGGACTACAATTTGTTTATGGGGGGATTCGACTTCAATTACCAGATGCTCAAACCCTACCTTGCCACAAGATGGACATACCACTGGTACAAAAAGTCACAATTTATTTTTTCAATTGACCATATATAACTAGTATATAATTTACCGCAACTCCACCCAAAACCCCAAAATCTTCCTTGGCTACCAGGAGGACCTTGTCACCAGCCTTATAATCTCCAAAACCCACCCCAAAACATCTGATCTGATGTTTTTAGTTGACTTTCCGAACGTTACTTTCTAGATATAATCCCTCCCACAGCAACAGGCCGACGACGTAAAACAAAATGTAAGGTGTGTACCAGTGGAGGAGTCAGACGAGACACACCTTTCTATTGTGCCGAGTGCCCTTCCCAACCAGGCCTCTGTGTAGTTGGCTGTTTTCGCTGTTTCCATACTTCACTAAATTATTAGCCACTGCCTGCTCTGTAACTGACCCTGGCTTGTTATTCGACTACGCTTCTGCCTAACAATTCTGTAATACCTCTGCCTGATCTGGAACTGACCCTGGACTGTTATTCGACCACGCTTCTGTTTACTGATTCTGTACATAATTCTGCCTGATCTGGAACTGACCCTGGACTGTTATTCGATGCACATGCCATGTGGGAGAAATAAGCTATTACAATAAAAAAATTGAAAATACAAAAAATAAAAACCTTAGTTTTTCAAAGAATCGTGGGAAAAAATTACAACTTTAAATAACTCACCATGCCTTTTAATAAATACCTTTGAATGTCTACTTTCCAAAAAGGGCTTATTTGGGGGGCATTTGTACTTTCCTGGCTTGTTAGGGTCTCAAGAAATAAGATGACACCGGTATATCAGATGAGATACATTTTTTTATGATTTGTACTAAAGCTTGTAGACTCTAAAACTTTCACAGAGACCAAATAATTTCCCAAAATTTGGGGTTATTTTTTTCAAAGATATGTAGCAGTATAAATTATGGCAAAAATGTATGAAGACAATTAATAATTTGCTAAATTTTATCACATTTTTTTTTAAATGTCGGTCTTTTTCCATTTATAGCGCAAAAAATAAAAAACCCAAAGGCGATCAAATACCACCAAAAGAAAGCTCTATCTGTATGAAAAAATTACAAAAAAATCATTTGGGTAAAGTGTTGCATGGCTGAGTAATTGTCATTCAAAGTGTGAGAGGGCTGAAAGCTGAAAATTGGTCTGGGAAGGAGGGGTGTTTAAGTACCCAGTAAGTGGTTAATGTCTCTTTGATATTGAGAGCAAAGTGACTCCATCATTTTGAAGCTACAGTACATATCTAGATATTTTCACCTCTGAAATCAGGTTCAACTTTATTCAAATTGGGAAAGATCTGAATACGCAGACCCCATGGGACAATTTTGACCTTAATATATTTTTTAAAATATCTCTTATTCCGTAATAGACAGGACTTTCTCTCCAGTAATCTCTTCAAACTGATAAAAAATCGATCCAATGTTATGCCTCCAAATGAAGCACCTTGAACTTTATGGATCTGATTCATGAGTCCATCAAATCTTACCCCCCGATAATTGGACATTCTTTGAACACTGACCGTACAAAATGAAACAACAAATATTTACACAAAATATAATAATTAGACTAGTTTGTGTTTCAAACAACCGGTAAGAAGGAGATATGATGTCTTTCACCTAGTTTAACAAAATATTATTAATTGCTGGATTTTGGATAATCAACGGCACCACATCCCCACATTTAAATAGATTTGATGAGGAGAAGATAATGGGGTTTTTAAGGTGCCACACAAAGATTGATACAAAACAGAAATATAAATAAAACCATCAGGATTTCATCATACTATAAACATTTAATAGATGAACAGCAGTAATGTATTGCTGTACATGTTTCACCATACGATGGCTTCCTCAGGAAATAAGTTATGCATGCATGGTCACTATAATTTGAGAACAATATATTAAAAAATACATCACTGATGTAAAATATACCACATTATAATACAAAATATATAAACAAATCAGACAATCTCAAAAAAGCATAAGATGGAAAAACTAACTCCAGTGTTTCCCTACTTAGAAATGATGGATATTTTATATACACAAAAATGGCTCAGATGTCAGGAGGATATTGAAATTAGGGCACATGGTCTTGAGTGGCAATAGGCCTATATAATAGGAGGATATTTAACCACTTCCATACAGGGCATTTTTACCCCTTCCTGCCCAGACCAGGACCAGCACTGTCGCACTTTGAATGACAATTGCGCAGTCATGTGATGTGGCTCCCAAACAAAATTGATGCCCTTTTTTCTCCCACAAATAGGCATTTCTTTTGTTGGTATTTGATCACCTCAGCGTTTTTTTTTTTTTAGATATAAACAAAAAAAGAGCGACAATTTAAAATAAAAAAGACAACTTTCCTTTACTTTTTGATTTAAGAAATGTCATAATTAAAAAAACATAAAAAACTTTTTTTTCCCTCAGTTTAGAGGATTTACCATATTTTTGGTAAACAAAATCGCAAAAAGTGTATTTGATCGGTTTGCGCAACAGTTTTGGCATCTACAAAATAGGGAATAGAATTATGGCATTTTTTTTAACTAGTAATGGCGGCAATCTGTGGTTTTTATTGTGACTGTAACATTGCGGCGGACATATCGGACACTTTTGACCAATTTTTGGGACCATTCACATTTACACAGCGATTAGTGCTATAAAACTGCACTGATTACTGTGTAAATGTGACTGGCAGGGAAGAGGTTAACACTAGGGGACGCTGAAGGGGTTAAATATGTTCCCTAAAGTGTGTTCTAACTGTAGGGGGACTTACAAGGGGAAGAGATCGATGTGTGTTCCTCTGTACTGGGAACACACATCGGTCTCCTCACTGCTGACAGGACCTGTTGTGAATGTGGGCAATCGCGGGTGCCTGGCGGACACGTGCACTGGGTCCCGAGCAATGTGGCGGGGCGCACGTGCGCCCCCTAGCCAACCGGGAATGCAAGGACATCATATGACGTCAAATCTGAAGGAGAAAGGGTTCCGGCCGACGTCATTTTACAATGACTCGGTAGGGAAGGTGTTAATAACCCACCAAAAAAAATATAATAAAACTAAACTTGAAAACACATATTTATGGAATGACCAATATGCCTAACCTACCGGTATATCCAATTTGTAAAAGTTATTGTTCAGTTTTTGTTCAATCGCAGAAAGCAAGAATCGCAGAAAGCATCCATCCTGACAGAAAAGGCTTTCCGTTGTTTCCCCAATAGGGAGATCAATTTTTAACCACTTAAAACCCGGACCAAAATGCAGGTAAGGGACCTTGCCCCTTTTTGTGATTCGGCACTGTGTTGTTTTAACTGACAATTGCGCGGTCGTGCGACGTGGCTCCCAAACAAAATTGGCGTCCTTTTTTTCCCCACAAATAGAGCTTTCTTTTGGTGGTATTTGATCACCTCTGCGGTTTTTATTTTTTGCGCTATAAACAAAAATAGAGCAACAATTTAAAAATGCAATATTTTTTACTTTTTGCTATAATAAATATGCCCAAAAATATATAAAAAATACATTTTTTACCTCAGTTTAGGCCGATACGTATTCTTCTACCTATTTTTGGTAAAAAAAATCGCAATAAGCGTTCATCGGTTAGTTTTCGCAAAATTTATAGCGTTTACAAAATACGTTTTATTGCATCTTTATTATTTTTATTTTTTTTACTACTAATAGCGGCGATCAGCGTTTTTTTTCGTGACTGCGACATTATGGCGGACACTTCGGACAATTTTGACACATTTTTGGGACAATTGTCATTTTCACAGCAAAAAATGCATTTAAATTGCATTGTTTACTGTGAAAATGACAGTTGCAGTTTGGGAGTTAGCCACAAGGGGGCGCTGTGACTTTGAGTGTTCCCTGTGTGTGTTTACAACTGTAGGGGGGTATGGCTGTAGGTGTGACGTCATCGATCGCGTCCCCCTATAACAGGGATGACGCGATCGATGCTGCGGCCACAGTGAAGCACGGGGAAGCCGTGTTTACACACGGCTCTCCCCGTTCTTCAGCTCCAGGGACGGATCGCCGCACTGCAGCGGCGATCGGGTCCGCGAGTCCCGCGGTCCCGGTCCTGGAGCTTCAGACCGGGTCACGGGAATGCGACGTGGGCGCGCGCCCGTGACCCACGGCTGGGTACTAAATGCCCTTTACCTCGGACTCCCTAAGTACCAAATCGCTCGTCTACAAGTCGTTCAAAATACGGCCGCTAGACTTGTGACTGGGAAAAAACCCTGGGAATCAATCTCACCTTCACTGAGATCCCTTCACTGGCTGCCAGTAAAAGACAGAATCACTTTTAAAGCACTCTGTCTAACGCATAGATGTGTCCATGGGAACGCCCCCCAATATCTATGCGATAAAATAAAAGCCCACAACCCCAATCGCGTTCTGCGATCCACTGATCAAAACCTCCTGCAGATACCGAAAGCCGGATACAAATCCAAAGGAGATAGAAGATTCGCGGTCCAAGGTCCCAGACTATGGAACGCATTGCCAACCAGTATTCGGTTGGAGGAGAACTACCTAGCATTCAGGAGAAAGATCAAGACTCATCTCTTTTGATACCAAAGGAGACAGGAACAACAAGCGCCCAGAGGCGATTCAGTTCGCATGTGCCGCGCTATATAAGTTTTCATTCATTCATTCATTCATTCATTCAACGTATATATACATTGATGTGCCCAGCCGTGCCATTCTGCCGACGTATATGTGCAGTAGGCGGTCCTTAAGTGGTTAAGAAGGAAATTCTCAAGCTATCATAAATCCTAACTAGCAAGTGAGAGAGAGGGAAACAATTCAACGATGTTCAAACCACATCAATCATAGCCAGAAAAGGGATCCAAATAAAGCCAAACAATTCCTTTACCTATAGACATTTAATGCCCCGCATTTCCCTCCGCTCCAATATCAGACCGCTGCTAAGTCTGCAGGCTAAGGAGTTCTTTTATGTCCCCTCCTTTTTCTCAGCATCCGATGGTGCAGATGGAGGTGTGGACATCTGGAGGGGACGTCACATGAGAGTGCGATGGACAGACCGTGTAATGATGGAAAATCTGCCCGTAACAGGGTACGGCTTGAGGCTGGAGAGCCCTCGGTCGTTTAGCTCCACCCATACCCCAATGGTAATGGGGCAAATGGACAGAGACCTACAGTCCCTTGCAAAAGTATTCACCCCCTTGGCATTTTTTTGTATTTTGTTGCCTCACAACCTGGAATTAACATGGATTGTGGGAGGATTTGCATAATTTAATTTACAGAACATGTCCACAACTTTGAAGATTTTTTTTTTTATTGTGAAGTAAACAACATATAGCACAAAATACAATGGAACCTTGGTTTATGAGTAACGCGGTAAACAAGCATTTTGAAAGACGAACAACTTTTTTTTAAGCTCTGAGTGTTGTCTTGCAAAACAAGCAGAATTCAAGCTAATGGGGCTCGCAGTACCGCATTTGGCCTGAGGTGCGGGGGAGCCGAGCAGAGCCAAGCAGAGCCACTCGGAGCCGTTTGGAAATACTCAGAAATACTCAGTTCCCGGATGTTTCTGAGCCTTTCTGAGGGTTTCCGAGATCAGCTGAGCTCCCTCTAGCCACATGCGGTATTGCATGCCGTTAAAGTCAATGCGGAACTAATTATTTTTGTTTCCATTGACTTCCATGGGGAAACCCACTTTGATATGCAAGTACATTGGTTTATGAGCATTCTCCTGGAATGGATTATGCTCGTAATCTGAGGTTCTATTCACCCCCCTAAAGTCAATAATTTGTAGAGCCACCTTTTGCGTCTATCACAGCTCCAAGTTGCTTTTGGATAAGTCTCTATGAGCTATCCACATCTTAACACTGGGATTTTTGTCCATTCTTCCTTGCAAAACTGCTCCAGCTCCTTTAAGTTGGATGGTTTGCACTTGTGAATGGCAATCTTTCGGTCTGACTACAGATATACTATTGGATTGAGGTCGGAGCTTTGACCAGGCCATTCCAACATATTTACCAGTTTCCCCTTAAACCACTCAAGATTTGATTTAGCAGTGTGTTTAGGGTCATTGTCTTGCTAGAAGGTGAACCTCCGTCCTAGCCTCAAATCACACTGAGTGGTACAGGTTTTTCTTAAGAATATCCCTGTATTTAGCACCATCCATTTTTCCCTTAACGCTGACCAGTTTCCCAGTCCCGACTGCTTAAAAACATCACCGCAGCATGGTGCTGCCACCAACATGATTCACTGCGGGGATGGTGTTCTTTGGGTAATGTGATGTGTTGGGTTTGCGCTAGACATAGCATTTTCTTTGATGGCCAAAAAGTAACAAAAAAAATTCTCAGACAAGAGCACCTTCCTCCATACATTTTGGAAGTCTCTCACATGCCTTTTCGCAAACTCAAAACGTGCCATTTTGTTTTTTGATGAAAGTAATGGCTTTCTTATGGCCACTCTGCCATAAAGCCCAACTCTATGGAGGGTACGTTTTTTTGTTGTCCTATGTACAGATAATCCAGTCTCTGCTGTGGAACTCTGCAGCTCCTCCAGGGTTACCTTAGGTCTCTGTGCTGCCTCTCTGATTAAAGCCCTCTTTGTCCGGTCCGTGAGTTTTGGTGTGAGGCCATCTCTTGGCAGGTTTGCAGTTGTGCCATGTTCTTTCCATTTGGTTATGATAGATTTGATGGTGCTCCTCGGGATTATTGTTCTGTCCACCAGATGTCTATACCTATTATCTGTATCTGTGTTGTTAAAATTACATGTAAGGTTTGTAATTTACATAAGACAATCATATGTGGAGTGCAGGCTCCATCGAGTGTTCTTTTTTGGTATTGCTGCAGTTGTTCTGTTTATTTGATTTAATGTATGTGTAGTTAAGGAAGTTGTTAGTAAGCTGGGAATTCTGGGTAGAATCCTCACAGGAATTGAACCAGCCACCAATCTTTGAGAAGATACTGCAGGAAGCAAGCCTATGTATTTTTCAATCTATCGCCTTAACCCTATAGAAAACTTAAAAAGTAAGAGCGATTACGCCTGCGTAACAGGAGATGCGCGGTGTAAGTCTAAATGTGCGCGTGCGTTTCGATGCACTGCATCCCCAAAACGAGATACGCAAGAAATCTACTTTTTTTGTCCAGCGTAATTTCGTTAGACATGCGCATTCGTCCGCGCAAAACTGCGCTAAACAGACCATTGATTTTCTAGTCAAATATGCTAATGAGGGACTTACGGGGATCCACAAAAGAACGTTGGGGCAGCGCAGGCTACGCAGCGTGCGCAACAGCAAAATGTCCTGTCTAAAATTAGACCATATAAAAGCTGGTCCAAAAAGAGAAAAATCGTCTACATGTCAGATAAAGCAACACTGTTAGTGAGGAGCTCAGCAGTCACACGTGTTGCACAACAATCTTAATGCCAACATGCCAGGGGCATCGTCGCGCATAGCTATACTACTGACTTTAGATGAGCAAAGAAGGAGGAGGGCACGGAGGATGGCACGGGAGAGGATATACCGCACACGCATAGACCTCTTTAACATGAGTGATTCTGAGGTGTATCGCATCTTCAGATTCACCCCTCATGCCATCCTGGAATTAACCACAACCTTGCAGGAGGACATCACCAGCCGAACACACCGCTCACATGCAGTGCAGCCACTGGTCAAGGTCATAGCAACACTCCATTTCCTTGCCACTGGCTCTTTTCAGCGTACAAGTGGAGTGGTGGCTGGGATGTCACAATCCTCCATGAGCAGATGTGTGCACCAGGTTGTCCCTGCAATCCTCAGACGCATGGCCAACCAAATCATCAAACCCACCACTGAGGACCTGCGGCTGAAGGCAATGACAGATTTCTACAGAATTGCCAGATTCCCACTCACCGTGGGGGCCATTGATTGCACACATGTGGCACTCCAGCCCCCCCAGGAGACAAAGCACATATACCGCAATCGGAAGCATTGGCATTCCATCAACGTACAGGTGATAGTCGATGCCCAAGGCCTCATATGGCACGTCTGTGCCAAACACCCAGGGTCCAGCCATGACAGCTACATATACAATCAGAGCCCCATCCGATTGGAATTCGAACAGAACGTGTATGGGGACACCTGGCTGGTTGGTGAGTGACCTGGGTGGCAGGCATGACTGTCCCCCCCCATGATGCACACATCACAAGGGGCACATGCATGACTAACATCCTCCTGTCTTTTCCCTTACAGGTGACTCTGCATATCCACTGGGACCCCATCTCATGACTCCTTTCCGGAACCCCCAAACCCCAGGAGAAGAAAGATACAATTAAGCTCACGCCCAAACACGTGCAGTGGTGGAGCGCACCTTTGGCCTCCTGAAGTCACGTTTCCGATGCCTGGATAAGTCTGGGGGTACCCTCTTGTATTCCCCAAACTTTGTGTGCCATATCATCGGTGCCTGTTGCCTGCTGCACAACTTTGCAGTGAGAAAGGTCCTGCAGATTGACCTACGTGAAGACCTGACCCCTGAACCAGACAATTCCCCCCTAACCGAGGTTACCCCGTCTTCTGAGGGAAGAGCAGCCAGGAGACAGCTCACATTGGGCATATTTGCACATTAAACACACACATTAATCATGGCACAATGAGAATGCATGCATGCACACCACTGTGGTCCCTAGCACACACACCCCACATCCTCATCAAATTGGATTGGCACCAGTCCACCATGCAGGACTTGTGAGCAGCAACGCCACGCCAAGACTCCAATTATGTCACTGTACATTCATACACCATTCACACGGACCTGGGGATCACTTCTCCCTGGTCCTGGGGAACCCTTCTCCACCAAAATTGAGGGTGACACCCCTTTTCCGGCAGGAATGTCACCCCCACATTCAAACAGCATTCACAACCCAAAAAAAAAAATTACCAGCAAAATCCAAAAATTTCCAGCAAAAAAAAAAAAGCCCCTAAAAAAAGGGGAATAACAAATTAGTGCCCTTGACGTGAGCCACGCCTGGGGCGCCCCCGGCCACGGCCCCGGCTCCTCAGGGGAGACTCATGGGAGGGGGGGTAAACCGGGGAAGAAGGAGCAGCCCCTGGTCTCTGCCCACCTGGCGGCGTGCCCTCCAAGGCCACGGCTATTCTGTCCAGGGCAGCACCTAGTGTTGCCGTGTTGTCCTGGATAGCCTGGGTGAGGGCCCTCACATCCTGCCCAACGCCTGCTGATGTAGTCTGCAGGTCGTTAAGGCAGTTTGTGAATGCCCGGGAGTGGCAGTCCAGGTTCCCAAGCGTATCCTTGATGGAGGACAGGCTCTCCTCCATCCGCACCAATGTCTGGCTGACCTGTCCCAGATGGCGGGTCTGGAGGAACTGGTCCCTTCTCAGAGTGGCGGGCAGGAGATCGGCCACCCCCTGGTCTTCTGGGTCGCCTTCCTGCCTCCAGCTGATGCTTGTGGCCGAGGAGAAGGGGAGGCCCTTGGGAGGGGAGCCATGTTGGGGGAGGAGGGGGGGCTCCCCCTTAGGGAGGGCTGGCTGCTGCCAGCCAGAGGGGAACAGTCCTCCAAGAACAATAGGCCAGTGCCTGACATGGACTACACCTCCTCCTCAACCTCCTCCTCTTCAACCTCCTCCGCGGACTCCGGCCTCGTTGGGGGGGCCTCATTAGGCTGCTGTCCTGGGGATGGTGCGGTCAGGCCAGATGGCCCAGCACCCTCCTGCACATCTGTGGATGACACAAAACATTCACTAGTTGGAGGATCCACACACTTGCCACATATTCCCTTTCACCCCCTTCCCCACACATGCTACACACCTGATAGGGAAAAAAAACCTTACCTGGCATCACGCCTTCATGACTTACGTCATAGCCGGGCAGGCCCTCCACTTCTTGCCTATGAAAGGTCTGGGCCACCGCACGCTCCTCCGCTGTCAGCCTAACAGGGCATGGTGGGCCCCCTCCTGTGCCCCTGGCATGGGCAAGCATTCTGGCCAGCTTCTTTTTGACCAGACGCCGGAGGTCATTTATCTTTTTCTCAATCCCTGACCGTGTCCGTGTCTCCCCCTCCCCCGCTGAATTCACCTGGTCAGTGATCATGTCCAAAATCTCTCTCCTCCTGGCCGGGGTGGTGTTGGCACTGTCCGGGCCATGGAGGAAACGCCCATAATCGGAAATGGCCCGGGCAAGAATTTGTTTCTCTCTCAAAGAAAATTTTAATTTTCTCTTCCTCTCAGTCATACTGAAAAAAACACTCCCAGTCAACAAAAAACACTCACAAAAACAAGCACGACCAATCAAGCAAGAAAACAAACAAACAGAAAAATATCAAACAAAAACTCTCACAAACACTCAGCAAAAAGCAGTCACAAAAACAAACAGGAACAATCAAGCAAGAAAACAAACAAATAGAAAAATATCAAAAAAATATCTCACAAACACTTAGCAAAAAACACTTTCAAATATCTTCTAACAAACACAAGATGGAAGTGCGTTTGTGTGTGTCTATTTATGCTGTCTGCGTAGTTCATGATTTTGCCCTAGTCCATTTCCAATTTCACTGATTGCGCCATTCCGGAGTTGTGAGCATGCGCACAGAGGTGCTGACATGGTCTGCTTCAAGCGCGCATGCGCAAGCCGGCCGGCCCTTCATTTGCATGGGGTCACGGCTCATTTCAATGTAACACGCCTACGTCCTTCCTAATTTGTATTACTTCACCTTGCGCCTCAGAAATAACGTTGCGCAGGTGCTATTTTCTGCGTAAAAGCGACGAGAATAGGGTGATTGCGCGGCTACATTGCGCAAGTCTAACGTAAATGCGGTGCGCTACGCCGGTCCAATAATGCGCAGATGTACCTGAATCTGGCCCTAAGTTTTTACTATCTCCTCCTATATTGTAGATCGTTGTTTCTGTAATATATGCTGTAATGTATTCAATATTGTACTTAATGAGGTCTATTTCTGTTATTTTGTAGTTTCACCTGGCTTGTTCTAATGAATCTGAGATCAAAAAAATATGGTATCTAAAGTTTATGGGACAAGAAGGTTTAGCTATTTGTATTTGAGACAGGACAGTCATCAAAGATTTGGATATTTTTTTTTTATAACCTAACCCTGACTTGTACTTCTCCACATTGCCCCTTATTTGCTTGGATAGTTCCTTGGTCTTCATGGCACTGTTTGGTTAGTGGTGCCTCTTGTTTGCAGCCTCTGTGGCCTTTCAAAAAGGTGTGTATATGTAATGACTGATCATGTGACACTTAGATTGCACACAGGTGGACATTATTTAACTAATTATGTGACTTCTGAAGGTAATTGGTTGCACCAGATCTTGTTATGGGCTTCATAAGAAAGGGGTGAATACATACGCACATGCCAATTACCAGATTTTATTTCTGGAAAAAAAAAAAAAAAATTATGTATATATTTTTCTAATTTAACATCACCAACTTAGACTATTGTGTTATGATCCATCACATATAATTTAGATTAAGGGGGTGAATACTTTTGCAAGGCACTGTAATTAGGGAGCACACAAGGCAAGTGGTCAATGGCGCAAACATGGGAAATACAACCCAAGCACAAAAAAACATATTTATATTGACATGAGAGGCTTGTTAAACATAAACCACTTAAAGGGGAAAAGGCATGTATATAAAAATGTGATATATAATATAGGGATACCTGGGAAGTTTCCAAACCGCTGGCTGAGAATACAGGAGGAATAGCAGCCAGGGGTCTTTCCAACAGGAAATGCAGAAACTACAGCTGCTAGGGTGGGAATGCCTGCATACAGAGTTTGGGTAGATGGGATTCTGTAAGATTTAAGCTTTATACCAGTCCTACTCTTTATATTGATTATGAATATCTCCCCTTTTTATTGGCTCCATGAAAACAGTACAAATAGTCAAGCAGCAGTCATATGTTTTCTGAGCTTGTGAGTAAGTGTAAAGCGTAAAGTAAGTGTAAAGCCAAGTACATACGATTGGGTTTCCATCGGAAAAACCTTGGATGGTTTTTCTGACCGAATTCCGCTCAAGCTTGGCTTGCATACACATGGTCAAATAAAAGTTCTCTGAACTTTCGCCCATCAAGAGCGTGGTGACGTACAACACTACGACAAGTCGAGAAAATTAAGTTCAATTTTCTATGAGCATGCGTCAAATTGTTTCTGAGCATGCATCAGAATTCTGAGCATCGGAATTGCTACAGACGATCGAAATATTGGAATTTTTCCGTCGGAAAAATTTGAGAACCAGCTCTCACATTTTTGTTGGTGAAAATTCGGATAGGAAAAGTCCGATTAAGCCTATACACGGTCGGAATTTCCGCAAATTTTGACCGTGTGTATGAGTCATTGGGGGTAAATTGCACAGTAACTTGTTTTTCCTCCTGTTGAAACTCGAGTTCTCTAGCAAGTTTTAAGGGGTTTGTCTATTGGATCTGCCAAATGGAACCAGGAAATATTATCAACGTCTTTTTTCATTTTCATGGTTCCTGTTAACTTAATGTGTACTGTACACATTACAAAATAAACACCAAAAGCATTTGTCCTTAGGCACTTAAAGGGAAATGTCATATTGTTCTTGTACCAGCTTTATCCACTGTGAATTCTGTGACAGATATACTGCATTATTACAATGTTCTGCCCTGTCTTCCTTATGTTTACCCCATTGCCCCTTGCATATACTTGCAGGCATTATAACTTCCAGCCAAATGTAAAACTCTAGCTCACCCAATAACAAGCATATACACAGCCTTTAACCATCAACCATATATACAAATTCCCATTATTTTACATTCCTGGCTCTAGTGGGCTTTGTTCATAATGTAGATATTAAAGCAGAACTCAATCCTTTAGAAAGTAAGAAAGAGATCTGCTTTAATGATACCCCTTGTGACTAAAAGGGCATAGAGATAATCATTGATTACAAAGCTCTCCTTTGCAGGCCTACTTGATTGACAAGTGACCACAGCTCAATTCGATGAAAAGAGACGTGATATCTCTTGTATAGAGATGTCGCGAACATAAAAAAATAAATTCACGAACGGCGAACACGAATTTCCGCAAATGTTCGTGAACGGACGAACCGCTATAGACTTCAATAGGCAGGCGAATTTTAAAACCCACAGGGACTCATTCTGGCCACAATAGTGATGGAAAAATTGTTTTAAGAGGACTAACACCTGGACTGTGGCATGCCGGAGGGGGATCTATGGCAAAACTCCAATAGAAAATTACATAGTTGACGCACAGTCGGGTTTTAATCCATAAAGGGCATAAATCACCTAACATTCCTAAATTGTTTGGAATAACGTGCTTTAAAACATCAGGTATGATGTTGTATTGATCAGGTAGTATAAGGGTTACACCCGCTTCACAGTGACAGACAGAGCTGTATCCTGGCCTAGGCCAACAAGGCCCAGGCCTAGGGCAGCACCTTGCAGGGGGGCAGCACGAAAAAAATCCCTGCCGGCTTGCGCTACACTGTTAGGAAAATGAGTTTAGCGCCCCCATAAAGTGACCTCGCTGCTTCTAGTATGCGGGCGGCCGGCATTCCGCAACTGTGGGGGGGGGGGCGCTTCCAATTTTGACTGTTTTGTCATCCTGGACCACAAACCTTCCTCACTGTGCTATATGTTTCTGCTGCACCATCTACTTAAAGTAGAACTATAGGCAACACTTTTACCATCCCTGTCCAATTGCGAAGATTTCCCTTCACTTCCTGCTCTATGGGCAACCAGGAAGTAAGAGGAAATCAAAGTAAATTAAGGGAATCCATTGCCCCCCCCCCCATGCCCTCAGAACTAATGTCCTCACTCGAAAATTTCAGGGCGGGTCTTAAACAACACAGGGTGTGGCCGTGACAGGAAGGGGTGGGTCATATTTAAATTAGGGGGGTGCACGAGTTTAGTCAGGCCTAGGGCAGCAGAAAACCTAAATACACCTCTGGTGACAGACCAAACTCTGACAGACCAAGCTCCTCGTTTAATGCACCGCAAACAACCGCAAACAGTCTATTTGCACAACTGCAAACTCCCCATTTGCACAAGGTTGAATACCAAGCTAGCCATGTCCCGTTCCTTGTCCTCACTGATGTCATTGAATGTCTCTTCCTCCATCCTGCCACGTACAACACCAAGGGTCCCTGAAAGGTGAAAACAAGCCCCCTGGGACGCCTGCTGTGGTTGTTCTTTCACCTCCTCAAAGCCACCTTCCTCCTCTGACTCCTCTTCTTCAGACTCCTCTCTCTGCATTGCCGCAGGTCCAGCAATCGACGATGACAAGGCTGCTTCTGGTGGTGATGGTGACCACAACCTCTTCCTCTTCATGCTCATCTATGACCTGATCCAGCACTCTTCACAGGGCACGCTCCAGAAAAAACGCCTATGGGATGAGGTCGATGATGTTGCCTTGGGTATGACTGACCAGGTTTGTCACCTCCGCAAAAGGACGCATGAGTCTACAGCCATTGTGCATAAGCGTTCAGTAACGCGGCCAAAAAATACTGAGAAATACTGGGAAACATTTTGCCCCCTCACATGACGCCTATATTTAATGAGGCACATGGACAGCAATGTTTCCCAATGACACCTATAATGAGGCACATGAACACTGAGGGGGACAATATGTTTCCCAATGACGCCTATATTTAATGGGGCACATGGACAGCAATGTTTCCCAATGACACCTATGATTAGGCCCAATAACAGCAATGAAGGGGCCATTAAATATAGGCATCATTGGGAAACATATTGCCCCCCTCAGTGTTCATGTGCCTCATTATAAGTGTCATTGCTGTTATTGGGCCTAATTATAGTCGTCATTGGGAAACATTGCTGTCCATGTGCCTCATTAAATATAGGCGTCATTGGGAAACATATTGCCCCCCTCAGTGTTCATGTGCCTCATTATATGTGCCATTGCTGTTATTGGGCCTAATCATAGGTGTGATTGGGAAACATTGCTGTCCATGTGCCCCGTTAAGTATAGGTGTCATTGGGAAACATATCGCCCCCCTCGGTGTTCATGTGCCTCATTATAGGTGTCATTGCTGTTATTGGGCCGAATTATAGGTGTCATTGCTGTTATTGGGCCTAATTATAGGTGTCATTGGGAAACATTGCGCCCCATCATTGCTGTTATTGGGCCTAAATATAGGTGTCATTGGGAACCATATTACCATCCCTCATTGCTGTTATTGGGCCTAGGTGTCATTGGGGAACATATTACCCCCTCATTGCTGTTATTGGGCCTAGGTGTCATTGGGGAACATATTACTCCCCTCATTGCTGTTATTGGGCCTAGGTGTCATTGGGGAACATATTACCCCCCTCATTGCTGTTATTGGGCCTAGGTGTCATTGGGAAACATATTACCCTCATCATTGCTGTTATTTGGGCCTGTGTCCTGGCCTATGGACAACAATGACAAATTTTCATGTTTTTTTTTCATTTCAGCCCTTTGGATTCTTCTTTGCAATTCTTGTAGAATCTACAGCAGCTTCCAGACCCAGCAGAGCGGTGTCAGCAGCGGCACAGCACGCCTTGTTGTGTCACAGGACATTGGACGATTTGAGCTTATATATGTCTACATTACAAAAACGTAAGTTGCTAAGGGTCACATCTGGCCCCCGGGCTATGGTAGTTTCCTGTGTCCCTATGGACAACAATGAAATCATATATTTTTTTCATTCCAGCCCTCTCTCTGGGATTCATCTTTGCAATTCTTGTAGAATCTACAGCAGCTTCCAGACCCAGCAGAGCAGTGTCAGCAGCGGCACAGCACACCTTCTTGTTTCACAGGACATTGGACGATGTATATTTGTTTACAAAAACGTGAGTTGCTCTTCTACCTTTTTTGTGAAATGTTGCAATAATATTAGGTAGGTAGGGACAGATTTGTATTGGGTGCTGCATCAATCCTTATTTTATACATTTTATGTTTTTTGTAGACTTGAACAACCAAAAATTAGTACATCCAAAAAAGCAAAATTAAAAACAGATAGTGGAAGATCATTCCAAGAGACCTGGACACAGTCATTTGGAGTGATTGAACGCAATGGGAAAGCGTTACGTGTTCTGTGTAGTGAAAGTGTGGTATCTCGCACATCAAGTGTCAAATGTCATTTTGATACCAACCATAAAAGTGTTGCCGAACTTGGTGTAGCTGAAAGAAAAGAGTTTCTTGATGGGAAATTGAAGAGATATCACTGCCAGTATCGTAGTTTTTGCAACTATCTTTCTAAAACAAATTATCTGGCAAATGCCAGCTTTGAAATTTCACTGTGCATAGCAAAACATGCCCCTCTCTGATGGTGATTTTATCAAAACGGCCATGTTGGCAGTGAGTAATTCCCTTTTTCATGAATTCCCAAACGAGGACAAAATTAAGCAACGAATCTCTGAAATGCCACTTAGCAGAAATACTGTTAACCACTACCCGACGGCCGTACGACTTTGTACGGCCGAAGGGATGTCCTGAATCTCTAACTGGCCATGTTTTTACGGCCTGCGCTCCGCCAGGCCACTGGGGGGCGCGCGAGACATGCCGATGCGTGTGCCTGGCGGCCGTGATGTCTGCCAGGCACTCGGGATCGGCGCTGCAGGGACAAGACGTGGATCTCTGTGTGTAAACACAGAGGTCCATGTCCTATAAGGGGAGAGAGGAGACCGATCTGTGTTCCTTGTACATAGGGACACAGCATCGGTCACCTCCCCCAGTCACCTCCCCCTCCCCCCACAGCTAGAACACAATTTAGGGTACACATTAACCCCTTCCTCACCCCCTAGTGTTAACCCCTTCAATGCCAGTCACATTTATACAGTAATTAGTGCATATTTATAGCACTGATCGCTGTATAAATGTGAATGGCGCCAAAAATGTGTCAAAAGTGTTTGATGTCTCTGCCATAATGTCGCAGTCATGAAAAAAATGCTGATCGCCGCCATTAGTAGTAAAAAAATAAATAATAAAAAATAATAATAATAATTCTGTCCCCTATTTTGTAAGCGCAATAACTTTTGCGCAAACCAGACGCTTATTGCGATTTTTTTTTTTTTTACCAAAAATATGTAGAAGAATACGTATCGCCTAGACTGAGAAAAAAAAGTTTTATTTTAAAAAAAATGGGCTATTTATTACAGCAACAAGTAAAAAATATAGTTTTTTTTTTTTCAAAATTGTCGCTCTATTTTTGTTTATAGCGCAAAAAATAAAAACCGCAGAGGCGATCAAATACCACCAAAAGAAAGCTCTATTTGTGGGGAAAAAAGGACGCCAATTTTGTTTGGGATCCATGTCGCACAACCGCGCAATTGTCAGTTAAAGTGATGCAGTGCCACAAGCTGAAATTTCACCTGGTCAAGAAAAGGTATATGTGCCCAGTAACGAAGTGGTTAAAGATAGAGTCCTGCGTATGGCAAGTGATGTTAGTCAGCAGCTCACTACTGACTTACAAAAGGCAGCCTGTTACTCCATGTGCTTGGAAGAAAGCACAGACATAAATAATCATGCAAGGCTAGCAGTAATTTTGCGTTATGCTGTTGGTTACAACATGAGAGAGGAGCTCATGAAACTGTTGTCTTTGCCTGGAAGAACACAAGGGACAGATATCTACAATGCTGTGATGGAGGCTTTTGTGTCACAAGACATAAGGCCAGAAAAAGTGGTTTCAGTTACTAGTGACGGGGCACCTTCCATGGTGGGGGTAACATCTAGTTTCATACAGTTTTTTGTCAAAGAAGCAAAGCACCCAGACATTCAATTTCATTGTATTATACATCAAGAAGCTCTTTATGCCAAGGAAAGCAGCAAAATATTAGATGATATCCTCAAGGATGTCACAAAGATGGTGAATTACATCATGGCTCGTGCTCTTAATTTGACAGTTTCAAGCACTTCTTGATGAGGTACAGGCACAGTATAATACTTTACTTATGTACAATAATGTACGGTGGCTAAGCAGAGGACAGGTCTTGGAGAGATTTGTAGCCTGCTTGGATGAAATTAGGCTGTTTATGAATGAAAAGGGGCAGGAATATCCCCAGCTCACTGATATGACCTGGCTCACCAACCTCATGTTTTTTACTGATTTTACAATACACTTCAATGTCCTGAACCAAAAACTGCAAGGTTTAGGGAAAACAGCAGAAAGGATGTTTTGTGATATCAGAACATTTGAGAGAAAACTGCAGGTTTTTGAAAGAGCCCTTGAAAGTGGGCAGCTGAAATATGTTCCCAATCTAAAAATGCATTTGGAAAATTCTACAACATTTACAGACAATCCAAACCATCCTGAAATCTACAAGGAATTTTCTAGCATTATAGCAGTTGCAAAAGAGAATTTTAGCAACAGATTTGTACAGTTCCGTAAGAGTTTTCTTAGTTCTCCAGATAAAGCCAAATTTGAAGAACTTGATCTTTCCTGCTTACACTGGTTAGATTTAGGAAATTTGGAAATGGAGCTACTGGAATTTCAAGAAAGCTCTATCTGGAAAAATAAATTCTGTGACCTGCGTGCCACACTTGAGAAGATGGAGTGTGAAGGGATGACAAAGGACAGCACAGATGCTAGTTCAGAAAATGAAATACTTAAAGTGTGGAATTCTCTGCCAAATAATTTTAATACAATGAAAACACTTGGGATTGCTTTCCTTACTTTGTTTGGGTCATCCTATGCTTGTGAGCAGCTGTTTTCAGCACTGAATTATATCAAATGTGATGCCAGAAATAGACTGAATAAACAGATGATTTGAGTGCTGTATGTGTTGCTCTGAAACTAACAGAGTATGAGCCAAGGTTTGACATGTTATCAGCATGCATACAACAGCAAAAATCACATTAATTGTGCAAAAGCATACCAAATGTCAACTTTTACCTAATGCAGTGTTTGCTCTCCAAGACACAAGTTGCATCTTTACTAATGACCAGCAAAAGCTTCTTTAAAAAAGCCCAGCAATGGCATCTTTACCAATGCCCAGCCAAGGCGTTTTTAAAAATGACCAGCCAAGGCATCTTTAAAAATGCCCAGCCAAGGCATCTTTAATAATGCCCAGCCAAGGCATCTTTAATAATGCCCAGCCAAGGCATCTTTAATAATGCAAACCAAGGCATCTTTAAAAATGCCCAGCCAAGGCATCTTAAAAAATGCCCAGCCAAGGCATCTTTGAAAAAGCCCAGCCAAGCCATCTTTGAAAAAGCCCAGCCAAGCCATCTTTGAAAATGCCCAGCAAAGCCATCTTTGAAAATGCCCAGCAAAGCTGTCCTTGAAAATGCCCAGCAAAGCCATCCTTGAAAATGCCCAGCAAAGCCTTCCTTACCAGCGATCAGCAAAGGCATCCTTACCAGCGATCAGCAAAGGCATCCTTACCAGCGATCAGCAAAGGCATCCTTACCAGCGATCAGCAAAGGCATCCTTACCAGCGATCAGCAAAGGCATCCTTACCAGCGATCAGCAAAGGCATCCTTACCAGCGATCAGCAAAGGCATCTTTACCAGCGATCAGCAAAGGCATCCTTACCAGCGATCAGCAAAGGCATCTTTACCAGCGATCAGCAAAGGCATCTTTACCAGCGATCAGCAAAGCCAAGCCATCATTACCAGCGATCAGCAAATGTATCCTTATCCAAAAATACATGCACAAGTACAGTTGTTGAGATTTTTTTTTCAATAAAACCAAATTGTTTAATAGAAATCTCTGTTATTGTGTTTTTCTTTTAAAACAAAAGCTGTTAATTAGTTTGGACAAGTGTACGAGTTGTTTTTTCTAAACCAAAACCTTGGGATTCATGTTTAATTGCAGTGTTGGCACTTCAAAAAAAAATTATGGTTTTGTGTCGCGGATTGGGCACTCCGGCTCAAAAAGGTTCGCCATCACTGGTCTATGGAATAGATTTTAGGAACTGGGAGATGGAAAAAGATGCTTGGTTGGTCCTCCTACTTCCAATTTGGGGCACTGTGCATGCGCCGTGCAATGTACTGTGCCACCAGATATGAGTGGTGTGTTAAGTAGTACTATTCCTATCAGTTTAATCCCTGTTATATCGACGTGTATGGAATAGATTTTAGAAAACCGCAAAGAGTTGTCAATAGTTGACACACTCATGACATAAATTTTATTCCTCTATGCGTCAATCTTGGTGTAATGATTTTATGTAATCTACTGTGACACCAGATATGAGTGGTAGCACTGAGCAAGTGGGCACAGTATACGCTGTGAGCCTGACACACACGCTGGCAAACATCGCATATGTTCACCCGCCGCGGTGAAGGCGAACAAGCTATATTCGCCGGGAACTATTCGCCGTCGAATAGTTTGGGACATCTCTACTCTTGTACTGTGCACCATATTACAAGATGTGATTTTGTCCCCTTGGCCTCATTACGCAGAATTTGCAAGAGAAAGATACCCGGCATTGCAGATTGTTCACCATCCGATAACCTGGTCTGCATAGGGGAGCTTTGTAATTAGTGAATACCTGTATTTTCTGGTTGATGTAAGATTTAGCAGCATCAAACACTATATCACCAGCAATGGTAATGTCACAAGCTCAAGATCCGAAGCATATGGTTTTTAATGGTTTAACTCACTTCTAGCATGTTTTAATGATCTCTTGACTTTAAGCCTAATGCCGCGTACACACGATCACTTTTTGTGAAAAAAAAAACATTGTTTTATCTCATGAAACAAAACGACGTTTTTCAAACTTTGTTTTAAAAAACGATGTTGCCTACACACCATCGTTTTCTGAAGATGCTCTTGCGGTTACGTATACCACTTTTGACTGCACTCTGTTCCATTGAAGCTCCCGTCTCATAACTTGCTTCTGAACATGCGCGGGTTTAAAAACGTTGTTTTAAGCATTGTTTTGCCCACACATGATCATTTTTTGTTTTATTATTTTATTTATATCGAGGGAATTAGTCCACAAGGATTACAAACAAAGAAAATATAACAATTTAAATAGATAATAATGATATTGCTCATGCACCTACATGGATAACATAAACTTAACAGTTGTATTTATTTTCCATTTTCTTAGGGAAGTGAAAAAAAAAAAAATATATATATATACATATACATATATATATATATATATATATATACATACACATATACATACACATATATATACATATACATATACATACATACACATACATACATACATACACACTAATAAAAAAAAAAAAAATAAAAAAAAAAGGGAGAAAAAGAAAATAAAAATAAATAAAAATAAAAATAAAAAAGAAAGGGAGTGAGGAATATAAAAGGGGAAAAAGAAGGGAAGGGGTTTGCAGGCATGGAAGTTTAAGTATCAGTCCTTCAATACAATATTGTCC
Organism: Rana kukunoris; assembly: GCA_029574335.1. NCBI lineage: Eukaryota > Metazoa > Chordata > Amphibia > Anura > Ranidae > Rana > Rana kukunoris. Next base: position 148,268,106 of record CM056055.1, read on the forward strand.
TGGTTCACTTCCCAGGTGTCATTTATGGAGCATGGTTCATATGATTCACATGAACCCACGAATGGTATGTATGGAACGATCAGTTTGGCGTAGCGGACTCTCTGAGGCGTTGGCCCTCTATTGAGTACCTGAATATATTCCAGGGTTGCCAGGTATCTTTGTAATTCTCTTGTCGTTTTTGTCCAGTGAGGACCAAATCCTCTAACCGACCGATTTCGTCAACCCTCCGAAGCCAAGAGGCTATAGACGGAGGATGCGGTGACTTCCAGTTGAGTGGAATACAGTGTTTGGCTGCGTCGAGAAGGTGACGGATAATTGATTTTTCATAAACTCGCATAGGGATATCAGTTACATGTAAAAGAAAAAAGGCCGGGTCTTCCGGGATCGTACAATCCGTGAATTGTTGTACAATTCCACGAACCCCCTCCCAGAACCCCCTAATACGGGGGCATGACCAAAATATATGTAAAAGAGTACCCCTATTATTCTGGCACCTCCAACAAAGATCTGAGGACGTCGGGAATAGTTTATGTAAAAGGGCAGGGGTCCTATACCAACGTGTAAAAAGTTTATAGTTGGTTTCCTGATATTTAGAGCACCTGGAAGACTTATGAGTTAACTGAATTATCCGGTCTTTCTCGTTCGAGGTAAAATGACGGTCTAAGTCTCTCTCCCATTTCAATAGAGTCGGGGGTTGGCGGTCTCCCTGAGGTGTTATCAATACAGCATACATCAGAGATAATGTATGGGCAATCGTCCCAGTCTTTGAGCAAAGCTCTTCTATAGTCGTAAGTGGGTATTGCAAAACGTCAGGGGGGGGTGGGATGGTCTTAAGAAAATGACTTAACTGCAAAGCTCTCATAAAGTCTAATTTAAACTGACCGTTAGGGTCCACCAGCTCAGAATATGTCCTCCATCTACCCAAAATACTAAAATGAGACGCCTGGTGAACTCCTGCTTCCCGTAGTTTGCGAAAAATCCTATCATTTTTTGTGAAACAGAAGATGACATTCTGAAAAACGACATAAAAAATTGAAGCATGCTCGAATTATTTTTTGGTCATTTTTCAAAAGACATAAAACAACCTATTTTTTACTTGTTGCTATAATAAATATCCCAATTTAAAAAAAAAAAAAAATTCTCAGTTAAGGCCGATACATATTTTTCGACTTATTTTTGTAAAAAAAAAAAAAAAATCGCAGTAAGCAACTGGTTTGCGCAAAAGTTATAGCGCCTACAAAATGGGGAACAGAATTATGATTTTTTTTATTTTTTATTTTTTTACTAGTAATGGCAGTGATCTGAGATTTTTATTGGGACTGCGATATTGCGGTGGGCATATCGGACACTTTTGACACAAGTTTGGGACCATTCACATTTATACAGTGATCAGTGCTATAAAAATGCACTAATTACTGTATAAATGTGACTGGCAGGGAAGGGGTTAACACTAGGGGGTGAGGAAGGGGTTAAATGTGTATCATGGGTGTGTTCTAACTGTGTGGGGGGAGGGGGGTGACTGGGGGAGGTGACCGATGCCGTGTCCCTATGTACAAGGGGCACAGATCGGTCTCCTCTCCTCTGACAGCACGTGGAGCTCTGTGTTTACACACAGAACTACACGTCCCTGCTGTCATCTGCTTGTGTTTCCGCCGATCGCATGTACCCGTCGGACATCGCGGCCGCCAGGTATATGCATCGGCACTTCAGCGATGCGGCGGGACAGTGTTTACCCGCGACGCGCCATCCAGTGGCGCGCGTGGGTAATGCACTTTAAATCACGTCCAAAGACGTCAACTTGGCACTTGAGAGCCGCGCTGTTGACGTCTTTTGTCAATAGCGCGGATCTCAAGTGGTTAAAAACAAAATAGGGCAGTGGGTATCCCCACATTCTATACATAGTAAGGTAGAATAAATACACCAGTTCATCCAGTTCAATGTGTGTGTGTGTTCATGTCACCACCATTTCCTATATTTCTTTAAGGTTGCATTCAATAATTAGTTTTTCTGAAATGACCAACACTCCCCTCTGATACTACCAAATGTACAAGGAAGTGTCACATGCTTATCACTCTAATAGTAAAGAATCTGTTATACAGTTTAAGGTTAAAGGGGTTTTAAAGGGAAAAAAAAAAATCATAAGTATCATTTACCCGCAGACATTCCTCTTTTTACTTCCTCATTGTTTGTTTTTGCTCAGAAGTTGCTCTATTTCTTCTCTGTTCTCCTCTAAAGCTAACTATAGTCCATTGGAAATGGCTTTGTTTTTACAAGCCTGCCCGTCCCCACAGCTATCGGAGGTAGATAGGTAAATGTTGAATTCACCCATAACCCTGATTGAGCTGAAGGAAGCCCTAGACCTCACATCATAAATCCCCAGGACCGGATGGCATACCGGCAGAGGTATATTCCCATTATGGAGTGATCATTTTGCCACCTTTGTTGCAGGCCCTACAGGAGGCAGTTGAAACACGTATCCTGCCAGATAGTATGCAGGAGGCAATAATTATAGTATCAAGCCGGGAATAGATAGGCTCCTGTTGGACTCTTATCGTCCGAATTCCTTACTGAATGCGGATGTTAAGCCCCTGGCTAATATTCTGGCCTTGAAGTTATCATGGGTAATAGATAAACTGATCCATCCGGACCAGTCCGATTTTATACCCAATCGCTCTACGGCGGATTATATCAGACAATATATATGAATATACAGGTGCCTGTGGACAATCTGGGAGGTAGGGCTATTCTGTCACTGGACGCTGCAAAGGTGTTCGATAGTGTTGAGTTGCCCTACCTTCTAGAGATCCTGGAAAGATTTAGACTGGGGAGTAAGTTCATAGAATGGGTAAAGGTGCTGTATTCTAAACCCAGAGCCAGACTTTGTATTAATAATAAATATTCACCTGTATTTGATCTATATAGAGGGACTCGGCAGGGGTGTCCGTTGTCCCCATCCGGATCCATACTGCCACAGAGTTGGTGGGGTTTCGTAGGGGCCAGAGGGAAGACAAGATATCATCGTATGTGGATGACGCGCTTATCTATTTAGGCGTTTTGGCCGATTCATTGTGGGCAGTGATGGGGATAATATGGGACTTCAAAAGTTTCTCAGGTTTTCTCATCAACTGGTCTAAATCAACTTTGATCCCTATAGACAAGCTAAGGGAACCCCTGACAGTTGGAGCAGAACAGATTATGATAGCTAATAGTTTTAAGTACCTGGGAGTGGTGGTATCCCCAGACCGGGCAGAGTATCTTCGGTTGAATATGGGCCCTTTGTTGGATAGACAGAGGGAGAAATGCAATAGTTGGTGTAAGCTCCAATTGTCAGTGATAGGACGGGCAAACCTAATAAAAATGGTAAGGGCGCCACAACTTCAATACGTCTTTCATAATTACGCCATATGGTTCACAAACAAATGGCTCAAACAAATTGATAGGGATCTAATCAGGAAAAAGAAGGTAGCCAGGATAAGTTTAGTTGCCCTTCAGTATAGAAAAGATAGAGGAGGTCTGGCAGTCCCCCACCCCAAAATGTATTTTTTGGCCTCTCAGCTTCAGCAGTTGGCAGGATGAAGTCGGGAAATGAGTGAAGACCCTATATGCAAGTTGGTGACCATATCTGTTCCCACATTAGAGGCAGCATCACATCTGGAAATGGACCTACCTAGTATACTGTATTCTGCTCCGATATGCACTCTTCTTAAAAGGGTATGGGGGGAGACCCGGAAAGTTCTGGGGGTAACCAGTTTGTTGCCCTTCACGCCGATATGGCACAACCCAAGATACACAGAACTGCAGAAATTAATGAGATTCACCCTATGGAAAGAGAAAAGGATATATTTTTTTTGCACAACTGTATGAAGGGGAGGTATTAAAAACCTACGAACAGCTGTGTCAGGAATTCCAGCTAAGTCCAAAGGGGTTTTATCAATACCTCCACAGACACAACAAAAAACAAAATCATTAGCAATAGTGTCACCACCCCTGATAGAGGAAATACTTAGAACGGATGATAGGAGAGGATTAATATTAAAAATATATATGAAATTGTTATCGACGGTGCAGGATAATACCTCTCTGAGATGCCACGGTAAATGGGTAGAAGATAGAGGGCATATAGATGAGAACCAGTGGGACAGAGCTTTAGAATCCATTCCGGTAGTATCGGTATCGGCGTCACACAGATTATCACAATTATTCATTTTGCATAGAGCATATAGGATACCATTACAGATGTATAGATGGGGAGGAAGAGACTCCCCCCAATGCCCAAAGTGTAAAGTACATCAGGGGGGTTTTATACAGCTAATATGGAGATGTCCAAAATTACATCGGTATTGGGGAGAAGTCTGCCAGAGTATAGTTAGACTGGCTCAGGTACCAGTCCCTTTAGACCCCCTGGTGTACTTACTGGGGGCTATAGATGTTCAGCGGTTCTCAAGAGGGATGTATCCCATGATAACTAGTTTGTTATATTTGGTGAGAAAACGTATTGCACGATATTGGATGGCACCGGGGTACCCACAGGAAGGCAGTTGATTAAATATGTAAACTCCCTACTTCTGAGAGAAAGACTGTCATATGTTCGTAGGGGGGAAACAAGTAAATTTGGACTTATTTGGCAGCCATGGCTGGAGGATGCCAGCCCTGCGCCACCACAACTGGTAATAGATTGACTTCAAAGAGAGGGAGCTTAGTGGGGTACAGAAGGGGAAACGAGTAAAAAAGTATAATTTAAAGGAGAAAAATGCACTTGAATTAGACCTTAGAGAAGCCTGGGGGAAGAAGGAATAATGGAAGTTAGACACAATAGGGCACTAAAAAGGTAATGGCAGAGGAGGGAGGGTGGGAGGGGGTGAGGGAAGAAGGAAAAAAGAAAAATAGATATTATACACAAAAAGCCACATGGTTAATAACAAAAATAAGATTTTATGCAAATGTAACTAAATTAATTTTAATGTATATTTTTGTATAAGATTGTGAAATTTTTTGCAAGGCACTGTAATTAGGGGGCACACAAGGCAAGTGGTCAATGGCACCAACACCAAACATAACCACAGGACACAACTCCCAAGTAGAGCAAGTGGCAGTGACACCCTAGGCACCTATATGGCCACCTATCTCCAAACAATAAATCTTACTCAAAACAGTAAAAAATACACTAACTAGTGGTCAAACATGGGAAATACAACCCAAGCACAAAAAAACGTACCTTATTTATCGGTGTATAACACACACAGGGGCATAACACGCACACTAAGTTTAGGAGGGAAGTTTCAGCAAAAAAACTTTCCACAGCCCCCTGCGTATAACACGCAGGGACAGTTACCCTCTATTTTTAGGGTAAAAATGTGAGTGTTATACGCCAATAAATACAGTATTTATATTGACATGAGAACCTTGTTAAGTAAACATAAACCACTTAAAAGTGTGATATTTAATATAGGGAGACCTGAGACGTTTCCAAACCGCTGGTTGGGGATACAGAAGGGATAGCAGCCAGTGGTCTTTCCAACAGGAAATGCAGAAACGACAGCTGCTAGAGTGGGAATGCCTGAATATAGAGTTTGGGTAGATGGGATTCTGTAAGATTTAAGCTTTATACCAGTCCTACTCTTTATATTCATTATGCATAGCTCCCCTTTTTTATTGGCTCCATGAAAACAGTACAAATAGTCAAGCAGTCATATATTTTCTGAGCATGCGGGTAAGTGTAATGGCACGTACATACGATTGGGTTTTCCGTCGGAAAAACCTTGGGTGTTTTTTCTGACCGAATTCCGCTCAAGCTTGGCTTGCATACACGCGGTCACACAAAAGTTCTCTGAACTTTCGCCCGTCAAGAGCGTGTTGACGTACAACACTACGAAAAGCCGAGAAAATTAAGTTCGATTTTCTCCGAGCATGCGTCGAATTGTTTCTGAGCATGCATTGGAATTCTGCGCGCCGGAATTGCTACAGACAATCGGAAGTTCCAATTGAAATTTTTTCCGCCTGAAAATTTGACAACCAGCTCTCAAATTGTTGTTGATGGAAATTCCGACAGGAAAAGTTTGATGGAGCCTATACATGGTCAGAATTTACGACCAAAAGCTCACATCGGACTTTTCTTGTCAGAAATTCTGACCGTGTGTACAGTATGTGGCATTAGTGGTAAATTGAACAGTAACTTGTTTTTCCTCCTGTTGAAACTCAAGTTCTCTGGCAAGTTTTAAGGGATTTGTCTATTGAATCTGACAAATGGACCAGGAAATATTATCAACGTTTTTTTAAATTTTCTTCATGGTTCCTGTTAACTTAATGTGTACTGTACACATTACAAAATAAACACCCCAAGCATTTGTCCTTAGGCACTTAAAGGGAAATGTCATATTGTTCTTGTACCAGCTTTATCCACTGTGAATTTTGGGACACGCATACTGCATTATTACAATGTTCTGCCCTGTCTTCATTATGTTTACCTCATTGCCCCTTGCATATACTTGCAGGCATTATAATTGTAAACTTCTAGCCAAATGTAAAACTCTATATCACCCAATAACAAGCATTTTATACACAGCCTTTAACCATCAACCATATATACAAATTCCCATTCCCATTATTTTACATCCCTGGTTCTAGTGGGCTTTGTTTATAATGTAGGAAAGAAAGAAAGAAAGAAAGAAAGAAAGAAAGAAAGAAAGAAAGAAAGAAAGAAAGAAAGAAAGAAAGAAAGATGCTTTAATGATACCCCTTGTGACCTAAATGGCATAGAAATAATGATTGATTATCCCTTTCACGCCGACAGGACGCAGATATGCGTCCTCGGGTTTCAGGGGTTATACCGGGATGATGCCCGCAGCTGCAGGCATCATCCCGGTACCGTTGTTTAGAGCCGGCGATTGGCTTTCCAAACATAACAACCGATGCGGCTAAAAGCCGCTCGGTTGTTATGCCGGAGGAGCGGGAGGGGACATCCCCCCCCTCCCGCTGCCTCTCGCCGCTCTGACCGGGCCTCCCGTCCCACCGGGAGACCCGATCCTCGATCCGACGTGTCCTGTGTCCGGGCGCAGACTGAATGAAAGCCGTACGCGGCTTTGATTCAGTCTGCAATGTGTAAACGCGGAAGCGACGTCATGACGTCACTTCCGGGTTTCTCGAATGTCAACGGCGCCTGATTTAAAAAAGTAAACAGTATTCAGAATCGCCGTTTTCGGCGATCTGAATACTTTGAAGTGTAAAGGAGGGACCGGGGGTCTTTTAGACTCCCGATCCCTCCATAAAGAGTACCTGTCACCACCCATTACTGTCACAAGGGATGTTTACATTCCTTGTGACAGCAATAAAAGTGATCAAAATGTAAAAAAAAAAAAAACACAATTTAATATTATAAAAAAAAAAAAAATAAATAAGAAAAAAAAAAAAAAAAATTTTTAAAGCGCCCCCCTCCCCGCGAGCTTGCGCAACAAAGAAAACGCATACGGAAGTCACGCCCGCGTATGAAAACGGTGTTCAAATCACACATGTGAGGTATCGCCGCGATCGCGAGAGCGAGAGCAATGATTCTAGCACTAGACCTCCTCTGTTCCGATAACCTGGTAACTGTAAAAAAAATGTAAAGCGTCGCCTATGGAGATTTTTAGGTACCGTAGTTTGACGCCATTCCACGAGTGCGTGCAATTATAAAGCGTGACATGCTTGGTATCTATTTACTCGGCGCAACTTCATCTTTCACATTATGCAAAAAAATTGGGCTAACTTTACTTTTTCATTTTTTTAAAATTCATTAAAGTAAATTTTTCCCAAAAAGTTGCGTTTAAAACACCGCCGCACAAATACTGTGTGACATAAAATATTACAACAATCGTCATTTTATTCTCTAGATTCTCTGCTAAAAAAATATATATAATGTTTGGGGGTTCTAGGTAATTTTCTAGCAAAAAATACAGATTTTAACTTGTAAACACCAAATGTCATAAATAGGCTTAGTCATGAAAGGGTTAAAAAGCTCTCCTTTGCAGGCCTACTTGATTGACAAGTGACCACAGCTTAATTCCATGTCTGTGTGTGTGTTTATGTCACCACCATATCCCTTTAAGGTTGCATTCAATAATTCATTTTTCTGAAATGACCAACACTCCCCTGTGATACTACCAAATGTACAAGGGCGTGCCACATGATTACCACTCTAACAGTAAATAATCTGTTATACAGTTTAAGGTTAAATAGCTTCTTGTCCACCTTCATTGAGTGGCCACAGATTTTGACCTGAGACTAAACACTTTTCTCCCCATGCTAGAATCATGATTTTCATGGGTAAGCTTAGATAGAGTACCTGATCCGGTCCAGCCCCTTTCATCTTACTTTCTTGTTCCCCTAATACTTTAGGACCTCCTCATTAGCTAGATCACCATTGCGGACTAGTCCCAGATTTAATGGTGTTCAAGCTGTTATATATCCCTGTGTGTTTCCCCCTAGATTATATTTATGCTTCCACTCCTGAGGGTGTTTTTTTATAGAGTACTAAGTTTGTAGTCAGAGTCTACACCGAGGAATGCGACACCCTAACTACCCAGGCCTGAGGTGTGCCATTAGCCTCGCTGGACAGTACGCCTATAAGTGGGCAAAAAGACCCAGAAGTAGGTGTGTTAAAAGAGTGGAAGGGCACGAATTATCTGTCTGGTAGAGAAAGCACACCCTGACAGTCTCAAGAACGGCTCCGATAAGCATCCGTTACGACAGCAGAAAACCAGCGTCCCAAGAACCGATGATTGGAAGGAACCCCCAAAACCAAACGACTGTCCCCTGCCTGACAGACTAAGCCTCCCTCCAAAAAGCACAGACATGGGAACAACTGCTGGTGGCGAGAGGATACGTGGGGGAATGGAACAAGGGCCGCCCTGAGGAGCCCTGTGAAAGCAACACCATCCAATAAGACGCAAGGCCAGTAACCCATGTCAAACACCCACAACCCCTGGCCTAACTATCCATACCTGGTAAGGGGACGTGAGAGGGAGAGATGCCAAAAATGGACAAACTGATCGGAGGGAAGGGGTTTGAGAGCCGGCTACCCGAAAGATGAGTTTCTGATGTTAATGAACGAGGCCAACACGCAGTAGCGATATGCAACGATACAGAGACAGAACCAGACATGGCATGACACGACCTACCCGAGTAACTGGGACCCCCCCCCTATCAACAGGCTGGGAAATGGACAAAGAGCCTGGACTGACGGACCCGCCCCGATGATCTGGCAACCTATGAACAAGAGAACAGCCCCAAAGATAAGAAGCAACGACTCCATGGATGAGAACCCTAATAAAATTGTCCTAGCAGGAACGGCCAGAACACGCTCAATGCTGGTATGTGAAGCAGCTGGGATGGAATTGGACACAAACTGAAACGTACCGCCTACCCTGCTGCGGCCGGAAAAAGGAAACCCCTTGTTGACTAACCGCTCTGCTGAGACAAGTACGGACCAACCCCTGAGTGACGGCGTACTGCCATGCTCTGCCCCCCCACGTGGAGCAGCCGGGATGCACCAGAATGTGTCGCCCCCGAAACTTCCCGCACGCCCAACCTTAGAAAAACCAAAAGAAAAGACAACAGACAACAAAACATGAGACACCCCCCCGCCACTGTAGCTGCCTGGGGCAAAGATGTAAGCAGAAATGACCAGACCTCAGCGCGTGAATGAACCTGGCGACAGATCCTACCCAAGTGTATGTGATAAGTGTAAGCAGTAAGCGAGCCCGAGTAACCTGCCGCGCAGACAGGTAATTAAAAACGAAACACTCACTCAAGACCGTGGTGGGTAGATGTATAGGCGTGAGAATGAATGTGCATGTATGACGCATGTTATACAGGCAAAACTATTGTGGTCAACAATCATTTAAAAAACGAAACCTCAGCCCGTATGGATCTGTAGACGTGACAGATCCTGAGATGCGCACCCTGGCTAACTATACCCGAAAGAACGGTATGACGAGACAAAGAAAACAAATAAAGCTACAAGGCTGTTTGTGTGCTGTGACTGCATAGCACCGACAAGCTATGTGACCAAACCATGCTGGAGTAGGACCCCCAACAGAAACACAACCCCCTCTGTGCCTACCCAAGTATGAAGACATGGCAGTGACGGAGGGACCCCAGCATGTCAATGAACCCGACGACCCCCCCCGTGAATAACGTGAGTGAGCGCAAGTGACCTGCTGCACAGCAGAACACTGAGGACCCGTGCACCCACAGACCGTGGTGGGTAGTCCTGCCCGTGAAATGAAACCCAATGCATAGTAAGACGTGACATGACAGGCGAGAAGTTTGAGGTGAACAATCACCTGGAAAACGAAACCTCAGCCCGAATGGATCTGTAGATGTGACAGACCCCGAGATGCGAGCCCTAGCCAACCGGACCAGGAACGCAACCTATAAAAAATAATGAGACATGGAAACGAACAAAGCTTAAACGGCCACTGGTGCAAGCTGAACCTGCGTGACGACAGAAACACGCCATGACAGAAACACGCCATGACAGAAACACGACAAAGACTGAGCTGCTGTGACCGAATACTGACGACAGAGCGGTGACAGTGAAAACGCTCCGCGACAGAAGCATGATGCTGACAGCACCGCTATGACATGACAGGAAACATACAGTGACTGCAACCGCTATGACAGAACATGCTAAGACAAAAAACATGCTGCGGACAGAAATGCTATGACAGAAACATGCTGCTGACAGAAATGCTACGACAGAAACATGCTGCTGACAGAAATGCTACGACAGAAACATACCACTGACAGAACCGCTGAGACAAAACATACTGACAGAACCGCTGAGACAAAACATACTGACAGAACCGCTGAGACAAAACATACTGACAGAACCGCTGTGACAAAACATACTGACAGAACCGCTGTGACAAAACATACTGACAGAACCGCTGTGACAAAACATACTGACAGAACATTTTGACAGAACCGCTGAGACTAAAGCATACTGACAGAACCGCTGAGACGAAACATACTGACAGAACCGTTGTGACAAAACATACTGACAGAACCGCTGTGACAAAACATACTGACAGAACCGCTGAGACCGTGGCAGCATAACATACTACTGACAGAACCGCTATGACAGAAAACATACTACTGACAGAACCGCTGTGACAGAAACATACTACTGACAGGACCGCTGTGACAGAGACATACTACTGACAGGACCGCTATGACAGAAGACATACTACTGACAGGACCGCTGTGACAGAAAACATACTACTGACAGGACCGCTGTGACAGAAACATACTACTGACAGGACCGCTGTGACAGAGACATACTACTGACAGGACCGCTGTGACAGAAACATACTACTGATAGGACCGCTGTGACAGAAACATACTACTGACAGGACCGCTGTGAAAGAAACATACTACTGACAGGACCGCTGTGAAAGAAACATACTGACCGCAATGCTGTGCCATGAACAACGTGAGGCAAGAACATGTACTGACAACCCCACCAACCCCCCCCCCCCCTGCTGGACTGCACCCCCTTCCCTTGAACTATGACCCCAAGGAGCCTGACTACCATGCAAGACCCTGCCCCCCCCTCACGGGGCCATGCCAGGGTACCACCAGCCCAAACATGTGCACCCCGGCATTCCTTGGGAACCTGGACCAAGAGAGTCCCCTGACACCATGCCCCAGGAAGGACGAACAGCTGAGAGCATGGGAGGAAAAGTGGATGTATGCCCCCCTCCCCCATGCTAGAAGGAACCCTGGTAGCGTAAGCCTGGGAGGAGAAGGGAACAGGTCCCCCCTCTTGCCACCAGGCGGGCGCCCGCCAGAAGCTCCCCTCGACCTGCTGAGGCTGCCACGCTAATATGGGAGGGGAAGGTGAATGGATGGATGGCCGGGCTGCCCCCCCAAATGATGCCTGGCGTGCGCACTGGGGAAAGCAGCAGCAGCCCCCCCCCCCAAACCTGTGGCCTCGGCTGCCTGCATGAGCACAGAGGTAGTGGATAGACGGATGAGTGGATGGCCCCGCCTCCCTCCGGACAGCCGATGTGTACCTGCCCGGAGACTGCGCGAACAGGGGGCGGGAAAACGGGCGGCCGGTCCCAATGGAGCCATACACCACGTGGATGCCACTGTGGGTGCCCGGAGGAGCAAGAGGGTGAGCGGATGCCCCCCCCCCCTCACATAGTGAGCCCGGAGGAGCGGGAGGGTGGACAAAGGGATCCCCACCCAGTGTGAGCCAGAGAGGAGAAGCGGCGGTTCCCATGACGCTGGCAGGTGCCTGGCTGAAAGGGGGTGGATAGTTCCCCCGACGGTGCCCGCCACCACTACAGAAGTTGTAGAGGTCAGAAGGAGCCATGGGAGGGTGGGAGGTCATGCACCCCCCCCCCCCCAAGCATCAGGAAAAGCGGGGGGGGGCAGTTGGGGTGAGTGGCGCTCGGCTGGGGATCCTGCAGAGAGCACAATGGGTGGGTGGGCGTCGGGCCCCCCCCATAGACGGCCGGCGGCACCCGTCAGAAATAACACCTCTATGGCAACCTCCACGAGAGACCTGCAGCAGCTGCAGCCATGCTCTGCACGATGACCGGAAGTGACGTACGATACCCAGAAACCCCACCGACGTCGGAGATTAGAGGGGAGGAGGGATAAATAGCCCTCCGACTCCTCCTACAAACTCAGGCAGGCCTACAGCCCCGCCTTCCACTTATATTTGCACGATGTTGGTTAAACATGCTTCCCCTTTTTCTTCCCCCCCCCCCTTCTCCTTACGATGTCCTTTAGCCATGTTAGAATTTTGTAAATACCTCCTAGCTCATGGGCTAGCATTTATACACTTTTTTATTTGATTTTGTATTCATTAAACATTAATAAATATAACAACACACATAAAAATGTAGGCAGCGATAAAATAAACACCTGAAAAGATGTAAACTGGATGACTCAATATATTAAACATAAATGAATGTAATATATAATAAACTGAAGAGTCCTTAAAGTGCATATATAATAAAGTCCATAAAATAAGTATTGAATGGATGATGAATAGTCCACAGGAATTTTCAAAAGTAGGTTCCTTAACCACTTCAGCCCCGGACCATATTGCTGTCCAAAGACCAGAGCACTTTTTGAGATGCGTCGCTTTAACTGACAATTGCGCGGTCGTACGACGTGGCTCCCAAACAAAATTGGCGTCCTTTTTTTCCCACAAATAGAGCTTTCTTTTGGTGGTATTTGATCATCTCTGCGGTTTTTATTTTTTGCGCTATAAACAAAAACAGAGCGACTATTTTGAAAAAAATGCAATATTTTTTACTTTTTTCTATAATAAATATCCCCAAAAATATATAAAAAAAAATATTTTTTCCTCAGTTTAGGCCGATACGTATTCTTCTACATATTTTTCGTAAAAAAAATCGCAATTAGCGTTTATTGATTGGTTTGCGCAAAAGTTATAGCATTTACAAAATAGGGGGTAGTTTTATGGCATTTTTATTATTATTTTTTTTTTTACTAGTAATGGCGGCGATCAGCGTTTTTTTTCGGTACTGCGATATTATGGCGGACACTTCGGACACTTTTGACACATTTTTGGGACCATTGGCATTTTTTTAGCGATCAATGCTATAAAAATGCATTGGATTACTATAAAAATGCCATTGGCAGTGAAGGGGTTAACACTAGGGGGCGGGGAAGGGGTTAAGTGTGTTCCTATTTGTGTTCTAACTGTATGGGGGGGGTGGCCTCACTAGGGGGAATCACTGATCTTATGTTCATACATTGTATGAACAAAAAAATCAGCGTTTCCCCCGCTGACAGGAACGAGCGCTGTGTGTTTTCACACACAGCTCCCGTTCCCCGCTCTGTAACGAGCGATCGCGTGTGCCCGGCGGCGATCGCGCCCGCCGGGCACACGCACGGGACTCGGGGGCGAGCGGGGGCGCGCGCGCGGGCCGCCGGCGGCGCGCACGCGCCCCCTAGTGGCCGCGAAAAGCGCGACGTAGAGCTACGGGCTCTCGCGCAGGAGTGCCGACCTGCCGCCGTATAACTGCGGCGGCTGGTCGGCAAGTGGTTAATTTGGAAGACGCCTAGCCTTTCACCAACACGCCACACGTGCAAAGAAAGGGGAGTACTCACATCCCCCTCTGTATGAACTCTTACCAGAAATAGTAAGGTAATAGGCAGGAAATAATGCTGGTTAACAATCCTGTGATATCCAATTTAAATCCGATTTCCTAGGACCAACTTTACCAAAGGGGCTTGATTAACCACTTAACCCCCGGACCATATCGCTGCCCAATGACCAGAGCACTTTTTGTGATTCGGCGCTGCGTTTCTTTAACTGACAATTGCGCGGTCGTGCAACGTGGCTCCCAAACAAAATTGGCGTAATTTTTTTTCCCACAAATAGAGATATCTTTTGGTGGTATTTGATTATCTCTGCGGTTTTTATTTTTTGCGCTATAAACAAAAATAGAGCGACAATTTTGAAAAAAATTCAATATTTTTTACATTTTGCTATAATAAATATCCCCCAAAAATATATAAAAAAAAATATTTTTCCTCAGTTTAGGCCGATACGTATTCTTCTACATATTTTTCGTAAAAAAAAACCCGCAATTAGCGTTTATTGATTGGTTTGCGCAAAAGTTATAGCGCTTACGAAATAGGGGGTAGTTTACTAGTAATGGCGGCGATCAGCGTTTTCTTTCAGTACTGCGACATTATGGCGGACACTTCGGACACTTTTGACACATTTTTGGGACCATTGGCATTTTTATAGCGATTAGTGCTATAAAAATGCATTGGATTACTACAAAAATGCCACTGGCAGTGAAGGGGTTAACACTAGGGGGCGGGGAAGGGGTTAAGTGTGTTCCTGGGTGTGTTCTAACTGTATGGGGGGGCGGACTCACTAGGGGAAATCACTGATCTTCTGTTCATACATTGTATGAACAGAAGATCAGCATTTCTCTCCCTGACAGTACCGGGAGCTCCCATTCCTCGCTCTGTATCGAGCAATCGCGTGTGCCCAGCGGCGATCGTACCTGCTGGGCACGCACGTGGGACTCGGGGGCAAGTGGGGACACACGCGCGCCCCCTAATTGCCGTAAAAGTAGCCGACATAGAGCTATGGGCTCTCGCCCAGGAGAGCCGACCTGCTGCAGTAAAATGATGGCGGCAGGTCGGCAAGCAGTTAATCATAGGATCACCGTGTCCAATCATATGAGAAAAAAACATAAATATATCCATAATGTAATTCTGTATAGAAGGTCTTTATTTCCTCTATAAAAAAAAAACTTTTAGGAATTACACTTACAAGAATATAAATACAATAAGCATTAAATGAAGCAGTACAGTTGTAACAGATATGTTATAAGGAATGTCAGGGTATCTCCTACCGCAAGCAGCAATGACAGCAGTGATAGTGAGATCCGTGTCCCCAGGTAGCGTACTGAAACTGTAATGTTTGATCGTCGCTGTCATTTAATGTTACTGTCAGAAAGCAGCATGTACTGTATGCCATTTTTACTTTTGCGCACATTTCAACTTCAACTTAGTGAACAAGAGACTTTTAGTGACATCACCAAACTCCTCCCAACGCTTTTCGTCACAACATGTGACTTTTTCAAGGGTATAGATACTGAACGACGAGGATAAAGCTTTATACTGATGGACATATCAAAATAAACCAACTGGAATGGGAACTAAGGTCAGACAAATTGACTCAATGAACACAGATCACTTGGCTCTCACTAACCTTATAACAGCAACAGAACATCAGCATTTAAAAGGAAAGCCATATTATTATATTTATCAAACGATGGGATATATATATATAATAAAACAAGTAGAAATAAATAAATTGTAAAAATTATGTTCTGTTTAAAGAAGGGCTCCCACACAAAGACCTGATAGCCAAAAAAATCTACATCCTCCCTCAAAGAAATCTTTGAAACAGGTTTTTATCCTTATAAAAACTGCTATGCCTGCTGACACCAACGGCGGATCCAGGGGGGGGGGGGGGGGCAACGGGGCAATTGCCCCCCCCGAGGCAATCATGTCACATTGGCTTTAACCACTTCAGGTCCGCGCTATTGACAAAATACGTGAACAGCGCGGACCTGAGGCGCCGGGGGTCACGTGTTTGGACGTGATTTGCTTGTAATTCCCCGCGCGCGCCACAGGGTGGCGCGCGGCGGGGAAAAACAGTCCCGACGCATCACCGAGGATCCGATGCATGTACCCGGCGGCCGCGATGTCCGTCAGGTACACGCGATCGTCGGTGAGAGAGCAGGGACGTGGAGCTCTGTGTGTAAACACAGAGCTTCACGTCCTGTCAGTCAGGTGACAGATGCTGTTTCTCTTGTACATAGGGAGACAGCATCGGTCACCTCCCCCAGTCACCCCCTCCCCCCACATAGTCAGAACACACCCAGGCAATACATTTAACCCCTTCCTCACCCCCTAGTGTTAACCCCTTCAATACCAGTCACATTTATACAGTAATTAGTGCATTTTTATAGCACTGGTCGCTGTATAAATGTGAATGGCGCCAAAAATGTGTCAAAAGTGTCCGATGTGTCCGTCGCAATATCGCAGTCCCAATAAAAATCGCAGATCGCCGCCATTACTAGTAAAAAAAAAATATAAAAAAAAAAATCATAATTATGTCCCCTATTTTGTAGGTGCTATAACTTTTGCGCAAAGCAGTCACTTATTGTGATTTTTTTTTTTTTTTTTACAAAAATACGTAGAAGAATACGTATCGGCCTTAACTGAGAAAAAAAAATATAAAAAAAAAAAAAAAATGGGATATTTATTATAGCAACAAGTAAAAAATATATATATATTTTTAAATTGTCGCTCTTTTTTTCATTATAACGCAAAAAATAAAAACCGCACGGGCGATCAAATACCACCAAAAGAAAGCTCTATTTGTGGGGAAAAAAAGGACGCCAATTTTGTTTGGGAGCCACGTCACACGACCGCGCAATTGTCATGACTGGTGTACTACTAGTGTTTGCTAAATAACCAACCACCCACCTCTTAACCACCTACATTAAACACTCGACACCTTCTGGATTAAATGGCCAACAAAGGCCCCTTTATTAAATCCAAAAGGTAAATATAAAATTAACATTTAAACAACCATTTTAAAATATATATAACCGTATAAACTTTTTAACATTTACCAACATTCTTTTTGAATAAATTAACCCAAACAACAACCACTGTAGACACAACACTGTAGACACAACACTGTAGACACAACGGTTCCTGAGAGAAAGGGAAATAAAAAGTGCAAGGCAATGGGCTGTCCTCCAACAGAAAGTGTCCGGGCCTCTAGCCGTACGTCATAAGCTCAAGAGACCATAGCTTCCTCCTTCATTTACTCTTCAGCCCGATTGCCAGTAGCCCCCACCTAACCGGATAGGGAAGGTGCCCATCCCATGACAGGCCCCAACTCCTACCAACCATCTCAGGTATATCGATCTTATATCTCTATACCACCCCCACCCAATTCTCAGGAGCCCCAAAACCAATGCCACAGATGCATACGGTGACACCTCACACGTGTGCGGCCCGCCACAGCCCTAAGGCCCGTTGCAACCCGTCCTGGAGCCCCAGGACCCACAAGTCAATGCCCACAGGGGTCAAGTGCACCCCGTCACCCCTGAGGAAAAGGGGGAACTCCCTTTTTTGGCTCGCAATGGCGAACCACCAACCCCCCGTGATGGGCGACAAACTTAGAGACGGCCTTATTGGCCTTAATCCTGGCCCAATTAACCCTGTCTACAGGCCGAGCGCCTCTCCAGGCCAACCTCCCCACCATTTTGGACCAAACCACCAACGTGTTGAGGAATGCGCTCCTGAAGTGCATAAAGTCCCACTTGATGACCCGAATCAGATCTCGAGAAGCTCTTAACGCACAGGTCATTGCCCCCGAAATGCAGCAATAGCACTTCCGGGGCCCTGTCCAGCCTAGCATAATGCTGAACTTCCGGCACCACCCTGGACCAAAGCATACCAGGGATGCCGATCCAACGGACAGTAGCCTACTCCCGCGAAAAACCCAACTGCCTGCCCTCACTCCTGACCAATGAACATAGGAGTGACCCAAGATCCAGACCAAGCATGAAAAGAACGGGGAACACCAGAACAGAGAATCAACACTGAACAGGCAAACCACCACCCAGCACACCACACCCCGACAAAGAATTGACCAACAAAATCACGAACACTGACGAACCGGAAAAGAAAGTAACGTTGACCTCCCACCCCCTCACAAAGCTGCGGACGCACATACAACCTGAACCGGCGGGGCTCCCAGCGACCGATCTGCTGCAGGACCTCATCTCACAAGCCCCACCGCGGGCCTTCTGTCGCTGCCCCGATCCAAAAAGAATGAGAGGAATACTCCGCTGAACAGAAACCACCTGCCACCAAACTACGTTTGAAAAACTGCCCCAAATTGGTACCTGGTCAACGGAAGCCCATCCGCATGAACCAGGAACGGGCCCACCCCTGGTGGGCGCAAACCCAACCCTTCGCAAACAACTTCCACCGGACAAACCCCGAGCCCCGGCACCTTACCCTGGATCACCTTGGTGCCCTTGCCCACTTGATCGTTTTGTGACCTGCGAATAAGCAACGTAACCGAGTCAGCGAGGACACGCACATCGGACACATGCAATCCACCCGGTACCTTTTTAGAAGGGCTAACCAGTTGACCAACCCTCAAAGCCCCGAAAAAAGCCAGCACAAACGCCGCCCGAAACAAACGATCCTCAAAAGGTGAAGAACACACCACCTGCAAAACACCAACAAACGACTCCAACATGTGAAGAGAAACCGGCCTCCTAGAATGCGGACGCACGCGACCTTTCCGGTAACCCCGCAAAGCCTTGCAGACCAAAAATGACTTGGTCACATCCTCGACACCATTCAACTGAAACAGGAATGCCAAGCCCGACATCTTTGTGTTCAAGGAGGAAACTGACACCTCCTCCTCACAACACTTACCCAAAAAATACAACAGTACATGTAACCGGTCCTCAGCCGAGAACCCCACCCCAAGCTCACTCACCAAACTATGCCATTCCTGCCACACCCGTTCATATGATCTCCAGGTGGAGTCAGCTACTGACCTCCGGACCAACTCCATCACCGCCCCCACACGAGGCCCCACAAGCCACTGGGGCACGGAACCCCCACCCGATCCGCCTCCGGAGCCAGCTGCCGGAACCTGTCCCACCGCAAACGAGAGAGTGCATCAACCACCACATTGTTGACCCCGGGGACATGCACAGCACAAATAACGATATTCAAAGCCAAGCATTTTAAAACCAAAGCCCGTAGCAAACGAACCACTGGCATCGACAAAGCCGAAAATGAAGAAATAGCCTAAACCACACCCAAATTGTCGCAGTGAAAACGCATCAAATCATCTAGTGCAACACTAAGGCCAAACCCGACAGGTCCCGAACCACCCATTCCCAAAAATGAACTGAACATCTCAACATATGGGCACTAGATGGCGCAGCCCATGGGCAAAACACAGGTCCACAAAATACTGACCATCCCAACAACCGCACACTGTCTGGATGCACCGGCAAGAGCCGAAAGGCCGACTCAATGGCGGTCTTGGCCAACCAGGCCCCCTGCCCAAACGTTGAACCCACCGCACCGCCTCAATAAAAGATGCATAGCACACTGTACACAATGCCGGATCAATGGCCTCGTTCACCAAGCCCCCTTTCGGGTACGATAGGTGGTGGATGAATCAAAACTGATTCGGCTCCCGTTTAGGAACCACCCCAGCGGTGACACCATCAAGTCTCCCGTGGGCGGGGCCTCAAATGGCCCCGCCATCCTGCCCAAACCCACCTCCTTCTGGAGCCTAACAGTCACCACCTCCGGGCGAGTCAACGCAGACTTAAGGTTAGCCGCCATGGAAGGTATAACACCCAAATGCTCGGAATCGGGAAACCATCCTTAACGCCCAACGACAACGCCGGCGCAGCTACCCTATTCGGGTACCTACTTAGGCACGGCACCATTTTGTCCACCCTCACCGACATCCTCCCTTTTGCCAGCGTCACCAAACCTCTTTCCTCTCTTAAAACACTTCGACAAGGGATGGGCTCCCCCACAACCGGAGCACTCGTGCCTGAAGCAACACGATCCTCCAAACTTACAGGAGCCCTCGTTGTACTGCCAACAGAAACCCCTGCGTTTTTTGGCCGGCAGCAAGGAAGCCCGAGCACCCCTGGCCCCCTCCCGAAAGGGCTGCGGCACAACCCTGGCCTGAGTCATTAGTCTCATCCACAGGGCGATATTTTTTTTGGTTCCACCGTATCTCCGGACGAACAGTTTTTTTCTGTCGAAACTGCTCATCATATCGCAGAATGTAACAAAATAAACCCGTGCACTGGTCCAGCTGCTTTTTCCCAGTCACGCTAGCTAGAATGTAAAACGCATGCTCCCAATTCGCAAAGGTACGAGGAATCAGGCGATAACGCCGATTCTCTTCCTCCTCCTTCTTGCTCTCGTCTGGCATCACTTTATCTAAATTAAACTTCGAGGGGGAGCAGCGAAATTATTTCCACATACTCCCCCTTCCAAATCCGCTCCTTCACCTCAACCCTCAAATGAGCCCCCAGAGGCGCATCATAACACAGATAAACCTCGCACCGAGCCGAGTCCGCCAACCTTACCCCGTCCGCCATTAAACCTGACACCATGTCCGTCACCGCCCCACCTGGAGTAGCCCCAGCAGGAGAAACACCCTCAGCGGGACCGTCTACCGGTGGCGCTGGCAGAGGTGGCAACACCCCCGTGCCAACCCGGGACGCGGACACCGTCCCCACACCCGCTAACTGAACAGTCCCCACCCCCCCAACAGAACTGCCTAGGGCCTGAACCAACACACACAGCACTGGGATTAGCCAGCCCGACCCCGGGCGGAACCAATCACGCAGCCGAAGGAGGTACTGCGACAGCCGGAGCGAGCCCAACGGGCCCCCATCAACCAGGGGCCTGCAACCATTTAATAAGGATGACAGCAGCTTCTGCAGCAACAGCGCACCCGCATCAGGGACCCCCCCCCACCGGCAGAACCACCCCACCCAACTGAAGTACACCAGAACCCAACGCCCCCCCCGGCAAAGAACCCCCAGCAGTGACAGCAGAAAGAAGTGTAAGGGAAGGAGGGGGAGAAGAAACAGCTGCAGAAGACACAACAGACAGTGATATAAAGGACGACTTACCCTGCTGCCCAGTGGAAACTGTCCGACTGGCCGTTGCTCCAGCTCCCAGCTGACGCCCCGACGGGCCCGCTACTTCCTCTAGACCATCCGAGTCCGTGTCCGACAGTTCACCCTCCGACGTTGATCCCCTTGCACAGCAAGAGACGCAGAGCCCGCCGACAAGGCCACCGATCCACTGCCCAATTAGAAGCCAGAAGCCCTGCGATCAGGCCGCACCACGTCTAGCGATCTCCCCCGCAGAGCCCCCCTGCGATCCAGCAGCAGCCGCTCCCGAATCGCTGTCGTCACAACGCCTTGGACCTCCGCTTCCCCCTGGATAGCTGCAGCCGCTCTGGTTGATGGGCTCCCAGCCGCACACCCCGATCTCCCCCGCCGTGAAGCGACACGCGGGGGCGGGAGTACCCGCCTACGCCACCGCTCCAGAAGTCCCCCGAGATGCCCTGCCAGGCGACGGGGATGACACCCGCCGACCCGCTTTTCCTTGCTGCCTGGCCTTCTTACCAGCCTCACACGAAGCCGCAGCCGCCTGCCGTTTTTTGCCCCCCCGGGGAGGGGGGGGGTGCATGTGGGCTACTCCCCCGCTGACCGCCACCCGATGAAACCCCCAGGGCTGTATCACAGTCGGCGGCCTTGAACGCCTGGCCCAGCGCGGCGAGGGGGGGGCGGGGGGCAGTGGGGGTTTCTCAGAACGTACCTTCACCCGGGCCCGCCAGTAGCAATCCAGCCGCTCCTCATGCCATTGAGCCCCATTTAGTCTGGCCGCAGCAGGAGCCACTCCAGCATGCCCTCCAGCTGATCCATAGCTGAGGTAACAATACAGGAAAAACAGCCTGTTTGTTACCACAACTGCAGATGACTCCCGAATGACTGGCCCCGCCCCCTCCTCCTTTTATGTGACCCTCCTCATGTGCCTAAGCCCCGCCCCCCGGCCGGACTTTTTACCAGCCATTTCCTCTTCCTGTGTGCGCTCCACACAGTGTTCCCCCAGTCATGTGGCCTCTGCGCCTGGGTTCCCCTTACTTCGGGGCTGTCTGTTAAAGCGACGCAGTGCCGGAAGCTGAAATTTCGCCTGGGCACGAAGGGGGTTTATGTGCCCAGTAAGCAAGTGGTCCGGAGGTCCCCAGGGGCCCGGAGGCCACCAGGGCCCCAGATGGCAAACCCCTCTTTTTTTATTTATTTTTTTTATTAAAAAAAATATTTTTTTAACATATTTTTATTTTATTATTTATTTTTATTTATTTTTTTAGAAGTCCGGAGGTCCCCAGGGTCCCGGAGGCCGCCAGGGCCCCGTATGGCAACCCCCCCCCCTTTTTTTATTTATTTTAATAAAAAAAAATATTTTTTTTTTTTTTTTTTTTTTTATTAAAGGGCCATTTTTTTTAGGGGTCTGGAGGTCCCCAGGGGCCCGGAGATCCCCAGGGCCGAGGAGATCCAGATGACCACCCAGGAGAGGGATCAGGTCCTTTCAGAAGTTCAAGGTTATCAGGATAGTTAGTAGACAGATACCAGGGCGAGGAGTGATTACACACGCTGGGTATTATAGAGGCGTGCTGATTGCATTCAGGTCACACCTGAACGCAGGAAGGGCTGTGTGCTCCATACTGCCAAGAACTCCCCGCTGGTGGAGGCCAGTACTGCAGCCCAAATAACAGGGACCTTTCCTGACAATCAGTGTTTTGTCTATCACACAAGCCTGTCTAGGGGGGGACCTTGCTAGAGCACACTGGCCTACTGAACACAGACCTTCAGCTCCTGTTTGTTCCATGACACACGTCGGGAGAGGAGATGCCTGCTGTGTGTGATCGAGGCAATGCCATGGTGAGTGCCGTGCACAGTGTGTCTGCATTGATAGACAAAAGTGGGACTGCATTGATAGACAAAAGTGGGATTGCATTGATATGCAAAAGTGGGGATGCATTGATATGCAAAAGTGGGGTTGCATTGATATACAAAAGTGGGACTGCATTGATATACAAAGGTGGGGCTGCGTTCATATGCACAGTGAGGCTGCAATGATCTCTTGTACCATGTCTTCAGTCTCTGACCATCCCTTGTACCACGTCTGCAGTCTCTGGCCATCTCTTGTACCACGTCTGCAGTCTCTGACCATCCCTTGTACCACGTCTGCAGTCTCTGACCATCTCTTGTACCACGTCTGCAGTCTCTGACCATCTCCTTGTACCACGTCTGCAGTCTCTGACCATCTCTTGTACCATGCCTGCAGTCTCTCACCATCTCCTGTACCACGTCTGCAGTCTCTGACCATCCCTTGTACCACGTCTGCAGTTTTCCTGACCATCTCTTGTACCACGTCTGCAGTTTTCCTGACCATCTCTTGTATTACGTCTGCAGTCTCTGACCATCTCCTTGTACCAAGTCTGCAGTCTCTGACCATCTCCTTGTACCACGTCTGTAGTCTCTGACCATCTCCTTGTACCACGTCTGCAGTCTCTGACCATCTCCTGTACCATGCCTGCAGTCTCTGACCATCTCCTGTACCACGTCTGCAGTCTCTGACCATCCCTTGTACCACGTCTGCAGTTTTCCTGACCATCTCTTGTACCACGTCTGCAGTTTCTGACCATCTCTTGTACCATGTCTGCAGTCTCTGACCATCTCTTGTACCATGTCTGCAGTTTCTGACCATCTCTTGTACCATGTCTCCATTCTCTGACCATCTCTTGTACCACGTCTGCAGTCTCTCACCATCTCCTGTACCACGTCTGCAGTCTCTCACCATCTCCTGTACCACGTCTGCAGTCTCTCACCATCTCCTGTACCACGTCTGCAGTCTCTCACAATCTCCTGTACCACGTCTGCAGTCTCTCACCATCTCCTGTACCACGTCTGCAGTCTCTCACCATCTCCTGTACCACGTCTGCAGTCTCTGACCATCCCTTGTACCACGTCTGCAGTTTCTGACCATGTCTTGTACCACGTCTGCAGTTTCTGACCATCTCTTGTACCACGCCTGCAGTCTCTGACCATCTCTTGTACCATGTCTGCAGTCTCTGACCATCTCTTGTACCATGTCTGCAGTCTCTGACCATTTCCTTGTACCACGTCTGCAGTCTCTGACTATCTCCTTGTACCACGTCTGCAGTCTCTGACCATCTCCTGTACCACGTCTGCAGTCTCTGACCATCTCCTTGTACCACGTCTGCAGTCTCTGACCATCCCTTGTACCATGCCTGCAGTCTCTGACAATCCCTTGTACCACGTCTGCAGTCTCTCACCATCTCCTGTACCATGTCTGCAGTCTCTCACCATCTCTTGTACCACGTCTGCAGTCTCTGACCATCTCTTGTACCACGTCTGCAGTCTCTGACCATCTCTTGTACCACGTCTGCAGTCTCTGACCATCTCTTGTACCACGTCTGCAGTCTCTGACCATCTCTTGTACCATATCTGCATTCTCTGACCATCTCTTGTACCATGTCTGCAGTCTCTGACCATCTCTTGTGCCACGTCTGCAGTCCCTGAAAATCGTCTACAAACCATGGGATAGATTTATGGCATTCATATTTAAATATGTTTTACTAGTAATGGCGGGGATCATTGATTTTTTAGCAGTACTGCAACATTGCAGCGGACACATCGGACACCTAATTGAGTTCTGTAAGCAACACCTTATTTTCTGGCAGTGCCCCTCCCGAGACTAGACTCTGGATCCGCCCTTGGCTGACACACAGCATTTAAGAAAAATAAAAAGAGTTCAGTGCCACTACCACAGGGAATACATACAATATCAGAGATTTTATTACATGTAAAACTGAGGGGGTGGTCTATGTTTTGGAATGTCCATGCTATTTCCAGTACATTGGCAGAACAAAAAGACTCCTCTGGAAACGGTTAAGAGAGCATGTTCAAAACATAAAGTCTGGCTATCCCAAACATAGTGTGTCCAAACACTTTGCAGAATTTCATGGGAAAATCTTAGCTCTCTCTCTTTTTGGGGTATCAAAAAATACAAACCCCATTGGAGAGGAAGCAATAAAGTTATTACTCTTAGTAAATCAGAATCTCATTAGATATACGAAATGCAATCTTTTGCCCCCCTAGGTTTGAATATAGAGTTCGATTTGAACTGCTTTATTTCCAATTATTAGCAATATAACTGTATTTCTCTTTATACCACAGTGGTTCCTATTTTATCTCTATATGATTATATTTAAAAAATTTGGATTCTTTCTTATTTTATTATTTAATATTTTTCATTTTTTTTTTTATTTAAATTTTAATTCAACTTCATTTTTATATCTAATTCTATTTTATTTTTATTTACTTTTTCTTTTTAAATTTATTTCCACTTCTTATGTTTTATTGAATATATTCCATTATTTGATGTCAATAACAATATGGTTTTCTTTTTAAATGCTGATGTTAGTAGATTAGTGAGAACCAAGTGACCTGTGTTCATTGAGTCAAATTGTGTGCCCCTTGTTCCTATTCCAGTTGGTTTATTTACATATGTCCAGCCCATTTCTCATTGTTATGCTAATTTTATGATTAAGATCAGTATAAAGCTTTATCCTCATCATCCATTATCCATGCCCTTGAAAAAGTCACATGTGTTGTGACGCAATGCGTCGGGAGGAACTTGGTGACGTCCCTTCCAGTCACGGTTGTGACCGAAAGTCCCTGTGTATTGACACGTTTTTGTTGCTGGCTTTTTGCCATTTTTAAACTGTCATGTTATTTATATATTTTTAAATAAATAAAAGATTTTTTATCTACTACACAATGGAGGCTTTTCTCTTTTATCCTGTGGATCTAGAGAGATTTATTTAGAGGAGCTGGTCGGGGGAACTTGGGTTCTATGGAGAAACAGTCTTGATACTGCAGTTACCCGCTGTCCAGGATACATTCAACAAGAGGAAAAATTACACATTGGTGTGAGATATCTGTTGATGCATGGCTAGAATCGTTGGGGTCATAGGCGTGCGCACAGGGTGTGGCAGGTGTGCCCAGGCACACCCTAATCACCCTGTGCAGAACAGATTCCCCCTACTGACCTGGATCCCCCTACTTCCCGTCACAGCACTGCCGGCTTCCCTCCTCTCCCACTGGTTGTTGCTGTGAATGTTTTAGGATGAGTGGGGGAAGGGGCCAGTAAATATGCCATTTACCAGCCCCTTCCCTTTCTGAATGAACTTTGTGAGTGATCGGTATAGTGTGTTTGAGCTTTGGGGTGCACACCCTAATGCCAAATGCTGCGCACACCTATGGTTGGGGTCTACCTTGAAGATGGGAGACTAGCACATACTGGGGGCAGATTATAGAAGGCTATCATCCTTCATCTACAATTTCCCTCCCTTTCTCCCTTTCACTCATTTGCACCTACTTTTTGCACTTTCTATACCCCAAGAGACAATTTTTTTTTTTTTACTGTTTTTTGGTACTTTGGATGCACTTTATATAGGATTATTTGTATTATATATATATATATATATATATATATATATATATATATATATATATATATTGTAAACATTGGGGATAATTAACTCTTGTGGCAGATGCGTTTTTTTGTGCAGTGAGTCAACACCAAACAGGCATATAACGTTAAGGGCCTGGTAGCCCAGGTTTATTAAAGGAGAAAAACGAAACAAAAGTCCATTCAGGAATCCCACGCAGGGGTTTAAACGTTATCCAAAGATAAATGAAAATACCAGCCCACCTGGCTACTCTTTAACAGCACTGCGGCTACAGGTACTGGTTCCTCAAACCATCACCTCCTCCAGACCCACGGTCCTGGATGCACACGGCTCCAAAGCCTTCCAACGCGTACAGCGTCTATCCTCACACAGAGACAATAACAGCCATTGCTCCCACTTCCTTCACCTTCCGTCCCTCCTCTGCTCTCCCCAGCCCTTCATTTAATGAGCTGCCTGCACCTGGGAAGGCAGCTTGCAGGCTGTCTTCAAAACCTGGACACAGGTTTGAGATCCAGTCCCACCCAGATCTCTGAAGGATCTCCAAGCCATAGAGCCCCATAAAGCAATAGAAAAAATATGAGAAAACTGCCAGCGCAGTTTTCTCTGTTTTTAAATTTACGCTCTGCAGCTCTGCAATCTGGCTATATGCAGACCGTGTGTCCATTTCATCGTGACAGTAGTCCCTACTGTTACAATATATACATATGGGTGTGTGTGTTTGTCGTTGGATTGCACTTTTTGCACATTGTGAATAATGATATATTCATTTATATTTGTATTATATTAGCACTTTAAATAATATTTAGCGCTGCTTCACTATGTTAACTATATTATCTATATTTTCACTGGTGCTGGCAACACTACAGAAGCCAAGTAGCTTTATATATTTTTTACATTAAGCACTTTATTACTCTGATCGTTTACACCTCTAGTAGTTCAATAGTACCTCACTCATTTTTTTTTTGCAAGAGTTTATTGGGACCTGTTCATGTAACCTGAAGCAGCATCATTTAGGTGTAGTTAGATTGAGTGTGTAGTGACATGGGTTAGAACATATTAAGGAGGAAAAAAGAAAAAGGGGGTGCAATCAGCGCAAAAATATATATGAGGATGAAATAATTAAAAAAACATATGTATATATGTGAAAAAAAAAACCTAAAGTTTACATCCACCAGAATGCTAGCTGTACACCAAGGACATTCACAAAATCCGAAAGTATAAAAATATATAAAGAAACAGTGCAGCGCAAACCAATAAACAATAAATGAGTCCAAGATATTCGAGAACTGCAGTGATCTAGTATTTAGGAAACTCCACCAAATATATGCAATAATGGTATATTCCTAAATAATTGTATGTGTAGGAGAATAAGTGGTTATCAGTAAAGTCCAAAGTTAATTCTGGAAATCCGACAGTCCAAGTTATCCACCAAGTGATTAATGAGCACACAACACTCATAAGGTGATCCCTCCACCAGTGTAGATAGGTACTATTACCTCAGCATTAGACCTCTGTTTTACCAGATGGTCAAATGAGCAGTATTATCAGCCAAGACCACCAGGAAGCAGAAAGATGTATCAATTCCTCACAGGATCAGTCATGCAATGGACTGGAACCAATAAGAAAAGAACAAGGGGGGCATGGCCGGACCGAGCTAAGAGATGGGCGCCTGAGCTTTGAGCTCCTGCCACCTCATAGCGAAAATCAGCTATTTACCGCGATTTCTGACCCCATTTCACTACACAAATATGGGTACGGCTTCGAGGCAGTCTTCTGCATTCCGCTCACGATCTCCAAGGGAACAAACCGGAGAGCTTAGCCAGCACATCCCGGAGATGTTTCGGACAGGGCGGGGAAACATGGCGGCTTCCCGCCAAGGTAAGCCTCGGGGACGCTATCAAACTGATTCTAACCCGGCCACAGGGATCTTCCTGTCAGCGACCCAGGCTGATCCCCTCCCAGTGCCAAACCAAGGACCGGACCACTACACGCCTCGGCGATCCCCCATCTGACTATCCAGGACCTGAGAGCGGTGGCCACGGACATTAAAGACACACTCTCGGCCGCCATTGCCGAGCTGCGCCTTGATATCCGCTCCCTCGACGACAGACTCACGGTGACCGAACAGGCTCTTGGGGATCATGATCTGGTCCTCCAGCGCTCCACACTGGAAATTGATGACCACACTCTGCAATTGAGAGAGGTAAACCGCCACCTGGAGGACCTGGAGAACCGCGGACGGCGCCATAATCTGCGCGTGAGGGGATTTCCTGAAGCTATTGAAGGAGACGGGGTCCTACATGAGGTGACGGGACTGTTCAACAGGGTCCTACATAGACCCCCGTCCACAGCCATCTCCATGGAGAGGATCCACCGGGCGCTGCGCCCCAAGAGCCGTGACACGGACCCTCCTAGGGACATAGTGTGCTGCCTCGTGGACTATGGCCTGAAAGAGGAGATCCTGAGGCAGGCGAGGGGCCAGCAACTCCATCATGGCGGCTCCCCCGTACAGATATTCCAGGATCTGTCCGGGATCACCCTGAAACACAGGAGAGACCTCAGGCCCCTGATGGATGTCCTGAGGTCCAAAGAGATTCAATATAAGTGAAAATGTCCTTTCTGCTTATCCGCTTCTCGCCAGGGACGCACGGCGTCACTAAAAGTACCTGAGGACCTTCCGCACATTTGTGAGACCTTGGGGTTACCACACATCGAGGTTCCGGATTGGTATGCCATCAATCGCCAATCTGTGGGCAGGTGGAACAAACCCCAGGAGGAAAGGATGGAGACACAACCTACTCGGAGCTGCAGAAGGAGGTCCCTGTCTGGGTCCCGCATGGTGACCGCTGCCGCTAGCTCCGGGAGGGACCGTGACCCGCTCTCCTCTCCTGGAGGGCCCGCAGAGGTCACTAATTCCTCTACTACAGGATGGCAGTAACATACATCACCATACCCTGTTTACACTGTTTTCCCCATGTTCATGTTAATGTTACAGACGTTTCATTTATTGTGCTCAGTTGGGGTCTGACCCGGTCACTTCTCTACTGCACGACCGGTAACATGTTTACTCTCTCACTCCTCTGGTAAACGGCGTGCGGAGGATCCCCTCCGGAGGCTCAGTGTCTGACACTATGACGCCCGTCCAGGAAACTACATCACCCATGATGCACTGCGCCTGGAGGTAACCTCCGTAGCGGCAGGGGGAGCTGTAGTGTCTCGTTCTCCTGTCGGATCTTGTTGTCGTGCTAAGGGGGCGAAGTGATTCGAACCTCTCACTAAGGATCTGGCGATGTCTCCCTGCTGTTCCGCAACCCGCCCTGTCGCCACACCCCGACTGCTACTTCCCATTGGTGGGGCTCCGACGTCTGCGTGCTGTAAAGCCTCGCACCCTGTCACGGGATGCCTCGACTCGAAAGGCCACCTACACTGGCAGTACAAACCTGCCCGGGATGGCTCCTGAACTACTTTTTTCTCTGCCCGGGGACTCATCAATGCCGGGATGTGAGGCCTCAGACGACCAGTGTCCATTTCCCGTGACAGACTTCACCACTATGGATTTTCTCCCACTCCCTGGATTCGTGAACTGCTGGCGGCTTCTCCGAATTCCCAGCTGCAACTATCTAGCACAGCGCTCCGGGTTCTCGGCCTCTGGCCACGGATGACGTCGGTGTCCGGACCCGGGTCCAAGGACGGCAGGATCCCCGAATTCCACCTTCCTCTCTGGGGATTGCAGCGGGTCCCGTGCAATGGACGGGAGCCGCTGCAGGCTGATAAGTATGCTAGCATCTGGCTCCTTACCTGACTGGGGACCTTTCCCTGCAGCGTTTGCCGGTAATGTTTTCTATTATGGACGCTTCCACTTGTGCATCCTCCTTTTACTGATGTTCTCTACCAGACTCACTGTTTGCATACAAATCGGTGCCATTCCGTGCGTGCCCTCTCCCGGTTTCCTCCTGGTCCTGGGCTGCTATTGTCCCGAGGGAATTCTCCATCAACTGTGGTCCGCCAGGGGGAAGGCGTGGACGGATGTATACCATGTTTTAATGTTTTGTTACTGCACATGGGTCCAGGCCTCCTTTTGGGGTTAGTTGGGTACTGTCCTACCATGGGACTTAGGCTTACTGTAGTGGGTGCCCTGTCTGTCCCCTACCCATGATATCTGTAGGGGTTAGAATTCTCATGTGCCTGCTAATATGACTTTTCGTTCTGGGGTGGCATACCACCGTGACACACATTTACCCAAACCTCACTGCTCTTTGGTTAGGTTCCGACCAACCCCCACGCGGACGCGTGCAGTGGTGCTTGTGCACTGTATAGGGCACGGGTACCCTGTGTGACCACAACCCACCGATTGCTACTGACTTCTGTCAAGTGAGAGGACCTTGTCCTCCCATTTAATCGGTTCTTTCATCTCTCACTCCCCCTTTTTTTTTATACACATCGCTATATCCTGGCCACCAACCCTCACCCTCCTTGGCTCACGCTATGGAGGGCACCTTCCCACCCCCCCCGGTCCCCACGGCCGACACCTTCCCCCCAACGGCTTAAATTGTATTTAATTATTATTGGAGGCTTAAACTCTCCAGAAAAACGCTCACAGCTGTTACATACACTCCGTTTTCAAAAACCACAAGTGGTTCTCATCCAGGAGACTCACTTCCGGACTGACAACGTCCCCAAATTAGGCGACCGTTATTTCCCAACAGCTTTTCACGCCACTAATAATGTGGGGAAGTCTAGGGGGGTTTCGATCCTATTCTTGAAGCACTGCCCATTCCAGATCACTGAGGTGCAGAGAGATGAGCTGGGAAGATATCTCTTTGTCAAGGGCACACTGCACGGACGCCCGTACACGATAGCCAACGTATATGCCCCGAACGCTCGACAGGTTGCGTTCTTCCGCTCGGTGCTCTTCCAACTGACAGCTTTCCAGCACGGAACACTTATTGTGGGTGGCGACTTCAACGTCCCACTGTCACCTATCCTGGACACTTCCAATGGGTCCACCTGTTTACCTTACCGTGCACTGCGTGCCATTAAATCTCAACCTAGTATCCTGTCCCCACACGATTCTTGGCGTACCCTTCACCCGAACGTGAAAGACTACACATATTTCTCCACACTTCACAACAAATACTCGAGACTATACCACTTCTTTCTTTCGCAAAACAACCTCCCGTCTCTGTATAGCGCGACTATAGAGTCCATGGTACTTTCGGACCACCATCCTATCACAATGTCATTGATGCTGCCGGAGCACAATATCAGATCTCCTTTCTGGAGATTAGATGACTCTCTTTTACTCGACCCGGTAAATTCACGTTTGATAGATGACATTATCTCTCACTACTTCACGACCAACGACACTGAGGGAATGTCCCCTGTTATCCTGTGGGCTGCGCATAAATGCTTCCTCCGGGGTGAGTTCATATCCCTGGCGGCCGAAAGACGTAGATGTAAGAGTGCCCGCATTGCCGATCTCTCCAAATGCGTCAAAACCCTTGAAAATGTACACAAACGCACGCTAGCGACGCAAACTCACTCAGACTTGGTCAAGGCTAGGACAGAATTGCTGGAGGAACTCCAAATCACCGTGAAGCGTAAATTTGCTCTTACCCATAAGCTCTTCTACGAGTCCGAGAATAAAGCAGGCAAACTGTTAGCGTCGGCACTGCAAAAAAAGAAGTCCGCACACACAATACACTCTATCAACTCCCCGTCGGGAACACAGGCCACTAAAACTGACTGTATCGCAAGACAGTTCGTGGATTACTTTTCGGGACTGTATAATTTGCCCAAAGCTCCCGGCGTCGGGTCCCCTCAGGACCGTCTGAGGCTCATTGACGACTTTCTCACCAAGTATGGCCGCTCTGACGTCCCCCGGACGACTTATCCCACCTGGGCTCGCCCCTCACTGTTGAGGAGGCCCTTACGGCCCTGAAGCAATTAAAGGCGGGTAAAAGCCCGGGCCCGGATGGTCTGACAACCGGATACTACAGGACATTTGCAACCAAACTTCTGCCAAAATTGGTGAGAGCCTTTAATGAGCTCCCGGTCGCGCCCTCTCTCAACGCTGACATCTTGGAGGCACATATCACCCTTCTTCCAAAACCGGGAAAGGACGCCACGCTGGTCTCTAACTATCGTCCCATATCGCTCCTGAATGTGGACGTTAAGTTATATGCGAAGATCTTGGCAAATAGGTTGCTCCCATTCCTCCCAGATATGGTGTCCATTGACCAGGTGGGTTTTGTCCCCGGCCGCAAAGCCAGGGACAACACCATCAAAGCCATCAATGTCCACCACTGGCTAACGTCGACCAACACCGAAGGCTTCCTCTTATCGCTGGACGCGGAGAAGGTGTTCGACAGGGTGGCATGGGACTTCATGGCGGCAGCACTGGGCAAGCTGGGACTTCCGAGTCGCCTCATCCAATTAATTATGGTCCTGTACTCCGCCCCCTCTGTAAGGATCAGAGTGAATGGGCGGCTGTCGGACACCTTCTCCGTGGCTAATGGTACTCAGCAGGGATGCCCCCTATCCCCCATACTATTTGTCCTTACTTTAGAGCCCCTACTGCGCCGACTGCGTGACAACCAGGATATAACGGGAGTCCCTGTCGGGCAAAAATGCTGTAAATTGGCTGCCTATGCTGACGATATGCTACTGTTCTTGACGAACCCGATTACCACTATACCCAACCTCCTAAAAGATTTTGAGCTCTTTAACCGTCTTTCGAACCTCCAAATAAACTTTGGCAAATCCACGGCATTAAATGTTTCCCTTCCTAGATCGATGGTTTCCCTTTGTAAACACAATTTCCCCTTCAGTTGGGTGGAAAAGGTCATAACCTACCTGGGGATTAAGCTCCCGACGGATTTGAAAAAACGATACCATCTTAACTTTCTACCTGTCCTGCGGACCGTGGGAGATGATCTACTCAGATGGGGAAGGGCCATTTCTCGTGGTTCGGCAGCGCGGCAATCTTTTTTATGGGCAGGTCACCCCCCCCCCC
The DNA here is from genome assembly GCA_029574335.1 of Rana kukunoris. NCBI lineage: Eukaryota > Metazoa > Chordata > Amphibia > Anura > Ranidae > Rana > Rana kukunoris. The sequence continues at coordinate 148,301,828 of CM056055.1, forward strand.
CCAGAATTGGCTGGGATAAACTCATTCTTCCAAAACTGAAGGGGGGCATAGGCCTGCCCGACTTGTCCCTACTTGTCCCTACCCTACATAAACACTCCCTCCATAAGGATTGGATTATGATTGAGAATGCGTACCTCCCTTTCCCCATCCCCCACCTTCCCTGGATCAACCCGTCGGTGATCCCTTGGCCACTTTCAGGATAGCTTGTCGTCATTGGCACTAGTTCCTTATCCAGGCCCAATGACGCCTGTCACACGGAACCCGGACTTTCCCCCTGACATAGGGCTGGCCCCGGGATTGGTGGACCCCTGTAGGCCTACGGTTAGGGCTGGTAGATTTTTCACCGATGGCGTTCTTCTCTCCCATCCTGTAATGGTTGAAAAATGTTCTGACCTGCACATCCCATTTTTTAAATTTCTTCAGATTCGACATTTCTTGCATAGCACACTGAATCCAGCACAATGGCACAGGGACCTTACCCAATTTGAAGTCATCTGCAGTGAGACAAGCGCCCAACCACACATGGTCTCTGCACTATACGCCCTCTAGCTGGCTAAAGTCGCCCCCAACGTTGCCCTCCACCGCAAGTGGAATGCGGAACTATCGCTTGATTTATCCTCTGAGGATTGGGACCACATATGGGAGCACACTCACAAGGGTCCATCAATGTCTCGGCACAGGAGAATAGGTACAAAATGGTATCGCACGCCAGAAAGACTCCATAAGATCTTCCCAGGGTCGCACCCACATGTTGGAGGTGCAACGCGGGGGTGGGCTCCTTCCTGCACGTTTGGTGGAGTTGCCCGTTACTCCAATAGTTTTGGAAGCAGATTCACGACCTCATTGCCCAGGTTACCACCTACTCCCTGGAATTTACCCCTGCACCGGTAGAGGATTGGCATTCACGGGTTGCAGAGATTGAAAAAATGGAAAGGATCATCCACCAGGCCAAAGATACACATGATAAATTTAGGCTTACCTGGGCCTGCTGGCTGCACTACAGGGAATCACGGAACTCCCAGGCTGCGGATGCCCGCAATACACCAGCTGTATGAGTGGGATTCTCAGTTACGACCTCCTTACCTGTTTGTCTCCCCACCCCATTTGCAGTTCTCGTCCCTTCCCCCCCTTTTTTTTCCCTCTTCCCCTTTTCCTGCCCGTGCAACTTCCCGTTACACGGGAGACTTATGCTCTCAGGGTCTTCTCTCTAAAATGCACTAGGATCGAAGGATCGCTTGCCTGATGGAACCTTGTATACTCTGGGTTCTGATCGCTACAAGGGGTTCCTCGTCCCGCTCACAGTGTGCTCCCTTGAGGGGTGGGCGGGTATGGGGAACATGCCGTGGGTTCCCGTAAATGACTTCAACAACACAATCCTCTTTCCAGTTTTCCATTATCTCGAGCCCACCCTAGTACGCCTCGGCCAGTTCCGAGAGCATTCCTCTCAGTTTCCTGCTAGTTGGGCCTTGCAGTCTATAGATTTCACTAGTTCAAGATGCATTTTGCTATGTTCCATTTCATATGTACGTTTAATGTGAATGATAATTCTGTTTCTGCATGTGCTACTCGACTCATTCGTATGTTATTCGCGGTACTGCCTTATTATGTTTACTGTATCAGTCTTTCCTATTGTATTTGAAAAATTCCTAATAAAATACTTAAAAAAAAAAAACAATCTAAGAGCTTTTAATAGAAAAAACTGCTCACAGGCTACTCACATTGTGTCCAATAAAATAGGCATAAAACTTGTTACAAGGCATTAGAACATTGCGTTCCCCGGACAATCGCATTCCCCGGTTATGACAACTTCCTCCACTCTGCTGGGGAAGTTGTCATAACGCAACGCATCCGGGGAACGGGAGCTGGTTTTCACGTCGCTCACTGCCATCCAGAGAATCCTGCGATGGAATGGATGCTTGGGGGGAACCCCACGTCATTTTTTTTTTAATTGATGGCGGGCTTCCCCTTAATATCCATACCAGACCTGAAGGGCCTGCAAATGGAATTTGGGGGGACCCCCACGCATTATTTTTTATTTTTTACGAATGAATCCTCTCTGAATTGCCGGAGCCAACAATTCATTATAGCCGCAAAGCTGGTTTTAAATTACTTTTTTACTTTCAGAAATGACACTTTGTGCAGGGACAGTTCTATGTACTAGAAACATGAGCTTTTCACATGCTGACTTTTCACCCCCCCCTAGGTACGAAATTTAAAGAAATATTTCACTATCATTGTTTCACTTTTAGCATTATTAAATTCACTGCTCCCGAAAAAACGGCCATTTTTAAAACTTTTTTTTGCATTGATACATGTCCCCAGGGAAAGGACCCAGGTCCCCAAACACTTTTTATGACAATAACTTGCATTTTAGCCTTTAAAATTAGCACTTTAGATTTCTCCCATAGACTTTAACAGGGTGTTCCGTGGCTTTTCGAATTTGCCGCGAACACCCCTAATTGTTCGTTGTTCGCAGAAGAGGCGAACAGGCAATGTTCGAGTCGAACATGAGTTTGACTCGAACTTGAAGCTCATCCCTATCGAAGATGACTCCGAGAATTTTGACTTTGGTGCTAGGGGTGATGATTTTGCCCAGAATGGGCGGGGGTGTCCATGTTGTTGCAAGTAGATTCTTTCGATTGGCGTGAAACAGGAGAAGTTCTGTTTTCTGACCCTCGAGTTTAAGATAACTCTTTGTCATCCAGTTTTCTATAAAAGAGAGGCATTTCTCTAGACCCAGATGATGATCCTTTTTTTGTTTTTTGGTGATTACTCATTGGTTTTTAATGATGACGAGGCCGGCTTCCCAGCCCGTTCTTTAAAAAACAGCTTATGCTGTGCAGCATTTAGTGCATTGCAGGGTGTTTGTTGGGGGCAAACACTCTGCAAACTCATGCTCGGGCTGAACCATTCACCCATCCCTTGTCGGCAGCAATGAAATATGTTAACAAATTTGGCAAATTTTCAGGGCTTGGCATAAATTGGGATAAATCGATGTTACTGCCTCTAGACCCCTTTCCTTTGCCACCTACATTGTCTCATATTAAGGTAATGACTTCTATAAAGCACTTGGGTATACATATGTCAGCCTTTCCTCAGGCTTTCATTGCAGATAATATTGCTCCACTATTGTCTATATTTCAAATTCAAAATAAAACTTGGAGTAAAATTACCTCTACCTGTAGTAGGTCATATTAAACTCAATAAGATGATATGGATGCCCCAGCTCCTGTACTATCTATATAAAATGAATAGCATATTTAGGGAAGTAATTTGGCAGGTAAAGGCCTCTCATATAAAAATAGAGCTATTACAGTACCCTAGGAATGCTGGAGAATTTGCAGTACCCAACCCGATGATATTTTTTTTTTGCTCCCCCACTACAGCCCTTAGAATTATGGAATACTTAACTATCATCAAGTGCCTCTTATTGTTTATTTTCCTATGTGCTTGGAGGATAGCCACCACTGTATGTACTGGAGGGTGCAGAAGGGGTTGCTTCACTTGGAACTATGCCCACAGTGGACTTAATGTGCTAGGTATGAGATGCTGCTGAGAAAAGGACAGGAAATTCCTACCCTACTAGATATGCACCAATTTGGGGAAATTATAGGCTTTTTGAGCTTTCTACTCTGCAGGGTTTTCAGAGGTGGGAGAGAGTCGGGGGAACTACATTAGCACAATTATATGAAAATGGCTCTCCTAAAACCTATGAGGGTAGCAATCTCTCTACATCCACAATGGTACCACATTTAAATAAATTAATTTGTTCCTTATTTAAGAGGTTAATAACTTACCAACTCTCTACATCCAAGATGGTTACATAGTTAGTCAGGTTGAAAAAAGACACAAGTCCATCTAGTTCAACCATAAAAAAAAAGAAAGAAAAAAGAAAAATACAGTACAATCAAATATACCCAATTCTATACCCACAGTTGATCCAGAGGAAGGCAAAAAACAAACAAACAGCAAATCAAGATCCAAACGCTACAGCAGGGGAAAAAATCCTTCCTAATCCCCTTAGATGGTTCAATCAGTTTCTTCATTTGCGTCATGCATTACGTGCTCGATTTTCCTGAGATGAAGTGGTATTTTCTCCAACCCCTGCTCTGGATTAAATAGTACAAGCAAAGTCAACCAAGGGACTTATTTATGTTACATACTGTATATTACTGGATAGATTTTACTGAATTTTCCTATTTGTTCCAGGGAATCGGTAGGAACAGGATATTGGCCCCATCTCTGAGGAGGTATGGAAAGAAATCCTCCTACTTTTTTTTTTTCTTTGTTAAGTGTATTTGTGTTGTCCTGTGCAATATGTTTTGTATGATCTGTCTGTATTTTTCATCAAATAAAATCTGAATCAACAAAAAAAGAAAGAAAAAGAAAATACATGAAATACAAAGTGATTTAAATAAATAATCACAGTTAAACCACTGGGTTATAATTTTTGTCCATCCTCCAATATTGGCTGTGGTACCAAGTCACAACTCTCTACTGCTATAATATGGATGTTTACTCTCTGGCACCTCTATGTGGCCCTTTGTAATATAACATACAGTGTTCACATCCAATTTATGCTTTTTATTAATATTGCTCTCATAATTAATTTTTACCAACCTACTAGTTTATTTATTTATGTTTTTATCTATTTGAGATCCATAGCCTATCCTAAATTATCTTTCAAAGTGGAGAGTCTGTGAATATATATATATATATATATATATATATATATATATATATATATATATATATATATATATATATATATATATATATATATATATACACACACACACACACACAAATCACTGTATATTTATTTTCATTTTGTTAATTTGTATTTTATTCATTACATATTTAATTTTCACATTTTTAAAAGCCTCTATTTAAGTTTAGATATCTCCCTACATTTTATCTTGGGATACCAAATATGTATTTTTATGTTGCTTTAATTTAAAATGTCCCTGGGTGGAACTTTGGCCAGTGACATTATCACGCTCACTGGCTGCAATACAGAGGAATGCTGTACATGCTTGACACATCCTTTATATTGTGAGTGACACTATTTTGAATTAAAGGAGTTGTAAGAAATTTTTTTTTATTTTTTTTGCTGAAATGACTGTTTACAGGGTATAGAGACATAATAGTTAACTGATTCCTTTTAAAAACAATTAAACATAGATAAAAATCAATCTTATAATGTACAGTAGGTTCTAGTTTCGTTTTTGCATGCTGTTTCTTGCTTCTGTGATGTACAGAGCCACAGAGCCAATACTGGGCAGTGATGGTTTGGAAAACAAACCTGATTGGCGCTGAGAGGTTTTAGACACAAAGTAATCACACCTCATTGATTAGTGACCACAGAGAGAAAGCTCTTAGTACTGTGGTTATCAGGAAACAGACAACCAGGAAATGTGGAGATCAGAGAAGGATTACAGCAACCTGGGAGCAAAAACGAACAATGAGGACATGAAAACAGCACTTCATTAAGGTAAAGGAAGCTATTAAGATAAAAGAAAATTCTTTTACAAACCCTTTAAATTCATGCAGTTTAAAATTATTACACATGCTCTTATGCATTCTCCCCATGACATATACTTTTACAGGGCATACCAATTGTGTCCGGATGATCCATGGTAAAACCTAGTGCCATGTTGCATACACCTTAAGCACAGTTGATCTCTTGTATTTTAGAGCTGCTATCTATTTGCTAAGCAAGCTTTGGTGCAGCGGTTTGGTGTGACTCACTGAATTTTTTGACATTGCTTTTACCTTAAAGGGGCAGGCACATTATATGATTTTTCATGATAATCTGTTTTTTCCCTTATTGATGTTAATTTTGTATAGATTGTGATGATGTGGTTTTTAGTTCTCAATGTCTTAAATGTTAGGCTCCATGCACACTGAAGCTTATAAAAGCTATAAAAAAATGGCAGTAGCTTTGCAGGGAGCCTTGCAACGTTTTTTAGGGTTTTTGCAATAGCTTTAATCAGCGTTTTTCAGTGTAGCCTTTATCAGCTTTTTTTTTTTTTCTACTTTTTTTTTACTTTTTTCAATGGATAAAAAAACAAGATTTTTTTGGCATTTCACGTTTTTTTAGCGTTTTTTTCCCGCCAAAAAACGGCACTTTGAAGGCAAATTGTGGGCGTTCAGAAAAAAGCCAATAAATTTCAAAGCTCATTAACACTAAAAAACGCCCAGGTGTGCTGTGCATGGGCGCATAGGCTAACATAGGGTTCAGTTTATGGGCTTTAAAATAAAAAAGCCAAAACGCCAATAAACTGCAGTTTATCAGCTTCAGTGTGCATGGAGCCTTAAAGTGCACCTATATTTTACACATTGTTTAGGGTATTATGTAGTTGAAGAGTGTGCAGCGTTTCCATTGGGTTATGTACACTGAGAGCAAAATTTGTTGGTATACTCTCCCTCTTAAATTGTAGCCTTACCAAGCTGCTTACATACAGATAGTGTACAATATTTGTGGCTATTGTCTACATATCTATCACGCAATGCTCATGCAGTTCTATTTTTTTGCACTCTCAACTGCAAGAGCAAACAGCATGAGTGACACTAGATCTCACCACCTGCTAGGTGACTGGCAATAAGTGACACCCAGCTTACAGTCACCTTCTCCAGCACCACAGTGCTTGCATACAGGCCTGTCGCCCGGTGCCCCAAGCAGGGCCTTTGTCGCACTTCCTAAAAATGCTGCAGCCGCCTGAACACTCTATAGAGAGCCTTAGGCGGCTGCAGCACTGCTGCCTCTCTCGTCACTTTTTCTTCTTTACCTGTAGCATTGCTGAGCTCCTCTTCCTTCCTCCTGTCAGTCCGACCAGGTACCGCGTGGTACAGGAGATTCAGTTTCCTGTTCCAGGCCAGACTGACAGGAAGTGCACACTGAGTGCTCACTTCCTTTCAGTCTAGCTGGGAACAGGAAACTGAATCTCATGCCATGTGGTACGGTAGGGAGAGGGGGGGGTAAAAAATACATAGAGGGAAATTAAAAGAACAAAGGGAGGGGGGGATAAGGAAGGACACAGGGAGGGGGAGGGGGAGTAAGACGGACACAGGGAGGGAGGGGAGAGTAAAAAGAACATGGGGGAGTAAAAAATACATAGGGGGAGTAAAAAGAACAAAGGGGGGGGGTAAGAAGTACACAGGGAGGGTGGGAGGAGAGTAAGAAGGACACAGGGAGGGTGTGGGTGAACTTAAACTGTATCGCTATGCTGTGGTTCCTGTATGCTTTGTAAACGTATGGGGGGGTTGGGGGGCCTCCCTGTCCATTTTGCTTGGGGCCCCCAAATTCCTTCAAACGGCCCTGCTTGCATATTTTTAGTGCTGATGCTTAGAAACCAGTCCTGCAAAATATGACAGAAAGCTCCATTGTTAGGTACCTCATCCACTTATATCCATAATTAATTTTGCTACCACTGTAAATAAGACACTTTGCCACTGATCACTAATGAAGTAGGACATTTCAAAGCTGACCACCAATGTAATGGTGCACCAATACACTGACCTCCAACATAAGAAGGCTCTTTACTACTGACCCCCCAACAACTGAGGCTATTCTAAAACTGACCACATTGTAAGGGACCACCCTACCACTGACCAACATAAGGGGGCATGTTAGCTCTGATGTTTATAGTAAGGGGCACATCACAGCAGCTATAGGGGGTCAGGAAAGCATACTAAATAAGTTACTAAAACCAACTTCTAGTTACCAATGGGCCATGGGTTCAGCAAAAGGAAGGTTTGGGTTGTTATTTTTTTCCATCCATGCAAAGTATGACTTAGTTATCAGTTCCTGACATGTTTTAATGTGTCTCTCAGGGCTGAGAACATCACACAGACAGCTATCGGATAAGATACTTCTATGATGGGTTGCAGGAAAGAAAATTGCTCCATTATCTCAACAACACAGTCAATGTTTATAGGGGAATCCCTCCCACAGAGCCCTTGTGTTCTCCTGGTGGGGATGGATTCCCCTCCCCCACAGTGATTATTGCTAGTGGATATAACAGCTGCTAAATAATCTAAAATCTGGCAGGCTGGTTGTACCCAAGTTGATCAATTGATATGGGTATATTCAGCCTGCCCATACATGGTTCAGTTCAGCAAGAACTGGCTGCGATTTGAAATGTCTATGGTCAGCTTAACCACTTAAGGACCACCTACTGCAGTTGTATGTCGGCTGTTTGAAGAGGAATACCATTGTTATGACAGCAACTAGCTGCCATTACCCTGGTATCCTCTTCATCAGCGGATAGTTCTCTTTCAGATAAAAGTGGTCTGAGCGGTGGATTTTATCAGGGGCAGGAATGGGCCCCCCTCCTCCGTGCTCTGGTCATCTCCGCCGATTATCAGAGCTGTCGGTAGCGGCGGAGATGATTGTGTCCTTCCCCCTCACAGGCTGGATTCAGTGATGAAAAGATGTCCCCCTACTCAGCTCTACACCATTGGATGGAGAAAGCAACGTCAAACATCACTTCTGCCCAATGGTCTTAAAGGTGACATTTTATGGCATTTATTTATTTAAATTGTTATTGCATTTTAGTGTAAATGTTAGATCTGAGGTCTTTTTGACCCCAGATCTCACATTTAAGATGTCCTGTCATGCCTTTTTTCTATTATTGGATGTTTACACTTCCGGGAATAAAAGTGACCCAATTTTTTTTTTTAAAGGACAGTGTCAAAATAAAAAATAAAAAATAAAATAAATAATATATATATATTTTTTTAAAGTGCCCCATCCTGCCGTGCTTTCGCACAGAAGTGAACGCTTACATAAGTTGTGCCTGCATATGAAAATGGTTTTCAAACCACACATGTGAGGTATTGCCGCAATCGCCTTCTTTGTAACTCAGAACTGGTAACCTGTAGAAATGTTTAAATGTTGCCTATGGAGGTTAACTAAGGGACAAAGTTTGCCACCATTCCACGAGCGGTCGCAAATTTGAAGCGTGAAATCTTCGGTATCAATTTATGCGGCGTAACATTATCTTTCACAATATAAAAAAATTGGGCTAACTTTACTGTTGCCTTATTTTTTGATTGAAGAAGTGTATTTTTCCCCACCGCGAGACAAAGTATTGCAATGACTGCCATTTTATTCTCTAGGGTGTCCAAAATATATATATTTATAATGTTTGGGGGTTCTACGTAATTTTCTAGCAAAAAAACACCAAGTCTGAAAAATAGACCCAGTCCTTAAGTAGTTAAGATAGTGTTGCTCTGTGTCTCTCTGTTTTGTCTTATACATTCCAATAGGATCCACCAGTGAGGTGCTGCAGCCAAGACAAGTGGTTCTTTAAATAAAACTGGACTTTCATGGACTTATATGTTTTTAGGTTTTAGCTCAAATTTTGATGTATTACTAATGTTTGCACTACTCTTCCAAGTTGTTTTAATAAGCACATATAGCCTTAAAACACTATTGAGAACCTGGCTGGTGGGCATGATGAGATGCATTGCTGATCATGACAATTTAAAAAATACAGTATAGCAGGATATCCCTAAAACATTCTATATAATTGTCTAAAATATACACTATATAATATTTAATATAGCAATTTATTGTACTTACTCTGCAACCCTCTGTATGTGGTTACCTTATGGTAAAAAAAAAATATAGTCCTGGCAAGCACTACTGTTGGATATTGCATCATCATTAAAGTTTTTTTCATGTCTAGGAAACGTGCCAGTGTGCGTGGCTCTATGTTGTGTGTTTAATGATGTCACTCACTTTAACAAGTATAAAAGAGGAGCTGAGACATACAGACAATCACCAACTGAGTTGAAATTAACAATCAGTACAATGAAGATCATCCTGCTTTTTGCCCTGTTCGGTCTGAGCTTCTGTAGCGGTGGTGGTAAGCACTATTAATCTTTAAATAAGATTTGCATTATATTGCTAGAAAAATGTGGACGCATTTTTAAGGGCCTTTAAACAGTATTAAACTATGTCTATGTTGCATTATAGATTCTGACTGTCAAATTGAAAATTCTAATGCAGACAGCCCTACTTGTCTGGCACAAGCAGTAACGGTACAGTAGTAATTAACATAAAAACAAACAATTGTTTTTTGTTCTTATTTATTTGTTTAATTTGTCATCAAGACAAGGTACCTTAGAGTTTGCTGTTTTAATTTACTTCAATAGGAATATGTGTAATGCATTCTATGTTATTAGGCAAGAAACCAAGCTAGTGTATCAGCATAGGTGAAAAATATGTAAACAAAAGCAGCAGCTTGAAGTGAGATACCCACAATAATAGATAGAAAATGAGAGAAGCTGCTCTAAATTGTCCCAAATTGTGCAGGAAAAATTCTTCGAATGGCATGTTATTGATCAACATATAGGATGGAATGAATCCTCTTCCCAGTGGCACCACAGTGAATCCAACCAAAAAGTATCCCGCCACCCTAAGAAAAACCTGCTTACCGGAGTGCAAGCAAAAAAGACATGTGGCTCTAGCCCAGCAATATTTGGGACTATTTAGCAAAGCTTCTCTCATTTTAAATGCATTCTACGGGTGACTTCCAGTACAACAGCTCAAAAAATGAAATCACATTGTTATGTTACCCCTAATTTTATGATTGAACTATAGTATGGATTATAAGGCCCAGATATTCTATGGTTTAGAACTCTTCTTGGTTACATATACATTTTGTTACAAAAATATTACATCTTGTATTACCCTTTTGTCATCTAAAGATATATTGCATCTTTAGTTTTATCTTTTAAAGCATTATTCTCCTGAATTTGTTTTATAAAAAAAGTTACTCACAGTTACAAGAAATAGAGAGGATGTTTACTTAATTTTGTTTGTTCACTTTGTGAATAAGAAAAAAACGTGTTCACATTTAATACACAGGATCATTACTTAGGCAGCCTACACACTGATCTTTTTTATTTTGTTGTTCAATCAATTGGTTCAACAAGAAAAGATCAGATTCCCCAATCCACACACACAATGTGGATGGGGGTATCACTCCAACAGTGCTTTTGTGTCCTGTCAGTGGAGAGCAAGTGGCACTGATCATTATTTTACTAAGCTAAGGGAACATTCACTTTGCTAAGTAAACAGTCTATTAATTTACTAAATAATCTCTACTTATTTTCAAAGCTCAACTTTCCAAACAAACTATCATCGCCCTGTATTATTACAATGCATTTCTTTGTTAATAGTGAAACATATATTTATCACTAACTTATGTTGTTTATTTTCAGGATCTTGGATTTTTTTTACCCGCTGCTGCCAACTTCGTCTGTGCATACAATAAATTTAAGGTAAATTTTATTGTGTCTGTAACACAGTGTTACAAAATAAACCTATTTTGAAAGCACTGCTTATAAAGAGCCACTATACAAAAATAATGTGTGTGGAGCATCTCATTTATCCAGGTCATGTTATACCTAGTCATAGTTAATAGTCACATTCACATCTAGTTATCTACTACTAGGTATGAAAAAAAGATATATATTTTTTTCTCATGAAGAGAGAGCTGAGAATAACAAGTGAAGCTGAAATGTAAGTTACTGTATGTAATAGAGATTGTATCTTTCATAATGTGGATATGACTAATTCTAAAAAGCAAGAAAGTAGATGAAAGGAATAAATAAAGATATGTCTAAATAGACATAACAATTGTTAAGATCTCTCATAATTTTTTTTTTTATGTACCTACTATGCTTTGTTTTATCTCTTATTTTTTGCTGTCTGTTTACCGAAAGGGAGATTTCTATTTCATTTCCATCCTGTAGATGCAAACTGAAATGGGAGGAAATCTCTATGAAATAGACAGCTGTTAAACAGCTGTTAAAGAAACAGGTGTCCCCACATTGCAATATTCCCCTCAACTCTTGTCCTGGTGACAGTTGTAACATTTTACATTTTTCATCACCTTATGTTACATAGTTACATAGTAGGTGAGGTTGAAAAAATACATAATTCCAACCTATGTGTGTGATTATATGTCAGTATTATATTGTATATCCCTGTATGTTGTGGTCTGTCAGGTGCCTATCTAATAGTTTTATCGTTGCTCCCCACTGAAACCACCACCTGTGGAAAGGAATTCCACATCCTTGCCGCTCTTACAGCAAAGAACCCTCTAAGGTTTTTATGATATATACGTTAGTTCTCATATTTCCTCCATAGGATAAAAAAGATACTTCTTCGTTTTTTTGGGGAATATGACTACCAAATGTTAAGAAGCAGTGTGGTTAAACACAATGGGTCATATGCATAAAGAGCAGTTCTTGGGCAAAGTGTGAGAAGGGGTTCCCATACCCAGGAGAGAAGGGGTTCCCATCCCTTACATATGAATCCCGTAGTTATTTACATATGAATCCTGCCGTTATTTACATATGAATCCAGTAGTTATTTACATATGAATCCTGCCGTTATTTACATATGAATTCTCCAGTTATTTAAATGTAAACACACGTACAATTGTCACAACAATGTTCTGATTTAAATAAAACACAATTATTCATGCATGGTCCCTCTCCGATAGGACTTTTATTATAAGGTGACCAGATTTTTAAAATGAAATCCGGGGACATATTTTTTGTTTACTAGTAATGGCAATAATCAGCGACTCTCTGCCCATTTCCGCCCGCCTCACAGCCTCTCAAGTCTTACTCTTCGTGCCTCGGCTACTACTGGGTGGGGAGCGGAGGAAGATCACTCCGCCAGGGAAGGCAAGGAGATAAGCAGGTGGCTGGCCAAGATTTGTGCCAAGGCAGAAGAACATGTGAGCGAAGCTAAATGGGCATGCGCCCGAAACTGAAGAAATATTCCCTCCACTCCGACCAGCACATGATCATCAGAAAGGGGCACAGATAATGGGAAAAATACAACCCCCCTATGCTAGTAGGCACGGCAGAGCGGGGGTGTGTAATTCTAATTTTTTTATTTTAATTCTGCACTGACTGTCTTTGAAATTGCCCCTGCCCCCTATTAAATCCAATCTGGGGACAAAACCAGGGACAGACTTGGTCCAGGGACAGTGTCCTCAATCAGGGGACTGTCCCCTGAAACTGGGGATGTCTGGTCACCCTATTTTATTATGGTTATTTTTACTGTTCACATACAGGGTGGGAATATACTGAGGCCCAATGTGAAAGTATACCCACATTAGACCTCAGAGAATATAAAGGACATGATCTAAGCACTAGGATATGTTTTAAGAAGTAAAGGCCTCTGACTTTTATAAGCCATAAGAGGCATGGTAATATTTTTGCACCCTCAAAAACTGCCATGTATATATGCATATGCTGTATATTTATAGTTGTATGTACACACAGGTATATATAGTATATATCCTGAATGATGAGGGTTATTTTACTGGGGCTGCCAAGCAGTGACATTCATCTGATCCCTCATCACATTGTGACTGTTTCTCTTTCCCTGCTATTATCATCTCTGAGGTGGAGAATCAGGGAGGGAGATCATTTCCTCTCATTTTGCTGCAGTGGGAGACAGAACAACGTCTCCACTCCTCACAGACACATAAACCGCTGTACAGTGGAGATAAGTGATAATCACTATTGTGGCATAGAGTATATCAGTTTCATAAATGGATAATTTAACCGCTTATGGACCGCCGCATGTACATTTACGTCGGCAGAATGGCACGTACAGGCACATTGGCGTACCTGTACATCCCTGCCTAGACGTGGGTTGGGGGTCCAATCGGACCCCCCCCCCGGTACTTGCAGCGGTTCCGTAGGCTGTAGGAGCGATCCAGGATGAGGGGGCGGCTGTTCGTTTTTGTCCGCCCCCTCCGGATCGCTCCCAGCCAATGCGCGTCATCCCCTCTCCTCTCGGCGGTATTTTCAACCGCCGCTGAGGAGAGAAGACATCACAAGTGATTCTGCACAACACTACACTGACACCAGGACATGTAGGCACATTAACCCCCCCCCCCCCGGTCACCCCCCGGTCACCCCCCGACCCCCCTGTCACACTGTCACTGAATGCAGTGATCATATATTTACTGATCACTGCATTTAGTGTCAGTGTGACAGTTAGTGTGACAAACAGTTAGTGTTAGGTCCAGGGTAGCCCCCATAACCCCCCATATAAAGTTTTAACCCCTTGATCACCACCCTAGTTAACCCTTTCACCCCTATTGCCAGTGTCACTAAGCGATCATTTTTCTGATCGCTATATTAGTGCCACTAGGTAGCTAATTTTTTTAATGCAATTTTTTTTTACTAAAGACATTTGGCTGAATACATTGTGGCCTAAATGTTTGACTAAAATTTAGTTTATTTGATTTTTCTTATAACAAAAAGTAAAAAATATGTTTTTTTTTTTCAAAAATGTCGCTCTATTTTTGTATATAGCGCAAAAAATAAAAATCACAGAGGTGATCAAATACCATCAAAAGAAAGCTCTATTTGTGGGAAGAAAAGGACTCAAATTTTGTTTGGGAGCCATGTCGCACGACCGCGCAATTGTCTGTTAAATCGATGCAGTGCCGAATTGTAAAAACGCCTCTGGGCATTTAGCAGCATATTGGTCCGGTCCTTAAGTGGTTAATCACTGCCAATAGATTGGATTAGGTGTTTCTGAAAGCATTTTGTTGTCTGTCTGAAAGCAACACTGTCACATTTGCCGTGACAGTTTAGGTAAATTTCCTTACAATAATATAGAACATCCTGGCAGACAGGAGCACAGAAACCAGCTGGCACCTGTCTAAAGGCTTACATTAAAGTGTTATTGGTTTGTTGAGATTGCTTTAAGAGATCCATTTTTTTATTAGGACAGTTACAATACCTGTATAAGATATATTTTATATAAACCATTTGCTGTGTATTATATGATTATTGACAACAGATGCTTTCACTTTAATTTTTAGTAAGTTTGACTCTGTGTTTTTTTTTTTTTTTAGGAGGATAAAAACATAGAGAATTACAACACTGCAGCAAACATATTCATCAAGGCAGTGGTACGGAGTACTATTTTTAAGACTTTGTGTATAGATTAGCTGTTCAAGAATAGATTTTTTTATTAGGAAAATATTTATCAAAGTCTTGAAAAAATTGACCTCTACCGCACTGGAAGATTACAGTGGTGGGGTTGGAGGAAGCAGGATGGAGGAGGTTTTCAACAGAAAAGGAATCAGCACAAGGGAAACATCCTACTGACTGTAAGTTATGCCCCTTGTGCTGAATTTTCTTTTTGAGATTGGCTGCCCTTAGGCTTTAAACTGAATGTAAAATATATATTTTTAATAACAAACATATATACATGCCTGTTCTGTGCAATGGTTTTGCACAAAGCAGCCCAAATCCTCCTCTTCTGGGGTCCCAATCAGTGCTCCTGGTTCCAGCCCCCATAGCAAGCGGCTTGTTATGGGGCACTCACGCAGGCCTGATCCTGAGCTATTAAAACACACAGCTCACCTCAGCCCCATCTCTGCTCTTTGCTCAATGAGAGAGAGAGAAAGAGATATTGGGCCAGATTCACAGAGCCCTTACTCCTGTCTAACTCGCGTTAGACTGGAGTACTTTCAAATTACGCGGTGCGTTTCACTAGTTTGAATCCTCAAACCATGAAACAACGGCTTCGGGCTTCAATCCGACTGGCTTATGTGTTCGTACGCCTTCGGATCTATGCTGCAATAAAATTGCGGCCGCTGGGTGGAGTTCCCATCGTTTTCACCGTCGGGGTATGCAAATGAGCTTTTGCCGACGATCCACGAAATTACGATCTTCAATCGCAATCTCTTACGGCATCTTTAGTCATCTTTTCGCTGCGTAATGTTATACCAGCTTTTATCTTGTCTAATATTAGACAGCCCATGTTAAGTATGGCCGTCGTTCCCGCATCGAATTTCAACGTTTTCCGACGTCTTTTTTTATTTTTTATGTAAGTCGTCCGGGAATAGGAATGTCCGTAAACGACGCTACTCAAACGAAAAATGACGTAACGACGTGATTTCGCGCAATGCACGGTGGGAAATATCTGTTCGGAGCATGTGCAGTTCGATCGCGGCGGGGACGCCCCTAATTTAAATGCTTCACGCCCCCTAATCGCGTATTTCGATTACGCAGCGAGAAATACACTACGCCGCCGTATCGTACGGGCAAAAATCTACCAGAATTTGTCGTAGAGCCAGGTAAAATACGGTAGCATAGCGTATCTCGGATACTCTGCGCAAATGTACGTGTACCTGAACCTGGCCCATTGCTCTCAGGTACAGCACTGGATAGAGATCAGGCTCAATTGAGTATAATGGGAGATGGGGGAAGGAGCAGAACACACAAGTTTACCTTACGGCAAATAATGCATTACATTAAAAAAACTCTACCTTTAGAACCATTTTAACCTCCCTGGCGGTATGATTCTTTCAGATTTTAGGTGCTTAAAGCGGTACCATTATTTGCAAGGGAATTTGGCGTTTTATACTGTAGGCTTGTAATTCTTAGGAATAACTCACTGAAATCTATCCAAACAAGAGTCTAATAGGCATCCCGGGTATGATTTTTTTTTTTTTTTTTATTAAAAATTATAATATAATAAATAATTATAAAAAATTATAACAAATAATAATATAATTATAGTAAAAATTATTCAATAATGTAATCAAATCAAAATCACTGAAATTTGCTCAGTTGCAGAATTTTTGCTGTCATTATTTTTTTTTTTTTATGACAAATTTCCCCATAAATCGCTATCGCTAAATTCTGCAAGTGATTCTGATTTATTATCGCTGTTTTTTAGCTGCTCTAAAACAATTTTTGCCATAAAGGGACACTTTTGGTTGCTATGGGCAATCTACAGTTTGCAGGGAGAAAGAACAGTTTTTATTATATAAAAGGACATGTAGAAAGAACAGTTTTTATTATATATGAAGACAAAAGGACATGTAGTGTACAGTCACAGCAGGCAGACCACTAGGGACATGGGGGGTGTGTATTTTTTACATCTATAAGATTACAGTGTACTGTATGTATAGTGTTTGTTTACATTTTTGAATTTGGCGCCGTTCCCCCCCCCTACGTCGCGACGCTCGCAGGGAAGGGAATCGGCGGTACACACAGCATCAGGCGGACATCCGGCCGCCGTGTACTGCGGAGATTCATCGCTGGATCGCAGAGAAAAGGTAAGTAAACTTTTTTTCTGCATCCAGCGAGGCAAGTCCGTGTGTGGCACGGGGTTACCGATCTTAGCTTAAAAATCTCACCCCGTGCCACACACGGGAAGACCGCCAGGGAGGTTAAATGATGCAGCTTATAGACATGGAAAAAGATACTACCCAAATCACAAAAATGAATAGAATTCCCTTATCTACCATTTTCATTTAAAGAGGAGTTCCAGTCTGTAAATGGAAAAAAAGTCAGCAACATACCTGTCCAGGGATCCTGTAATGTCGGCACCCCTGCCTGATTCGTCCATCGACTTTGGGTGCAGGCTCTGTAGTATGGGAAACAGGAAGTGAAGCCTTGCGGTTTCACAGCCTGTTTCCTACTAAGCATGTGCAAGTCACACGACGGGGGGCGGGGAGAAGGCTGTAAACAAGCAGAGCTTCCTCTTTTGGGAGGTATTTTATTATTACTTTTATTATCTCTAATAATGTACTTTATACTCTTTTTGCAGAAGTGTACAGCCTGCCAAGTTGATAACATTCTTGGTAATGGTAAAAGTATTGTAAGTCTCTCTCTATCTACCTATATTTTTTATATCTCATTTTAATATAATGTATGCCACGTGTTTCCAACTCATGAGCCACATTCAAACCTGACAAATGACAGAAAACCTAATTATTTCAGTAATCCTAATTCAATAAAGCGTCATCCAATCACTGTGCAAAGTGCAGGAATCTATGCTAACCAATCACATTTTGCCTTTCATAGAATTACAGCATACAGAGCAAAGAAACATGATTACTGATTGTCAATTAGTCACTGTGATTTGCTGTTTGTATTTGTAAGTAAAAATAATGGCAACTTTTTTTTTATAAAAGATTGGCATCACTTTTGATAAATGACAGAAATTAAATAATTTCTGCTTTGCTCCATGAAAGAGAAATACAAACACAGTGGTAAATGTATGTATGTATGCATTTAAATCAATTATATATATATATATATATATATATATCTATCTATCTATCTATATATATATATATATATATATATATATATATAGATAGATAGATAGATAGATAGATAGATAGATAGATAGATAGATAGATAGATAGATAGATATAATATATTTTTTTTATTATTATTATTAACAACATTCCATACAACATTGTACATTCTAATGTTCCATCCTTTACATACTAGACACAAATGAACATTGCAGGAAAAAAAAAAAAGAATTGTCCTATGAAAGACCTATTAATTATTCTACCCCCCCCCCCCCCCAAAAAAAAAAATATATATATATAATTCACCTCCCCTCCTCCACATCACCCCTAGCTACGGTGGGGTATGTCTGCTCTGCCCCTTCACACTCTAATCCCTCTACTTGACTTGTGTGTTCTCCTACTGTGTCCTTCTATACCGTGTGAGAAAAGAAACAGCAAAAAGCCCGCCCTCCTACTTCCAAAGAGGCCACTAATGGCCATTGAAAAAAGAAAGGAAACAGGAAAAAAAATATTGTAACTACACCCTGTATAGCGAGGTTTTCTTCCTGGTGTTGAGAAAGCCTCTTGAGGGGGGAGGGGGCGAGAAAGCAAGTCAGGACACTCTTTACTTTGCAGATAGAGAAATGAGCTGTGTGTTAGTGGCCATTCTGACACTCCTGCTCGCCCCCTCCCCCCTCAAGGGGCTTTCTTAACACCAGGAAGAAAGCCTTGCTATATGGTGTGTAGTTACAGACAGAAGAACAGGAAGTGAGGATTTCTAAGAAGAAATAAGGACATTTAAAAGCAAAATCGAAGTATGAGGTAAGTGAAGAAGCACTGCACTAAGGTAAAGGAAGCTATTTAGGGGGGGGGGGGGGGGGGAATTCCTTTACAACCTCTTTAATCGTGTTAGAACAATGTGCACAGGACAAACATGGGAAATATCCATTTTGTTTAAGACATAAAAAAGTCAAAGGCTGTAGATTAGGAAGAACCAGATTCACTACAACTACTGTATACTGTCCAATATGGACTCGTCTTTTCTATGTGGTTTTTCATTCTCTATGAGAGCGGCTCTTTGATACAAAATGGTGGAAGGATGTGTGCACAGGTGTTACATGTTTCCAGTTGCAAATAACATTTACTCACACCCTATTTGTGCCTATGGAACTGTTCAAGATGGTGTGACTCCAACTTCCACCAAATTAAAAAAAGGTTCCTGCACTATTTATGGTGATTTCATGTGCAACTTGCATTGATATCACACAGATATCAGAGAGCCCCACGTGAAATCGCACTGATTTGCGACTTTGAAATCACGTTTTTATGCCGAATTCAGTGTGTTTTTGTTTTTTACATACTTTACATGAGGAAGGACCGTGGGCATTTCAAAAATGTTATACACATTGCATGGATTTATCATTTATGAAGTTTGTGGATTTTGCAATATTTTTCAATAAATCACCCGAGGTGCTGCAGGACAAGTGTTATAGTGTATCTTCTATATATGGGAGCAGAGGGTATAACTCATAGACTGTGTGAATGCATCAGGATTGGATTGGAGGTAAGTGTTTCCAGGAATAAATATATATACAGTATTTCACAAAAGTAAGTACACCCCTCACATTTTGGAAAATATTGTATTATATCTTTTCATGTGACAACACTGTACACTTGGCTACAATGTAAAGTAGTGAGTGTACGGATTGAAAAACAGTGTAAATTTGCTGTCCCCTCAAAATAACTGAACACACAGCCAATAATGTATAAATCGCTGGCAATGGGGTACACCCCTAAGTGAAAACACCCCAAAGTGTCAATATTTTGTGTGGCCGTCATTATTTTCCATCACTGCTTTAACCCTTTTGGGCTTGATGTTCACCAGAGCTTCACAGGTTGCCACAGAGCTGGTGAATGTTAGAGACCTTGTGCTTCTCCACCTTCCAATTGAGGATGCCCCACAGATGCTCAATAGGGGTTATGTCTTAAGACATGCTTGGCCAGTCCATCACCTTTACCCTCAGCTTTTTTTTTTTGCAAGGCAGCGGTTATCTTGGAAGTGTTTTTGAAGTCATTATCATGTTGGAATACTGCCCTGCGGCCCAGTCTCCAAAGGGAGGTGATCATGCTCTGCTTCAGTATGTCAAGTTCATGTTGGCATTTATGGTTTCCTCAATGAACTGTAGCTCCCAGTGCAGTCCCAGACCATGACACTCCCACCACCATGCTTGACTGTTGTCTTTGTACTCCTCCTCACCTGGTTGCCGCCACACACACTTGATACCATCTGAACAAAATATGTTTATCGTGTTCTCATCAGACCACAGGACATGGTTCCAGTAATCCATATCCTTAGTATTCTTGTCTTCAGCAAACTGTTTGCAGGCTTTCTTGTGCATTATCTTTAGAAGAGGCTTCCCTCTGGGATTACAGCCATGAAGACCAATTTGATGCAGTGTGCAGAGTATGGTCTGAGCACTAACAAGCTCAGAACTGAATCTCCCACCCTTCAACCTCTGCAGCAATGCTGCCAGTACTCATAGGTCTATTTCCCAGACAACCTCTGGATATGACACTAAGCATGTGCACTTAACTTCTTTGGTCGACCATGGTGAGGCCTATTCTGAGTGGAACCTGTCCTGTTAAATCACTGTATGGTCTTGACCACCATGCTGCAGATCACTTTCAGGGTCTTGGCATAATATATGGCATATAATGTTTTTATAGGCTAGGCTATCTTTATGTAGATCAACATTTTTTTTTTCACATCCTCAGAGAGTTCTTTGCCAAGAGGTGTCATGTTGAACTTCCAGTGACCAGTATGAGAGAGAGAGAGTGATAACACCAAATTTGAGTGAGATCTGAGACCTTGTAACACTAACAAGTCACATGACACCGGGGAGGAAAAATGGCTAATTTGGCCTTATTTGGACATTTTCACTTAGGGGTGTACTCACTTTTGTTGCCAGCGGTTTACACATTAATAGCTGTGTGTTGAGTTATTTTGAGGGGACAACAAATTTACACTATTATACAAGCTGTACACTCACTACTTTACATTGTAACAAAGCGTCATTTCTTCAGTGTTGTCACATTAAAAGATATGATAAAATAATATCAAAAATGTTTGGGGTCTATTTACTTTTGTGAGATACTGTATATAACACAAATTATTCCATTCTCACAGAAATATATATCAAAGTTCACAAACTTTCATAGTAAATGTCCAAATGACAACAATAAAAAGTGTGTGTGCCTGTGATCATTAAAAATCAAAGCTCCTAATGCCGTAAATATATCCCCATGTTTTTTGGGACCTGTTACTGTGAATATTGTAGATATTGTGAACACTTTCTAATCCCATACAGTAATGTACACAAATATTTAAAAAGAAAATGCAAACATTAGGAACATAAATGAGCACTGACCACACACACAACTACAATGCAAAGAATATATTTTATTTTAAAGTAAGTACATTTTTCAGAAATTTGAACTTGTTTGTTCTATATAAGTCATCTGTACAGTAATCTTTAAAGCTACACGTTAGAGGTATTGAGTGAAATATTTGACATGCATGCATACACAATCCTGTTGCATTTTGTTTATAGGAAGACATTTTGGTGCCAGCTGGAGAAACCGCAGCCAAGGCCCTTGAAGCTGTTATAGAGGTTCTGGTAAGTTTGCTTGTTCACTTACTTCATTTCTTTTTGTTCATATCAGCTGGTCATAGAGATACTGAGGCTGATTTGAGAATGGTCACCATTTTTTTTTCCTTTTAAAACCCGTGGTCTGTGAACTCCACCCGATGCCAAAAAAAGGGCACACATATATGTGAGACACAAAACGTGCAATGGGTGTACATATGGACCTCCAAAGAAGAAGGACCTTTACTCAAATCCTCCGGGATGTTAGGCTCCAGGTGGCCACTAAAGTACTTACACATGGTCCATCTGACTGAAGCCAGATGGACTCCATTCTCTGGGAGGTCTGCTGAAACAGACCCACCCAAGAACTAGAAGGCCATGTCCACACCATCCAAGGACATTCAGGGCAGGTCCGAGGACCTACACCCTACCAGTCAAGTGCAAAATGTGTACAACAATAACAAAAGAAAAAAAAAAATTAACAAACAAGCAACAAATAAAGTGGGGGAAGGAAGTGGAAAGAGGAAGTAATTGTGCCATCATGCTTTACAATGGCCAGCTCTTCGGCCAGGAATAAAAAAAATAAAATTCCTCTGGTCCTAGCTTCAAAGCTTGGCCCTAGATGCAGGTGCGAAAAAAAGGTATGCAAAGTGCAGTGACTCTGCATCACATTGAGACTACGGCATCCCTGGACTGCCACTTCAGGGGTACGTAGATACACCACAGGCTTCCTTTGATCCCAGCCCTCAGCTAGATCAATGCAGCCCGTCCCCACCAGGAAGGCATCAGAACTTTAAGAGCTTAGGGAGAGCCCCAGGAGGAAAAAGGCCCCACCAGCGCCGCTTCCATCTAATTACATTTGGGAAGTACTAACCAAATGCCCCAAAAACCACCACTTCCCAGAAGTATGTGCCTACCTTGCTACAAGACTATGCAAACACTAATCTTGTAGAGAGATAGGCACACGCTTCTGGTAAGTATGTTTTCCCATATTAGTGGTGGTAGTCACCTTAGATCAAAGATTTTTTCTTCATTTGAAAGAATAATATTGGTGATGGGAATTGTTTTAGTCGTTACACCATTGGATTGCTTTATTTGAACTTATTTCGTTTAAAATACATTTTGGTTAAAATATTGTGATATATAGTTTGAAGGATGTCGGGGTTTATTTACTAAAGGCAAATCCACTGTGCACCAGAAAGTGCAGTCACTGTAGATTTGGGGCCAGATCTGAAATGAGGGGAAGCTCTGCACATTTTTGTCATCCAATCATGTGTAAGCAAAAAATGCTGCATGTCCCTCTCAGATCTGCAGTCATTGCACTTCTAAGTGCACTTGTAGTGCATAGTGGATTTGCCTTTGATAAAAAAATAAAAATAAAAATCTTTTATTGGATCGGAATACATTTTGAATGTTTCATTGTGCATGAATTTTCACACTGAAGACTTGTATTTACTGTACTATTGAATCAGTGCTGCAATTATTATGTTATTATAAATTGGAATAGACATAATTGAAAAAAAAAACTGACACATCAATTCTTCAGTTGACTAAAATAGTACAATTTAGGACAAACATATCCATCACACATTTACAAAATGACGCCAGCTCAGCATATTTAGGTAGTAAAGGTGGCATTCACTGAACATTCACTGGTGGTGAATAGTTTACTGCATATTTATACAAATTCACTAGGGATATTCACCTGAATTATTGTTTAATGTCACAGTCACCCTTTTATATATATATATATACATATACATATATACATATACACACACATATATATATATATATATATATATATATATATATATATATATATATATATGTCTTTAAGTGTAGGTGCTATAACTCCCAAAATGACAAAAATACTGCAAAATATCACTCACCAAAGACAGCTTGCTGATCAGACCTGCGGGGAAGCAACACATGCAGTAATTACTCTATCAGTAGTTCAGGATCTCTAGTGTGCATTGGTCTTATAAAGAAGGTAGACAGGTGATTTTTAAAGAATTAATTAGATAATTTCTAATAAGATTATTTTCTGCTATGTTAAACGCTAATTGTTTATTTGCTAGAAATAGACACTTAGCTTAGTGAATAAGGTGTAGCTGTTTTGAATGCAATCATCTGATCACAAGCAGGCAAAATCCTGTTTATCTATTTCCTTTGTTCATGATTTGGCTTTCAAAGTGAACAATGTTTCATTTTGTTTACTGAGGCAGACCATACATGGCTTGCTGTACCTCGTTCAATCCCACAGGCTGAAATAGAGACATCAGTCTATTGCCCCATCCAAGCTAAACACAGTGGTGGAGGGCATCTTAATTTCTGGCCATTATATTTACCATCACACCACCTGTAACTGCCTGAATACCTGAACATCCAATATGATGCAGACACTGTTGGGCTTATCATTTTCTACTCAGCTCAGTCAATTTTAGATTGACTTTCGTTAAGCTGGATGGTGCTTGCAGGACCACTTATGGCTTTACATTGATAAATCAAAACCTTTGGTTCCCTTTAGACATGTGCACAGAAAAAAAAATTCTCCGTTTCGTATGGTCCCGTCTGTTCGTTTCCGTTCGTTTTTCGTATATTTTCCCGTTCGTTTGTCGTACGACGCGATTTTTTCGTATTCCGATCGTTTCGTATTTCCGTTACCGTTTTATTTTCGTACATGTGGGATGATTCGTTATTCTGTTTAATTCATGTTCGTTTCTTGTTAGACAATAATTATCGTGAATTTTCGTCAATTTGCATTCTGTGTATCTTGAATGCTTTTCTTTTGTTAGTGTCAGTTGTATGTTCATTGTTCAATGGCATCTATAACAAAAGAATTTCATTATGTATATTGAATGAATTCCTTTTTCTGTTATAGGTGTCATATCAACATGAAAATAACAAAAGAAACGTGTTCAATGCAAATCTTTTGTTTATGGTTTTTTTAATGGCAGAGAGTTATGGCCATACATGATACAATTTTTGTATTTTCTAGATTTCAACTATGTAGTGCAAGGGCCTGCCTGATTGCATACAATTGAAAGTGTTGTTTAGTTTGACCTCATATATTTGGCTAAAAGAAAATTGTACAAGAAAATTGAACATGTATGGCCAGCCTCAGTGACTGAAAGCACTGAGTAGTGAGTACACTTGTACAGTAAATGTGTGGAAAAGTGAGCGCTTTGACACTGAGGCAACACCACATGTGAATTAATGGTATTGTCCATAAATGTTTTGATATCGGTGATGAGGATACACTCCAGTGCTGCTTATGACCTACCGGACCGATTGGACCTAGACAGGCATATACCCACTAGCCAATCAAGCTGTTAAAGTTGAATACTGAAGCGGGTACACCATACACGTCATGCGATTCGGTATTGCCTGATGATTCACTTCCAGCAGCAACTCTAGAACAGTGCAAATCAGTGATAAGTGGAGGGCAAGGCGTACATAGCGTAATTCAGTAATAAAAATCGATATTTATTATGGAAAAAACTCACATTTTGCAATGGTCAATATATAGCAGGAACAACAGTTACGACATGTTTCACACCATCTTGTACTGCCTAATAAACTTTTCTGTGATTTTCATCCAGTTGAGATATGGTTTTCCTGAACATTTTCTGAGAACGATCAATATTAAAATATGCAAGTGTAGACAATAGTATTGTATTGTATCATGTATGTTGGCCATTAAAACATAAACAAAAGATTTGCTTGAACATCATTTTCATGTTGATATGACACCTATAACAAAAAATTTGCAGTATTTTGAATCAGGAATTCATTCAATATCATAATGAAATTTTAGATGATTGAACAATTTCGGTTACACAATGCTTGATACAGACATTTTCGTTATGGTGTCTTGTCAGGACCACGTTATGCGGCTCATGGCTTCGTACATTGATGTACACATTATCAACATTTTCGTACTAAAATAACATTTGGAATGCACATATCTAGTTCCCTTGTCTTCTAATATAAAGAGAACCTGACCTAAGAAAGTAAGGGGATAAAGCTGAGACTGTTGAGTAAGAGTAATGTAAGTGACATACACTTAAAAAGAGGGACAACTTAAAAATTGAATGAGATTATTATTGTCCATTCATAGGTGCGCTGGGACCGTAGTCTGTGAATGGGCCATGTGTTTATGTGGCTTGAACCACCAATTGGTGTGTGCAGGCAGCCCATTGAAGTATATGTGGATAGGGTACTGGCCTTACTATAATAATTTGTCTAAAGAAATATGCTAATGATCTTTTTGGGCTTTTACTTTTTCAGAAACTACTGCAACTAGACGAATTGACGGCAAAGCTTGTTTGCTTAGTGGTAAGACCAAAACTTCACAACTGTTTCTTATTTAAAATATCATAATATTTTCCAAAACACTCCTCAGTAAATACATTTTTATGAGGCAATTCACAAGGACAACTCTTTTTTATACAATTTGGTATATTATAGCATTGAAATATGTGCGACTATAACAAAAATGAGCATTTTATCTATGAGACCACCACAAGCGTTTGAGGAAGAAGTCTACCACCCTGCTCATGTAAAACATACTATATATAATTTTTTAACCCCTTATGGACCGCCGCATGTACATTTACGTCGGCAGAATGGCACCGACAGGCACATCAACGTATATATACGTTGGTGCCTTGAGGGGTACATGCGGTGGTCCGGTTACCTGGCCGAGCGATTCGTGCAGAGGGGGCGGCGGTCCGTTTTCGTCCGCCCCCTCCAGATCGCTCTCAGCCAATCCGTGCGCTCCCCTGCAGTGTCACTTCCTCCTCCTGTGTAAACACAGGAAGAGGGAAGTGATGTGATCTCTCCCTCAGCGGTTTTTTTCAACCACCGCTGAGTAGAGATCACATCGCACAGTAAGTCTGCACAACACTACACTGACACACTTTACACATAGGCACATTTAACCCCCGCGATCGCCCACCCCCACCCCCTCCCCCCTGTCACAGTGTCACTGAATGCAGTGATTATATGTATGATCATTGCAGTTAGTGTCAGTGTGACAGGCCGTTAGTGTCAGGTCCAGGGTAGCCCTCGTACCCCCCCTAATAAAGTTTTAACCCCTTGATCACCGCCCTAGTTAACCCTTTCACTCCCTATTGCCAGCGTCACTAAGCGATCATTTTTCTGATCGCTGTATTAGTGTCGCTGTTCCCGCTGGGTAGCTATTTTTTTTATTGTGATTTTTTTTTTACTAAAGACATGTGGCTAAATAAATTTTGGCCTAAATGTTTGACTAAAATTTAGTTTATTTGATTTTTCTTATAACAAAAAGTAAAAAATATTGTTTTTTTTTCAAAAATGTCGCTCTATTTTTGTATATAGCGCAAAAAATAAAAATCGCAGAGGTGATCAAATACCATCAAAAGAAAGCTCTATTTGTGGGAAGAAAAGGAAGCAAATTTTGTTTGGGAGCCACTTTGCACGACCGCGCAAATGTCAGTTAAAGCGACGCAGTGCCGAATCGCAAAAAGGGGCCTGGTCATTTACCTGCATTTTGGTCCAGGTCTTAAGTGGTTAAATACAACAATATGTCTTCTCATATTTTATTAAATAGATGGTGTATTACTGATGCATGTCTCTCTTTACTGTATTATATGATGATTTACATGATTTTAAAATATAACTTTAATTACCCATATATACTAATTTGAAATAATCCTCCAATAGGCAGGGGACATTTTAAAATCACCGTGCCTGAAGGATGCCCTTGTGGTATGTATATATCATATCATCTGTAGATAAGAAATGGCAAAAAAAAATAGACAAATCATTTGGACATTTGTCTAATACTAAACACAGGTTTTTACTGATTTACAGATTTATCATGGAGGGTAATGAACATTATAATACATCTCTGTGATATTTTAATCTAGATAAACCCCATGCAGATATAAGAAACAATATTTAATCCAGATATTCAGTCTATAAAATATGTAAATGTTTTTGACAGAGAGAGCTGCAGAATAGTAGAAAGTTAGTGACAAAGCTATTGAGATAAGTCAGGACTGCTAAGGTTGTCTTCTTCATCTCAATACTTCATGAACACAATGACAAATCTTTTGGCGAGTAAAAAGGTATATAGAATTAACTAGAGTTTAACTCTTAGCGTGTCATAATTTATTCAAATAAATATATGATGGTGTAAACAGTTTTGCTATTATTTGTGCTTTTTCAATGAATGTCTGTCATGTGGATATGAGTTGTTATGTGAACTGCTGTATTTCATTTCAGAATATTGCTCCGGACATATTACTTAATCTGAAAAAACTTTATTGTAAGGTAATTATTTCCTAAATATTATTATACTGTATTAAAAAATAGAAATATTAGGGAATTGTACAGCTCTGGAAAAATCCAACATGGATGATCGGGAATATATTTCAAGCAAACCTGAATAATCAAATTGTTCATCGTGTGAGTAAAAATATGTCTGTCACTACTTCATACAATCTGTGATTTTATAAAACTGCTTTATACTGTGTGGGAGATTTTTTTTTGTTAATGAAATCATTTATAGAGACAAATATCTTAGCTATCTAAGGTAACATTAGTGCTGAGGAATTGGCACCATGTGAGGTCTATTGATGATCTTCATGACCTGTGATAGTCTTCAGATTGATCTCTGTGTTCCTGTGGATCATTTTGGATCCTAAACCCAACCTGTACATGGGACTTTTACTTCTACCCAAGTCAAAATTATGACTCCCTTTTGGTGATAAAATGTATGTAAACCCAAAAAGAAATATTATATTGCATATAGTCCTTAGATGTGATGACTGCAATAGTTAAAAAAAAAAAAATCCTTTTATGTTCACCTGGTACTCCTATCAGTACACTTCCTGTTCTAGAGTGACAATTCTTTCCTACTATACTGTATATATATATGGGGGAGCAATGTTATTACTTTGTGCTGCTGATCTAGACAACAAAACACTCCCCCCCTCACCTTACCTACTTAGCATAAAAGAGATATGGGCCCAGATTCATAAAGCAATTACGCCTGTCTAACACCAGTTAGACAGGAGTAATTTCTAATTTCGCGCGCCGTATCACTAGTTTGAATCCTCAAACCATGATACGGCGGCTTCGGGCTTCGATCCGAGAGGCTTACGTCTTCGTAAGCCTTCGGATCTACGCTGCGATATTTTTGCGGCCGCTGGGAGGAGTTCGCGTCGTTTTCATGCGTCGGGATATGCAAATGTGTTTTTACGGCGATCCACGAAGATACGAGCGGTCTTCGCAATCGCTTACGTCTGTTTTTTTTTACGTACTGTTAGACCAGCTTTTTGCTGGTCTAACGGTGCGTAGCCCATGTTAAGTATGGCCGTCGTTCCCGCGTCGATTTTAAATTTTTATTTTTTTTTTTGCGTAACTCGTTCAGGAATAGAAATGTCCGTAAACGACGCTACTCAAACAACGAATGACGTAACAACGTGATTTCGGGCAATGCACGGCGGGAAATTTGCGAACGGAGCATGCGCAGTTCGATCGCCGCAAGAACGCGCCTATTTTAAATCCTTCACGCCCCCTACTCATCTAGATGGATTGCGACGGGAGAAATACACTAAGCCGCCGTCGTTTACTGGACAAAATCTACCTGGATTCCACGTAGAGCCAGGTAAAAAACGGCGGCGTAGTGTATTTCTGATACGCTACGAGAATCCAATTCTCTCTGAATCTGGGCCATGTTCTGTAGTCCAATAAGTACACAAGAAGTTACACACTCACTGGATTTTTAGTAGATGAACAGGTATTTTGTTATGCTGGCAGCTTTTGTAAAGATGCAAATCAAGGATAAATGTAAATGTATTTAAGAGAGGTAATAAATATATATATATATATATATTGTAGATTGAATGTAAGAATCAGGTTCATTATAATGGCCTGGTGTACTTCCAGTGCTCTAATGAGGAAAGCTGTAGTGTCTGCACCCCTTTAGAGGCATTTAACCCTTATTTAATCTTTAGGGAATATCTCACCAAAACGTACATTTCTATTGCAGGGGTTGCTTAAAATTTGACATTGTAGCGCAGATTTCTGAGAAAATCAGTCAGCCAAACATGCAAGCAGGAAATTACATTTTCAGTTTTTAGTGACATTAAATTACAATATGGTTTGTGTAGAAATTGTATATGATATATTCCTTTTTTTAATTGACATTTTTTCTTTGAAAGAAAGGAAGAACCTCTGTGAACAGGTTGGGTTAGCTTTAACATTGATTTATTTTATTATATGTGTCGGATAAAATATTAATTTACATCCATTCTTTTCTGTTTAGTTAACGGACAAAAGTGTAACTGATGCTAATGCTGCTGCTGCTGCCGCTGCTGGAGTATCGGAATTATTGGTAGGAACCTTTTATAATGTGAATGCAAAGTATTGTAAAGAATGGCAATCAATTATCAATCATTTCGGTTTTGGGAATGAGTTGAAATCTCACTGCTAGGCAAACATCCACATCCAGTTTGCTCTACTTGAAGCTTGGCAACTATTCACTGTTCACATGTATTCAATTCCAAACCTGCCATGGCAAATGACAACAGGAGAATACATTTTAAAATCCTGAACATTTGCTACAATGCATTCTTAAAAACAGGTGCCCGTCTCACCCAACCAGGCCTGGCCTCTCTGGATTGTTCCGTCAGCGAAACCTCCGACACTCGGTCCTTTCCGTCATTGACAGCCCCCGGTCTTCCACGCGGCCGTCACACACTGCTGATCTAACTGGTCACCAGATGCTCTTGGACACGGTCCGGTCCTGTCACTCCGTCAGGAATCCCCTCACAGGATGGGGTGATCTGCATAGGCGGGTATAGGCCCCAGGCTTCTCAGGCCTATACTCCAGGAGACAAGCCTCACACAGGTCTCCTTCTTGCTTGGAGAGGCGGTCCAGAGAGAGAGAGAGAGAAAGAGAGAGAGAGAGAGCCAAGGACGTCCTTCTCCTTAAATTCCTTCCCCTAGCAGGCAGTGCGGGGCACAAAGTATTTTGGGATCGCACAGTTGCACTATGGACATTGTAGTCTGTCCACTGACCAGGGCAATGGAGTGTTTACCTCCCTGCACTTCAATTCCCAAAGTTCATTGCTGTACCATAGCAAACAAAACAGCAGGTGGCTATGATAACAATTGCCCACCGGAGGGAGCTGAGATCGTTCTTTATCTACAATGATAGCAGTCTTCTATTCATATCAGTAGCACCCCGCTGCACTATAAAATAACAACCAATTAGAAGGCATTCTGTCTGTTCTGACATCAGTAAAATCAGCTTTAATTGGCTGCTATGTGTTCGTTCATGTTGCTAAATTGATTCCCCCTGTAAACAAGGAAATCAGAAGAAAAAAATATTTTTTGACCTCCAATTACCGGTATTTCCGATTCATTTCTTGGCTGGTACAACAAGGGGACTGATCTAACCAAGCAGACCTGAGCTCCGTTAGGTGGTGAAGGGCAGCACAGGGGAGACAGTGGGCTTTATTAGACCCCTAATGTCTACATAAATAGTACCTGTCACCTGCCCAATGCTATCACATGATGGTTCATTAACCTTAGATAGCAATCAAGTAAAAAAAAAAAAAATACATAAATAAAAGAAAAAGATTTAAAAACAAAACTATAATAAAAATTTTAAAAAATATTGTCACCCCACACAAATGGGCAAATGCCCAGGGTGTGGACGCATATGTAAACAGTGATCGCACTCCATGTGACATATCACCACGAACATCAGAATGAGTGCAATAATTCTAGCACAAGATCTACTGGTTAATGCTAAACTGATAAGCTGTAAAGGCTTTTAAAGCTTTACCTATGGAGATTTTTGGGTATCATATTGTTTTCCGATATCATGGTCACACACAAATATAATATGACATAAAAATTGTAACTTTTATCAGTTCTTTGCTTTCAGAAAATATATAATGTTCTGGGGGTTTAACAAATTGTATTGCCTTAAATGACGATTTTTTTTGCATGTGTACAAAACATGAAAAAACTGCTCTAGAGCCAAACTAGTTAAACAATGTTTATCAAACTTATGAACAAGGTGTTTTTGATGATGTATTAGACAGATTGTCTATGCAATTGGGAATGGTTACTGTTTAGAAGAGTCCCCAACTGCAGTCACTTCTTGAACATCAGTTCCCGAACCCAATTGGCCAGACACCAAGGGCTGGTACACATGGTATCTGGTGCAGCTATCCATACTAGGCAATGTATATTGCCTACTGTCAGAGTCTATATATTACATTATAAAAAAAAAAAAATATTATTTGCTTTTTTGCTCCACCATACTTAGTTCTCTCGTGGAATGTCTTAAAATTGAGTATATATATATATATATATATATATATATATATATATATATATATATCATGTATTTAACCCCTTTTCATCCATTTTAAAATAGGGAAAACTTGGATGTGCCGTGGACAACCAGCTTGGATTTAAAGAAGGAGAACTGGTAAGAATATTCTCCAAAATGTATGTAAATTTATGTATATTTTTACACTTATTTCAGCAGCTTCTGTTGCAATTAGGCTATAGATAAAAAAAAGTCATATATGTAAGCAATGTTTATTTTCTCAGGCTTTATAATAACTGCAATATCATATTCAGCGTAAACTAAAGGCAAACAAATAGGCCACTTCCCCTATCTATAACTGGCCTTCGCATCAAGGAGCATATAGAAGGGCAATGCACGTCAAACACAACCAAAGGATATTACCAGCTTAAAGGGGTTGTAAAGACAAAAATATTTTCCTCTTAAATTTAAGTCTGACAGTAGCTGATGAAGTAAAAAGTAATGTTTTTCATTATAACTAGTTTGATACCTGTTGAAATCGAACTGATTTATTCACCTCCGTCACTCCCGAATCGTTATTCTCACTGACTTCCTGGTTTGCGGTGCACGTTCATTCTTGCTGGATCACGGCCAAATGGGAACTACAGTTCCCATTAGGCTTAGCCTCCATGCCTGTGAGGGATAAGAGAGCATCTTCACGCAGGGTTGTAGTCATAGGGAGGGGGTGAGCACATTCTGCTTTTCACCATGCCAAACAGCTCAGGTGCTGATGGAAAGCAAGACGAGGAGAGACAGGAAATGGCATTTTCAAACCTGGATTACTGTATTTTGGAGGTCAAAAGGAAAAACGAGGTAAGTGATATTTAAATGCTCTAGCTTACAGCAATCCATTGATCTAATAAAAAATGAACCTTTAGTGTTCCTTTAACTCACCAACCAGTCTGAATACAACTAAATTATTCTGTCTAAAAGTATGTGTTAAAATCAGGGGTTTAGTTTGCACATATATTCAAATACATGAGTAAGCTGGCAGAGCCACTTCACAGCACCCCACTGTTATCTGCCGTCCTAACTCTATTGGCTCCCTCAAGGCTTACCTGCCGTCTATCCATTATATTGCCTGTGCTTCCACTGTGGAGGCTCTCAAAATGCAAGAGTTAGGATTCTCTTGCTTTGGAAGGATTTACTGTCACTTCCTGTTTTGGTTATGGGACAGGAAAATCTGAAAGTAAATCTCCCCTATAGGATAAAAATAAACAATACCGCGCTAGTACCCCAAAACAATAATGTAGCAGCCAGCACAACAATAGAAAATTTGTATAGTGAATAAAAAAGGCAAGTGCAAGTGCTAATGATTGAAAAGTACCTATACGTTTACAAGTAATAAAACAAAGCATCTGGCTGGTAACAGTAACCAGGTGAATAATACAATTCAATGGTATGAATGTAAAGGTAATGTATAAATGGATATTAAAAGGTGTATACAGTACTCGGTGAATGGTACAAAAAGTAAAGAAAAATAACCAAACAGTTGAAAGTGTCTAGTGCAATTGCTAAATCTCAAAGTGACTGAACATGATCCAAGTGATATGTATGGGAATGATTTAAAAATTTCATAAAAGATATCCGAACTACAAAAGTGCAAAAGGAGAAGAAAAAAGTCAATACATTCATGAAGTGAAAAAAAAATAAAAATAGAATGGAAAGTTCATAATAGTAATCTGAGGAAGGGGAAGTGAAGTCCCAATGCCAGCAGAAATTGGTCACATGAAATGAGAAAATATCCATTTTTGATTTAGTGAAGGCTTACTGGAGCATGTGGACTCAACAAGGCGTATGCCCAATTTGCCAACCAAGCAGGAGGTATACCCACATCAATGGGAAGAACTTCCACGCCACTCTTTGCGGGCCACAATAGAAGGTGATTACTCAGGTCCCGTAGCAACTAGGTCTTGTTAGGATCAACAATAGTAGACCAATGGGCAGGCTGTGTCTCCCTTACATGGAAGATGTGTGCTAGCTCCCCTATGGGACACAGGTGGCAAAAAAAACTGACAGTGGTTTAATCCTTACGTATTCTATAAAAGTTGCTTAACCACTTCAATGCAGGGCATTTTCACCCCCTTCCTGCCCAGACCAAAATTTAGTTTTCAGCGCTGTCGCACTTTGAATAATAATTGCGCGGTCTTGCAAAACTGTACCCAAATACATTTTTATGGGTTTTTAAAATAAATATAATATTTTTTTTTTAAATGTCCTCAGTTTAGGCCGATTTGTAATCTTCTACATATTTTTGGTAAAAAAATCGCAGTAGTAAGCATATATTGATTGGTTTTCGCAAAAGTTATAGGGCCAGATTCAGATACACTTAATATTGCGCTGCGTAATCGAAATACTCTACGCTGCCGTACTTTACCAGGCTCTACACCGAATTCTGGTAGATTTTTGCCCGTACGCTACGGCGGGTATAGTCTATTTCTCGCCGCGTAATCAAAATACGCGATTAGGGGGCGGTGAAGCATTTAAATTAAGCGCGTCCCCACGGCGATCGAACTGTGCATGCTCCGTTCAGAAAATTTCCCCGCCGTGCATTGCGCGAAATCACATCGTTACATCATTCGTTGGTTTGAGTAGCGTCGTTTACGAACATTCCTATTCCCCGGACGACTTACGTAAAAAATAATAAAAGACGCGTCGGAAAACGTAGAAATTCGACGCGTGGGGAACGAAGCTCCATTACTTAACATGGGCTGTCTAATATTAGAGCAGCAAAAAGCTGGTATAGTGTTACGCAAAAAAAAGATGACTAAAGGTGCCGTAAGAGATTGCGAATGAAGATCGAAATTTCGGGGATAGCCGGCAAAAGCTCATTTGCATACCCCGACACGGAAAACGACAGGAAGTCCACCCAGTGGCCGCAATTTTATTGCAGCGTAGATCCGAAGGCGTACGAACACGTAATCCAGTCGGATTGAAGCCTGCAGCCGTCTATTCATGGTTTGAGGTTTCCGACTAGCTAAAAAACGTGCGTAATTTGAAATAACTCTAGTCTAACACCAGTTAGACAGGAGTAAGGGCTCTGTGAATCTGGCCCTTAGTGTCTACAAAATAGGGGATAGATTTATGACATTTTTATTTATTTACATTTTTTACTACTAATGGCGGCGATCAGCAATTTTTGTTGAGACTGCAACACTTTTGACACATTTTTGGAACCATTCACATTTATACAGAGATCAGTGCTATAAAAATGCATTGATTACTGTGTAAAAGTGACTGGCAGGAAAGGGGTTAACACTAGAGCGTGATCAAGGGGTTAAATGTGTGTCCTAGGGAGTGATTCTAACTGTAGGGGGAGGGGACTGACTGGGGAGGTGACCGATCGGTGTCCTTATGTACAAGGAGCACACCATCAGTCTCCTCTCCCTGACAGGACGTGGATCTATGTGTTCTGTGTGTAAATTCCGATCATCTGCATGGAACCATGACAGAGAAAAAAACATGCATGGTCAGAATCAAGTCGATGCATCCTTGGAAGCATTGAACTTAATTTTTCTCGTCACGTCGTAGTGTTGTACATCACCGCATTTCGGTCGGTCGGAATTAGGTGTGACAGCGTGTGTATGCAAGACAGCTTGAATGGAATTCCGTTGGAAAAGTCCGCCAGAGTTTATCCCAAAGGAAATTCCGATCGTGTGTACGCGGCATAAAATGAAATCCAAATTTGCTGCCAAAATGAACACGGTCCCACATTCACTGCAAATGTTTGGACCCGGCATACTTTAACAAACTTTCTCTTATTGTCATAGCACAAATTATACTGTGTTATGCTCCGTACACACAATCAGATTTTCCGATGGCCTAAAATCCAATGTAATTTTTCATCAGAATTCTGTTTAAGCTGTCTTGCATATACACTGTCAGACCAAATTCCGACCATCTAAAATGCGGTGACGTAAAACACTACGAAGAGCCGAGAAAAATGAATTTCAATGCCTGGGTTTTTTCTCTGTCAGAGTTGCACAGAGACTATAGGAATTTCCTATCGCTTTTTTTTCCATCTGAAAAAAATAAAACATGTTCGTATTCCAAAACTCCAATGGGGCCCCCACACGATCAGAAATTCCGATTATGTGTATGCGGCATTAAGAGCTTCAAGACAGAGCACCACTGCACTAACAATGTCAAGGTCAATATATCCAATAAAAACTATTTTGAAACCAACTAAAAAATACAGCAAATATTTAAAGCATTAAACACATTAAATAATGGGACTTCGTTTTAACCTCTAAAACATTCTCTATGTGGGTTTAGGATTTCACTAATTTGTTTGTTTCATTTTTTAAGGAAAATGCACTGAAAACCCTCAGTCGGGAAGCTCTGCAGGGGCTGGTTAAGGAACTTCTCCTTCTTACTGGGGTAAAATGTTTTGTTGGTTCGTGATTTGTGTATATGTTCCTCATTCTGATACATACAGCTAATATTACATTCGGTGAACTGTACAGTGGGATTGAGAAAAGTAGCCAGGAATCGAAGAACACTTTTCTTTTATTACATTCTCCAAAATCAAAATTCCACCAAACTAGATTAAGAAAAATGATGTCTTGTAACCTCTTTATGAGGTTTGTTTACAGTTGCATAAATGTAAGAGTATAAAGACCTAAAACAATATTCCACACCTTAGTGTGTTAATTATCTTATCTTATCTTTATTATAGAAAGTCGATTTGGTTAGCGATATATTATGTGGTGTGGTAAGTTTGAAATGCATTCCTTAGTAAATATGGCTTTGTGCAATCAGCAGTGGTTAAGTACAGTTTATCTAAAGCAACAGTCCACGTATATGCTCA